>JACTTY020000025.1:3992500-4357060 GCA_014595695.2 Epargyreus clarus clarus
TTAGTTCTGTATATCTTGGCCCTGTAGTCCCGGGACTAGGTGGTACGGACAAAGGTGGTAGAACCCTTTGTGGTTCGACTCCGGCGGCACCACCGCCACACCTATTTCTACTTAATAAGAGCAGTGTTAGGCGCTACTGTGTTCCGGTTTGAAGGGTGGTAAGGGAGACAAACTTTTCCGAGGCGTTCCAGCTTAGTCCTCAGGGGTAGCGGCGCATCTGTGGCCGACCTCAGGTAGGAATATGTAATCCTATCTGGGGTTGATTACAGATGTCCATGGGCGGCAGTAGCCACTTACCATCAGGTGGACTGCATGCTCATCTGCTACTCCTATATTATAAAAAACACAGCAGCGCTTAACACTGATGTTATTAGGCAGAAATAGGTGTGGCGGTGGTGCCGCCGGAGTCGAACCACAAAGGGTTCTACCACCTTCAAAATAAATAAATAAAATAAAATCAATTAACCACTCCACACCACTCGTACGTCTTGGCAATGACACACAATATGTTATTTAGGTGTTTTAAAAACGCAATACTTTGTTATGACGGCAAAAATAGCATTTACAATCCTGCGCTGAGCATCTTGCATCTTTACGTACGAAATGTGTTTTATGATAGATACTAGTTCTTGCCCGCGGTTTCGCCCGCGTTTAAAAGAAAATAATATGACATACTAACAGACATAAAACTGAAAATTCGTACCTTCATTGGAGTGACAGTGGCGCCATCTGGCGAAAATTGGTCGTACCACAGAAACCTTCGTGGGCTCATGGACAACAACTTTGCTGAAGATCATCACTTGATCAAATGCATAGTTTACGAATCAATCCTTAATATCGATTAAAACAATCGACTTCTTGGTCCAAAAGATCGATTCTCCGATTAATCGATCTTAGATTGCCATCCCTAGTTCCCGTGGGTTTTCCGGGATAAAAACTATCCTATGTCCTTTCTCGGGTCTCAGACTATCTTTGTACATACAGACAGACAGACAGACAGAGTTACTTTCGGATTTATAATATTAGTAAGGATTTGTTATAGTAGGAAACGAGCATGCAGTCCACCTGATGGTATAGTCCGCGCCAAACTGCTAGTCCGCTCTGAAGTTGTTGCGAGCAGGTGTTGTACAATTTGCTATGACAACGCGATTCATTTCTATATTCAGAGCGGACTAGTAGTTTTACGCGGACTATAAGTGGCATAGATATCTGTAATCAACCCCAGTAAGATTAGATTCCTACCTGCTGGCAATAACCGCGCTGCTACCCCTGAGGACTAAGCTGGAACGCTTCGGATAAGTATGTCCTTATCGTCTTATTGTCCCTTATTATCCCTTCAAACCAGAACACAGCAGCGCTACACTGCTGTTATAACAGAAATAGATGTGGCGGTGGTGCTGCCGGAGTTGAACCACAAAGGGTTCTGCATCGTATTTTATACCTATTTTTATCTCTATATCTTTTCTATTATAAATATAGTTATGTTATTTTTAACCTTTGTCAAATAGTACCGATATCGGGGTCATTGACCCCTTGTTATTACACTTTGAGAACCCTTGACCGGCTAGGACTAAAGTTTTACGATCACATATTGTAACTTAAGTATGTAACTGCACTGTACGCTTGGTTATCTCAAAATCTCTAGGGTTCCGTACTCAAATGTAAAAACGGAACCCTATTACTAAGCCTCCGTTGTCTGTCCGTCTGTCACAGGGCTCTCATGAACCGTAGGTAGATACTTGATGTTTTATAGATTACTAGCTGACCCGGCAAACGTTGTGTTGCCATATAAATAAAAAATATTAAGGGTGAACAACCCTTATCACTTAGGGGCATGAAAAATAGATAGTATCCGATTCTCAGACCTACTGAATATGCATATAAAATTTGGTGAATATCGGTAAAGCCGTTTCGGAGGAGTACGGTAACTAACATTGTGACACGAGAATTTTATATATAAGGTGTATAACGGTGGCCGCTATAACAACAAATATTAGAAATAAAAAAGCCTTGATAATAATCAGGGGTCGTTATACAAGAAACCCCTATATTTTGGCGGCGGCACCACCGCCACACCTATTTCAAACTAATAACAGCAGTGTTAAGCGCTGCTGTGTTCTGGTTTGTAGGGTGTGGTAAGGGAGACATACTTTTCCGAGACGTTCCAGCTTAGTCCTAAGGGGTAGCGGCGCATTTGTCGCCGACCACAGGTAGGAATATCCAATTCTATCTGGTATTGATTACAGATGATCTCCTCCAAAGCCTGCGATGCATTTGCGACTTCTCTGGTGTTGCAAATGTCCATAGGCGACGGAGACTGCTTTCCTGCAAAATATATTTCAAAAAAGTGTCCATGAGCGGCAGTAGCCACTTACCATCAGGTGGACTGCATGCTCGTCTACTACTTTTTTATTTGTATAATATAAGAGTAGCAGACGAGCATGCAGTCCACCTGATGGTAAGTGGCTACTGCCGCTCATGGACATCTGTAATCAACCCCAGATAAGTTAAGATATTCCTAGCTGAGGTCGGGCACATGCGCCGCTACCCCTGAGGACTAAGCTGGAACGCCTCGGAAAAGACTGTCTCCCTTACCACACCCTTCAAACCGGAACACAGTAGCTCCTAACACTGCTGTTATTAGGTAGAAATAGGTGTGGCGGTGGTGCCGCCGGTGTCGACCCACTAAGGGTTTTACCACCTTCAACTTATAAAAGTCCCGTGCCCAGCAGTGGGACGTGTCCACGGTATAACTAGGTCGATTTGCTATAAGCTGTCTATTGCTGGCGGGTGACGCAGCGCCAGGCTATTCCGGACGATGTACACTTGTGCGGACAAGTGGAGAAGTGTAGTTTGAAAAAAATAAAAATGATTAAATTTACATGCTATTGAATTTCGTAAAGAATGTAAAAAAAGTTTGGAAAATCCAAAAGTGCACGACTCATAATGCTCATTTAATTATGAAATATAAAAAAAGAAAAAAAAAAACTTAAGTCGTTCAAAATTAATTGCCGAAAAAACAGCTGTAGTAGGAAGAAGGTACTGCACAAGCGCCCCTGGTGGAATAAATGTACATAATATCTATAGATATTTTGTCTTGTAGTTTTCGTTTTTTATTAATTGCAATTAACTTGCGACACTGAATTAATTAATCATTCGCATTCAGTGACCTACAATCGTCGATTAGAATTTAAAAAAAAAAATTCACACATGACGGACAGGAAATTTTTTTGACCTATTTTGGTGTTTTTTTCCAATTCTATTGCAGTAAATCAATTTTTAAAAAGTATGGAATTAATCTCCATTAAATTATCTCGACAATAGTATGCAAAATATCTTGATTCCGTGAACTATCAAGGCTATAATAATAAAAATAGCCGCCAAAATGAAGCGAAAAAAATTTTTCGATCGTAAAGCACTCTCTGATGCTTCGCATCATGAGTCGTGCAATTGATGATTTTTTACACTAATGGGTAGGGTAAAGTTTTCGAGTGTAAAAACAATTAAGTTTTTTACGCGTTTGCGGAGGGTAGGAATGTGTGTAAATATGTACATATGTAAATTAGTAGTAGTCTAGTGGTTGAAACTAGGCCTCTTAGTTGGCGGTCCGAGATTCAAATCCCAACATAGGTTTTAGAAATTAATGTGCGTGAAAATGGTGTTGAATTATATAGAGCACGTTTCGAAACAAGTATTGAGCAAGTCATATTTTTCATTTTGGAATTAATCCAACGCATTTACAGTAGAAACACACATATTGAAAAATATTACGTGGAATTAGGGGTGGAGGGAGGGGGTTGAGCGAAATTTCACATCTCGACTAGGGGTGAGGGGGGTCTAAATATCACTAAAACGTCTCAATAATAATTAATGGATGTCCCTTAAGCCTTTTCTTTTTTGTTCACGAGGGGGAAACCTTCAAAAGGTACCCGATGCCGTGGGAGCGACACGACGTTATGTGGGATTCTTACCGCACTAAAACCCCCCCGGTGGCCGTCCTCGGCGCTGCGTAGAGGACTCCGGGATCTCCAAAGGATCCTTAAGCCTATATTATAAAAATAATAAAAATAACAAATCACTTCTGTACTCATCTGTACGTAATAAGTAATCCTATACTATCTGTCAAAGACAATCTGCGATCGAGGATGCTATCTACATTACATATAACTATAGTTTGAATAAAGTTACAATGTGTGTAATTAATATTTATTGTAAATACATTATTATGTTATGTGCTATGTGTGGGTGGTAAATATATATACTCAGAGCTTTGCAAGTGTGTACTTTGTAATATTTACCTACCATCAACTCATCACTGTCCCACTGCTAGGCACGGGTCGCCACTCAGAATGAGAAGGATTAGGCCATAGTCCACCGCGCTGGACATGTGCGTATTGGTAGACTTCACATACCTTTGAGATTTTTTTTATAAATCTCTCAGGTATGTAGGTTTCCTCACGATGTTTTCCTTCACCGTTTAGCAAGTGATAATTAATTTCTAATACGCACGGAACTTTAAAAAAATTATAGGTGCCTGGGATTTTAACCTCGGACCCCTCGATCGAGAGGCCGAGTTTCTTAACCACTAGGCTATCACTACATTTACAATAAATATTAATTACATTGTATGTAATTAATATATTATTATGTTATCCGCTATATTTAATGTTTGTGGTGTGGGTGTTAAAGAAAATTTATATTCAGAGGTTTGCAAGTGTGCATTATGTATTTATTGACATAGTCCGCTCTGAAGTTGTTGCGAGCAGGTGTAGTCATACAACTTGCTATGGCGACGCGATTCATTTCTATATTCAGAGCGGACTACCAGTTTTACTATACATAGATAAATACAAAATACCTTTAACATATTTTTTTATAAATATCTCAGGGTTTCTCACGATGTTTTCCTTCACCGTTTAAGCAAGTATAATTAATTTCTAATACGCACATATATTTTTTTTTAAATCAGTGGTGCCTGGGATTTGAACCTCGGACCTTGACAAATAAAAACATTTTTAGAGAAAATTTACGAATAAATAACTAATACTGCGTAATTTACATAATAAATTTCAAATATTTTAGGGACATTTTAGCACGGAGACGTGGCAAAACTTTTTCACGCAACTATTTCAATTCTCAAAACTGGGTACATTTTCTTGTTAGGAGTGAGTAATCTTTACTAATCTATGATCATATCATATACTATAGGATCTATATATTTCACCGAATTATTGTGAAATCGGTTAAAAACTTAAGGGCTGCTTCAGGACTCCTTTGTCTCACGGGGTTAAGGTCTCGCCACACTAGGACGATACTATGATAGGATAAATATAATATTGTTATATATAGTGATATTTCGTTTCGTTGTGACTCAGTTTCATAAAGAACTAAGTTCTGTTAAATCCTCGACAACGTTTTTATTAATTTATATGAACTATGGTTAATTTACTAGTTAAAAATTTTATGAAACTTTATTGTTTTCATTTAATTTATGTATTTATATCGGAAGATCTGCATTCAGTGAGAATATACTCAAAAATACGCCACATTTATATTTACTTACTTCTTTTATATAAAAATATCTCATATTGCAAACAATTAAAATAACGAAATAGGGACAACCGTGCAAAAAAAATACTTTATAAAAAAAATTAATATTATTATTTATTATTATCAATATTATTATTATCATTTCAATATTATTTTGAGTAACATAATTATTACATACAAAATATTATTAACATAGTTATATCATAAAAAATATTTAACAAAACTAGCCTGTATGTGGTGCTACCTTTACCAACTCTATCTATCTCTGTCTAACGCATAACGCCGTCTCGCTACGCCCGGGGCTGTTCAATTTTATACTTATTGATTCGGAGGTCGTAGGCAGTACTGATTGCAAAATAGTTCTTTTTTTAAATAAATTACATTTTTTAAATTGAAGTTTTTTATTATAAAACGGCGTAAGTAGTAAAAAGCGATGTATTATTTTTAAAAAAGATTTCAATTGCAATATGACTGCATTGTAACTGTAATATTTAAAAAATAATTTGATAAGAAAATCAGTAGGTATTTTTTAAGGATTAATACTTTTACTCACCTATTTGAAAATTAAATTAAGGTTGGGTCTGTGAACATTTATTATTTTTATGGATCTTATTTATAAATTGAATTATGTTTGTTGTAAATCTCGAAAGGTTACTTTATTGAATTTATAATTTACATTTCTTTTTTACATAAAGCTACAAACTTAAAAATTAATATAATGCTAGTAAAGAATATTACAAAATGTACATAGATACGAAGAAAGAAATACAAAAATAATGAATAATACTTAAAAATCATGAACCATTTGATATGTTACGTTGAAATGACAAAATTTCAATTTAAAACCGTTTTATGTTTTAGTAATAATAACAAACAGTAATTAAGCAAATGATGCACAATTATATGAATGCTATAAAACATTTATAAGTGCGTAATAACTTAATTATATCAATTAAATCATTAATTTATCACTGCAATTAGCACAGAAATATAAACATTTAAATATTTTTTGTCCATTTATTACTGTTATTACAATAACCCTCAATTTTTATTCAATACTAGCTGACCCGGCAAACGTTGTGTTGCCATATAAATAAAAAAATTTTTAAGGGCGAGCAATCCTTAGGGGTATGAAAAAATAGATAGTAGCCGATTCTCAAACCTACTGAATATGCTTATAAAATTTGGTGAAAAACGGTAAAGCCGTTTCGGAGGAGTACAGTAACTAACATTGTAACACGAGAATTTTATATATAAGATTTATAAGTAAAGAAACGTTATAAGTAAATAATAATTATTAAAAGAAAAACACGTTTGCCTAAAAATAGCACCAGCTTCATATGATAATATTATAAGACATAATTTAATTGTTATTATTAAAAAATATATTGACGTTCAAAAAACAATCACTTTAAGCATTTTCTAAATAAAATGCATTTATATAATATTGGATTTAGATTTTTGACAAATACACTTGAAAAATATTAACCTCCTCGTTTAAGCAAATATTAATTAAAAGTTTTTGCTATCGGTACCCATCTTCCTTGTGATAACAATCTTGTCCATATTTGACAATTATGTAGAAACCGCGCCAAACTGCTAGTCCGCTCTGAAGTTGTTGCGAGCAGGTGTAGTCTTACAATTTGCTATGGCGACGCGATTCATTTCTATATTCAGAGCGGACTAGTAGTATTACGGGGACTTTTACACGGTGTATGTTGACTGTACATCACAAAATGGCTACGTCCGCTGTACTGAACGTTAATCCAAGTAATTTGAACGCATTGAGTATTTAAATTATGAAGCCTGTTTAGGATACTAGCATCGAGGTATAAGCTTAGGTGTGAGTATGATGTATATAAGAAAGAAAGAAACAAAATTAAAAAAAATGATTTATACAATTTGTATACGAACGGCATGCCAGATTTATTAGAAAGAACGAAAGAAAATGAAATTGATTTTAACAATTTATATTTGACTGACGCACGCCAAATGAGAAAGATAGAAAAATGAAGGAAATGTATTTTTATAATTTATTTAATAATTACATGTATTTACGATATTTTTTATCACCGTTAAAGTAAATAATACTTTATTACGAATACGCACTAAATTTCGAAAAATAAAGGCCTGGGGGCCTACTACCATCTTTTAAAAACCATCATAGTTCAGGAATGTTTTATTTCCTCCTTAAAACAGGAAAATATTCCGTCATACACAGTTGAACAAACTTAAACCCTTTTTAATTTTTCGCGTATCCATTGTATAAAGCCTGAAATTGTCGTATTTTGCTTAAAAAGTTAAATTTCCAGCAAAAAGTAAAAGTATGATTAAAATAATATTGTGTTAAGAGATGGTTTAACCCCCTGGTATTTGGATCTCGGATTCCCAGCGTCAGGGGATAAATTTCAAGCAAATCACTATTAAATATTTAAAATTAATTTGATAGTCGCCTTTGTACAAAACTTGCGAAATTTACAAGGCAACTTTATATTATCGATTTTAAATATCGCTGTTGTAAAAATACATTTAGCAAAGGTTAGTACGTAAAAATTAAAGCTTCTATAACATCAAAGTGTGTTTAAAAAATTATCATTACTTACATATAAATAAAGAATCAGACTGTAAAAATATTTAAATTAACATTATCACTTATTCAAAAGTAAATTGAAAAATATAATGTCAAACATTTAAAAAATTGTTTATTTTATTCGTAAAATATTATACTTTTTCTAAGCTCTTACATATAGTACGAAATAAAAGAAAAAGAAATTAAAATTACATTACATTTAATTAAATGTGTATTTATTTACTATCTTTCTTGTATCTAAAATCTTAAAATTACTGAACTGTAATTTTAGTGTGTAATTATACGTGTATTGTAATTGTAATGTTCAATATTTTTACATTAATCTTCTCGACTTTATATCCTACAGAATTTTTATAAGCAATTTCCACATTGAAATATTTGATGGCTCGCTTTTATTTTTACAAAAAATTCTTCGATTGTGGCGTAATTAAATTAAATAACATTTTTGTTATCCTTACATAGTCAAAATTAACGATGTCATTTATTATTCATAATTTGAAAAATAGTTTCGTTTAAAGTTGTTCTGCTGACGCTACCCTGTTACCTACATCCGGCGTACAGATTGTAGTCAAAGTTGGCTAAATCATAGTTTTATTTAGTGTTTGAGTAGAAACTCCTCATAAGTCTTAGAAAACTTAGTATAGTTCGCGTAAAATCGCTAGTCCGCTCTGAACATAGAAATGAATCGCGTTGCTATAGCAAATTGTATGACTACATCTGCTCGCAACAACTTCAGAGCGGACTAGCAGTTTGGCGCGAACTATAAGCATATAAATCGCCAACCGCAACTTCGTCTTATACTAAAAATATGTGTTACGTACATTAAAGCAAGCGCCTTCCTTCCACACTTAAAATTATGTGTTACATATCCAGACACAACTTCTATATAATTTTAGTATTTTTTCTGCTGACGCTACCCTGTTACCTACATCCGGCGTACAGATTGTAGCCAAAGTTGACTAAATCATAGCCGTATTCAGAGAATGGTGCATCATGCGACCAGTAATCGGACAAGGGTTGATCAGACCTCAGGGGATCTGCATCTGAATGTGAAAAAAAAAAAAAACTTAATCATAGTTTTATTTAGTCTTCGAGAGGAACTCTTCGGAATCTAAGTAACTATATGAACTTCGTTCAAAAAAGCGTGTTTTTATGTATGTATATATATGGTATATACTTTTTAAATATAAAATATGTGTTACATTAATGAGCGCAGCTTCGACCCACAATAAATATTGTGTGTTATCGTGACCCAAGAATCTTCTTTCTATGCTACTCGTAAGAATATGTGTTACATCGGTGCGAGCAATTTATCCTATGCTAAAATTGTGTGTTACGTCGCTGCGCGTAACTTCGCCGCACACCAAAAAATATGTGTTACTTCGGCGAACTTAAATTATATTTAATTTTAGTAATTATTGTGACGGTGATACCACCTTTATACGTTTTTAAACGCAAATTTAATCCAGGCACCTCAGATTTTACGTTATGTACGCATTAGAAATTGAGAATCACTTGCTTAAACGGTGAAGGAAAACATCGTGAGGAAACCTGCACACCTGAGAAATCTTAACAAAAAAAAGTTTCAAAGGTATGTAAAGTCTACCAATACGCACTTGTCAAGCGCGGTGGACTATGACCTAATCCTCATTCTGAGAGACCCGTGCCCAGCAGTGGGACAGTAATGGGTTGATGAAAAGCAGCTGAAACCGCAGGGCACAGCTAGTGAAAAGAGTAACATTCCATTTCAGTGCTTGAGTATTGATTTTCCCCATTAAGATGTTATAAGAATGGAATACTGTTATAACTCTTTCTTAGAAATGTTTACTTGCAAGAAAATGTCAGGTATTTTTAACCGACTTCAAGAAGGAGGTGGTTATCAATTCGGCCAGTATCTTTTTTTTTTCTTTATGTATGTAACCGATTTTAATAATTCTTATTCTTATTTTTACTGTGTAGAGACGAGCTGGAAGTTCGTCCCATTTATATATGGTTAGGATCCATCGATGGGTTCTGGAGAAAATGAGGGGAACTCCTCCACGCATGTAAATATAACTGCCATAACTTCGCTGTTTGTGAACCTATTTTAATGCCTTTAATTTCGTGTGTGGACTATTATTACAAATACGGCGCTCTTATTAAACACGCTTTTTACATCGTTATCCAACTAAATATATAGAGCGCCGACTTCAGAAATATGTACTAAACCAACATTTATTTGAATTATTTTTTACTTTGTAGTGACATAGAAGTCGGTTGTATTTTTTTTTTAAATAGACTCGTTTCAATTTTAACTACTTTGGAAGTAATACCGCTATTTATTTATAACTAATAATTTGTTTTCTAAAAATAAAAGACGATATTTTATTTAATGTTTTATTAATTTAACTATTTGATGGCATGGTTACTTTAACTTTACTTTTATTAAACCGAACGAAAATCAACCATATTGAGAGCGCGTGCCTCCATATATTCATCCCGCAAAATGTTATACTCGTATGATCTTCTAAACTAAAAGTCCAATTTACATGCTATAAAGAGCAAATTTTATCTACATTAAACGCTTGATTTATTTAAACAATTTACTTTGATAAGGATTAATATTTGGTATCTAATAAAACCATTTTTATATGAACTTAATTTTTATCTTCTTTTTAAATTATAAAGACAGTTATTGTGGAGAACGCAACATAGGTAGACATATGCCATCGCGGACTTATTTGTGGACCTTTTTAAGGTGTATAATACTGTAGAACATTAGTTTTATTTATCTCGTAGGGTGCAGCCAGCGTTTCAATGTGAGCACTAAAATGTGTTTATTTACGAAATCTGTAAAATTAGCAGTGTTATTCTACTATATTATGCATGTATTATACATACAAACCTTCGTGTTGTATTACTCTATCTATTAAAAAACTGTATCAAAATCCGTTGCGTAGTTTTAAAGATCTAAGCGAACAAGGGGCCAGATAGTGGGAAGCTTTGTCTTATAATATGTAGTGATGATATATTCTACACTCACAGCCCCACACTAGGATTCCCTATATCACGGTCATAGAGATACACAAAGACGAATACACTAACATACAGACTCCTAAAAAAAAATTTTTTTTTAGTACAATTTTCCTCGGCATATTTTAGCGAAATGTATATGTACCTTAATTTAAAAAAATAATAAATTTAGCAAAATTATCTTAGTCATAATTTTTCGAAATTATAGACCTTTGCGTAAAATATCAATTCTCAAAAAAAATATTTTAGTAAGCATCATTTTTCGAAATCTTTCGAACTCGTAAAATGGCTTTCTTTCCAGTTGGTGGTAATTTTAAACTTTTTCCTAATATTTTATAAAAAAAAAAAATTGTAAAATTTTCCAAGGTAATATTTTTCGAAATCTTTCTACTCGTAAAAACGCTTTTTTCCAGTTGGTAATTTTAGACCTTGTCATAATCTTTTTTTTTTTATCCCAAAAAAAAAATTCCAAGGTAACATTTTTCAAAATTTTTCGAAATCTTCCCAGTTGGTGGGTGCTCCGTGTGGCCAGCACGGGCAGTACACCTTCTACAAGGCGATCCGGTTCACGGGACCTCAGGAGCGGATCGTGGCTATCGGGGACTTCTTCTTCGTCAAGATATGGCAGGACTCCGAGCTGGTTTCTATTGGTAAGTCTAATTTCTTTTTTAAACATTTTTAGGGTTCCGTACCCGAAGGGTAAAAACGGAACCCTATTAGGTACTAACTCCGCTGTCTGTCCATCTTGTCTGAAAAACTAAATTTTTTTTAGGATTCCGTACGCAAAGTGTTAATACGAAACCTTATTACTAAGTCTCCACTATCCGTTCGTCTGTCCGTCTGTCACGGCATTTTCAGGCATTTTTCGAACTAACTGTTGAACCGTAGTAAGAAGACAGTTGAATTTTTTACAATCCATTTACTACTACGAGTATTACACTGTACCACCTAAAACTATACCATCTCTAAGTGGTAATTAATCTCAGATAGGATTACAATATATTCCTACCTGAGGTCGGCCACAGATGCGCCGCTACCCCTAAGCACTAAGCTGGAACGCCTCGGAAAAGTATGTCTCCCTTACCACATCCTTCAAACCAGAACACAGCAGCGCTTAACACTGCTGTTATAACAGACAGGTGTGGCGGTGGTGCCGCCGGAGTCGAACCACAAAGGGTTCTACCTGCACCCTAATTGCAAAAGGTCCTTACATCAAATTTTCTGTTCCCAATAGTGAAGACACCAGTGGCCATCAGTGTCCATTACTTCCGTAAACACGATCAGAGATCGATAATTGACAGTAGATTGCTTCAGCCTTCCACAATTAGGTCGGAGCTTACCGGTGCCATACATTGTATGTTATGTATGGAATATATGTATGTATGGAATATATTTATGTATGGAAGAAAGTACATACATACAATAACTCTGTATTTTTTATTATATAATATGTAGCAGACGAGCATGCAGTCCACCTGATGGTAAGTGGCTACTGTCGCCCCTGGACATCTGTAATCAACCCCAGATAGGATTAGATATTCCTACCTGAGGTCGGCCACAGATGCGCCGCTACCCTTGAGGACTAAGCTAGAACAACTCGGAGAAGTCTATCTCCCTTACCACACACTTCAAATCGGAACACAGCAGCGCGTAATACTGCTGTTATTAGGTAGAAATAGAAATTGCTTGTATATATTTTTTGTTAAAATGTTTAATGACGTCGATACTATTTATGACGTTGTTTCATACAACAAAGTATTGTGAGAAATAATAAAATGATTAAAAATATAAGCAATCTACCTATCTATTTTAAGGCCAAATTATATTATTGTATAATCCGCGCCAAACTTCTAGTCCGCTCTGAAGTTGTTGCGCGCAGGTGTAGTTAGCATATACTCCGTACGTAAGGGCACACTAACGCAGCTATGTGCCCGTAAGCGAGAGCTGAGAGAGAATATCTACATTTTTTTCTATTGGGAAGCGACTCGTATCTATATTCCGAGTGGACAAGAAGTTTGGCGCGGACTCAGAGAATGTACTGTATGTCGCCATAAATATAAAAATATATTGAACGTTTGATGGTACGAAAGCCTCCATGTGCGAGTTCGACTCATACTTGGCGAATTTTACCACGCTTTTATTAGCTTGGGTTGTAGTTATGTATGTATGTAACGGAATCTTTGAACTCGACTTTTACCCACTTTGAATGGTCCGATTAATTAAAAATATTGAACAATTATCAAGAACCGATGGCACTACACAATTTTAATAATGTTTTACCATTCTCCTCATCGGAATCGTCAGGAATTAGGATTAACGATTTTCCTTGTGGAATTTTAGCGTGGTTTTTAGTTTTTAAACTTCTTTTTCTTTCTTTTTCGTCGTTTCTTCATTTCTGAAGGTCGTGCTCGTTCTGGTAAGCCTCTGTGGATGATCTGACGAGCTGCTTCCATGCTACCCTGTCTTCCGCTTGTCTGAGAGCAGTTGTAACTGGAAGTCTCATTATTTCTTTTATAGAATCCGACCATCGGCTAGGTGATCGGCCTCTAGGTCTTCTTCCATCTACCTTGCCCACCACAACCAGCTTTTCAAGGTTGTCTTGCTGTCTTCGTGCTATGTGGCCAAAGTAGGTCAGAATGCGTTGGTAGCATAGCGTGGATAACCTGGTTTTAATTTTAAGCTGTTGGAGAATCGACTTGTTGGTTCTTTTAGCCGTCCACGGTATTCGTAACATTCTCCTCCAGCACCACATTTCGAAGGCATCGATCTTCCTTCTGTCTATAGCTCGGATCGTCCAGGACTCAGATGCGTATAAGAACACCGAGAAGACCAAAGTCCGTACAATTCTTATTTTGGTGGCATTGGACACATTTCTGCTCCTCCAGATCTTTGTGAGCTTACTCATTGCATCTTTGGCCATTTGAGTTCGTCGGCGTATCTCCTTTTCACATCCTCCCTGGTTGCTGATCATGGATCCAAGGTAGACAAACTCCTTTACCGTCTGCAGGTTTGATAAAAGGCCAGTCTGTGAAAGCTGCCCAGCTCTATCGACGAACATGACTTTGGTCTTCGCCCTGTTAATCGACAGCCCCACCAGCTTGCTCTCGATCTCCACTTTCCGAAACAAATCGGCCATCTCATCCTCTGATGCCGCAAATAGTGCGGTGTCATCTGCATATCTCAGGTTGCTGATCTTTTTGCCACCAATTGTGATGCCTCCATCCCAGCCATCCAATGCTCTTCTCATGATGTACTCTCCGTAGATGTTAAAAAGGAGAGGAGATAGAATACATCCCTGGCGCACTCCTTTTTCTGGTTTCAGGGGTCCCGAGATCACATCATTAATCCTGATCATCGATTCACCATCTTCGTACAGGCTTGCGATCAATGCTGTCAGATGTGTGGGAACTCCCATTTCCTGCAGGATGCGCCATAGGCAGTCCCATCGTACACAATCAAAAGCCTTTGTGTAATCAATGAAACAGATAAGCATCGGCACGTTGAACTCTCGACTCTTCTCTATCATCTGTCGCACATTCACTATTTGCTCTCTTGTGCCGCGACCTTTGACAAAGCCAGCTTGTTCACATGGTATTTGCCATTGCAGATAAGATTGCAGTCGCCCATTGATTACATGAAGCATTACCTTGCTGGCGTGAGATATGAGAGCCACTGTTCGGTAATTTGCGCACGATTTTGTAGATCCCTTCTTATGTATCGGAACTAATACGGACTGTTTCCAATCCGTTGGCCATTTGCCTGTACGCCACACTTGGTTACACAAATCTAGCAGAAGTTTCTCACCTATATCACCGAGGCATTTTAGCTCTTCAGCGAATATTGTGTCGACGCCGGCTGATTTGTTGTTCCTAAGTTTCCTTAAAGCATTTTGTACCTCGGATTTCAATATATCAGGTTCCAAGTGGTTCTGCTCGATCAATATATTTGCGCGTTCCCAGCTCCTGTTGTCAGCGTATAAACCTTCGCAGTAAGATCTCCACCTCTCAGTAACCAGATCTATCTCCGATATAAGGTTCCCATCTGCGTCATCAATGGTCCAGGTTTTTGGCCTTACGTCCCGGATGATATTTTTCACTTTTAAAAACAAGTCCCTTGTGTGCAGGTGTTGTGCGTGATTCTCAATATCCTGACAGATGGAGTTCAGGTATTGATTATAGTCTCTTCGACACAAGCGTTGTATTCGAGCTGAAAGCAGTTTGTAATCTTCGTGTACGGCGTCAGTGTTGCCTGCAAGTAGTGCCTTTCTTTCTTTTATGGCCTTCCATGTTTCTTCTGTGATCCATGCATTCCTCGGTGTGTCCGAGTTTACAGTCCGTATTTCGTTTCGTGCTGAGAGAATTAGGTCTTTGACTGCTGTCCAGTTCGTGTCTATGTTATCGTTAAGATTCAGAGAAATCTCAGCTATCTTTCTCTCAAAGCACTCTCTAAAACTAGGCAGGTCTCTTGGGTTCGGCCTTCTCTGAGGCCTTATAATTGTTCTGTGACACCGTTTCAGTTTTACAATCATTTCTGCCATCAAGAGTTTGTGGTCACTTCCGCAATCAGCTCCCGGGTATGTTTTGGTGTTGCGAATACAGGATCTCCATCGCTTATCAATTGCAATGTAGTCGATTTGGTTTCTACATCGGTCACCGGGCATTATCCAAGTATATAGCCTCCTTGGGTGGTTTTCGAAGCATGTATTCATGATCGTGAGGGAGTTCTCAGTGCAGAATTGAAGCCACATCTCACCTCTGTCATTTCTCTCTCCTAAACCAAATTTTCCCACTACATCTCTTAAGTGGTCATCGAAACTTGTAGACCCAACCTTAGCATTTAAGTCACCCATCAGCACCGTTATTTCTCTCTTAGGAAAGCTTTTAAGTGTATCTTCGAGGTTTTGGTAGAACACGTCAATTTCATTTTCTGTCGATGCGGCTGTTGGTGCATATACTACTATTAGGTTCATGCGACATGGCTTCGTGTTTATTTTCATCGTAATGATGCGGTCGCTCACGGGGTTGTATCCCAAAATAGACTTGTTGATACGGGGTGATAAAGACAGAGCCACTCCGTTTCTGCTTTCCTTTTCTGGGCCGGAGAAATAGAGTGTGTGACCGAACGGTGTGCTATGGAATCCCGATCCTCTCATGTGGGTTTCTGTGAGACCTAGTATATCGGCATTATGCTCCAGTTGTTCTCTTTCTATGATTTCCAACTTGCCCGGTTGGATCATTCCTCTCACGTTCCATGTCCCCAATCTAATTTTCTTGCGCAGTTGTGGTTGCGTTACATGATGTGAGGTATTCGCGCCAGTAACATTCACTCCACACTGAGCCTGGCGTGTCACTGCAGTGAGGCCAGTAGCATACTTCACACCATGCGACCTGGACTCGACATGGCGCCGGGTGGTAGCCGGATCGCATGCCATCGTTCCATCCTTTACTTGACTTATCATTACGGGTTTCTTGGGAAAAATAGTGCAGTGGTTTCCCGTTGCCTTCTGCACCGCAGTGGTGTTAGTATTTTGTTCAGAGCGTCCTGCTGCCAACGCCCGACAATCCGGATTGAGTGACTTAGTCCGGACCCCCTTCTCCCATCTGCTTATCGACCTATATCTCCACCGGGGTTGGTTACCACAATCTTGACATAGGTTACTCGATGTAACAGGGTCCACCGCGAGTAGGATGGGAGTGGAGTTGGTGAGGAGAGGCTAAGTGACTATTCTTGATTTGTAGTCATGTGTTGCGCATCACTCACCCTTGAACCCCAGTTTTTAAACTATAATCATTATATTATTTTGAATATGTACGTAATGCGTAAATATATGCGTTTAATGAAAAGCTGTTATTTTGATGTTAAAAACATTTTAATTTATTTTTTTTGTTTGTAGTATAGGTAGACTAAAGTTAGTCTCGTTTCCAGGGGAGCTCCAGCTGCTCTGGACGGACCGCGTGTCAGACCAGACCCTGGTTAGTCTGCGGCTCTACTTCCTGCCAGAGAACACACCTGATGGCCGAAGTCTACATGGAGAGGTAAGTCCAAAACTATTATATCTATTCGTTTTTGCCCGCGACTACGCTCGCGTTTAAAAGAAAATAATATGACATAATAACATACATAAAACTGAAAATTCGTACCTTCATTGGAATACCAGTTGCGCCACCTGGCGAAAATTGGTCGTATCAACTCTGAAACCTTCGTGGGCTCAACAACTTTGCTAAAGATCATCACTTGATCAAATGCATAGTTCACGATTCAATCCTCACTAATATCGATTAAAATAATCGATTTTTTTGGTCCAATAGATCGATTCTCCGATTAATCGATCTTAGATCGCCATTCCTAGTTCCCGTGGGATTTCTGGGATAAAAACTGTTCTATGTCCTTTCTCGGGTCTCAGACTATCTTTGTACAACATTTCATTAAAATCGATTCAGTGGTTTAGGCGTGAAAAAGAGACAACCAGACAGACAGACAGAGTTACATTCAGATTTATAATATTAGTAAGGATTAGTATAGTCCGCGCCAAACTGCTAGTCCGTCGCATTTATAAAAAACACATGAAAATAGCTGAATAGTAAGGAAGAAACAAAGAAAGAAAAAAATACAGGAACACGCATTATAGTAACGTCTTTGTTGTTCGCATAGATAAGTATAGATATCTCACCGCCTTGTAATTGAAGGAAGACAGTAAATGTCTTAAACGGCTGAAAATTCTGTCAGCCATAATGGCTGTCATGGTGTAATTTACGCGGAAAAATGCCGACATGCGCAGTTAAGTGGTGCAAGAACACGAAATCGAAGAAAAATGCGAAGAAATATCGTTTCATTCGTAAATGATCTAAAAACTATCTTTTTTAAATATTTTTCAAACACGAAAATAATTGACAGTGACAATTGTCAAAAGGTTACATTTTTTTGTTAGGAGCGACTAATCTTTACTAATCTATGAGAAAGTACTCTAATTTTATAGTAATACAGGTATACCTATAAGAAATTAAATCAATAGTAAGTAAGAAAGAAAAAAACATTAAAAAACAAGTATTTTAATAACGTTTATCGTATTCTTGTCAGAAAATACTTTTATTTGAACGTAAATTGGAAGGGGGAAGCATAACATATAATCAGTCCGCCAAATTGGGGCATCCGCCATATTGCATTTCGACGTCTCTAAGTTAATCATGCAATGTGGTGCAAATACATAAATTTTAAATCAAATGTAAAACAGATTATTATATGACGCTTAATTACAAATTACTTTAAGAAAATGTTGTTTATTCTGGACATAGATAAGTATAGATATCTCACCGCCTTGTAATTGAAGGAAGCCATTAAATGGCTTAAACGGCTGACAATTCTGTTAGCCGTTTAATGGCTGTCATGGTGTAATTTACGCGGAACAATGCCGACATGTGCAGTTAAGACACGAAAACGAAGAAAAAGTGCGGAGAAATATCGTTTCATTCGTAAATGATTTAAAAACTACATTTTTTTAATAACACAAAAGTAAAATACTAAATATTTAACACTTATCTAAGTGAACATTATAATTATTATAATATCCTTAATTAAATGGAATGGAAAAAAACTATGCACTTATTAGATAACAAAAGTAAAATAACAAACAACATTACAAAAAGCTAAAATTATAAAAGAAAAGAGTTTATTATTATCAAATAGCAAGAACATTTTTAGTCATAGCTGAAAACCCTCGATTAGTCATTTTAAGCAACAAAAAATCTGAACCATCGGTTTAACCCATTACGAGGTAGGAAACTATATTTTAAATTTACATTTATTTTGTAAAATACAATAATGAAATATCAATATAAAATAGCTATAATATTAATATTTGTTGATACATTACAACCTAGTATTTAAAGTAATTCTTAAAAGTTTAAAATTTAAATTTTAAGATTTTTAATTGGAAAGTATTTATATTAGTTTAAGTCTCAATATAAAATTTAAAGGTACTTAAATTTAATTTTAAATTTTAAATTGAAATAAATAAATAATCATTTTTTTTAATCATAACATCTGGCCGTATTTTGAAACCATTCTTTAAAAAATCGTTCTATATTCAAACTTACATCTCAGGTAGACTAACAATACAAATAACAGATAATGCATACAAAAACCACGATTCCATAGAAACCTCAAAAATCGAGTTCGTTTCTACGAAGCGTTCTATCTCGCTCGCACGTATAGCGCCGTCTCGCTCTAGCCCCTATTTGGTAACGCCAACTATTTCATGGATGAAATTACGAATGGGTTTTGGTTTAAGTTATAAGATTATAACGTTTTATGTTATATTATTTAAAATTGAGTTTTTTTGTGTTAAAATATATTTTAATTTTACCATAAATCGCATGTTTTTAATTTTTATTTTTTATACATTATTCAAAATTCAAACAAATTTTTAAGTTTCTTTGTTGAGGTAAAATGCGATTGACTAACAGATAGGTCAATTACTTATTTTATACATACACACATATTCTACATATAATAAATAATTATTGTTTTATATGTACGGCCTTTTTATAATATTGTAGCGTGCAAGCATGCAGTCCACCTGATGGTAAGTAGCTACTGCCGCCTATGGACATTTGTAATAATCAGTCCCAGATAAGGATCCTACCTGAGTGCCACAGATGCACTACCCCTGAGGACTAAGCTGGAACGCCTCGGATAAGTATGTCTCCTTTACTACAACCTTCAATCTAGAACACAGCCGCACTTATCACTACTGTTATAACAGAAATAGGTGTGACGGTGGTGCCGAAGTCTAACTACAGAGGATTCTACCACCGTTAATCACTTAATTTGTAAAGCCATACCTAATAACTACTTCTAGTACACAATATCTTCTAAAAATACAGAAATATAATTAAAAAATGCAACATTAATTATTCCCTCACATTATTTCTGTTTTGCACCACACGCCAAATCCCATTGCTAGTGCAATCTCAACTAAATTGAACTCTATTACTGGCACATAAGGAGGAAACTCCCTTGGAGGATAGCCTGAGTAATTTTGTAGTACTTTATGGGAACTGTACAGCGGTGTATACGTTTTGATACTTTATAATTATTGTTTTAGAAATATTATTACGTATTATTAGTATCAAAATTTTAACGGATTAAAATTGCATTAATACTTTAAATACTAATAACAAAAAAATTAAGTATTTTATAGTGAAACATATAATATTTTAATAAATTTGTAAAAATAACGAGAGTTGTGTGTAAATGTATTATAAATAGCAAAATTATATTTATAAATACATACATACATTTATTATGTACATATGTACATTGTATGTATTATATGTATTGTATGTGTGTATGTATGTACATTTATTATGTATGTATGTATTTATATGTAATTTATAGTATTGATGATGAATATGGCGATTTAGATTTAGTATTCATATAGATCTGTCTTTTATGCGAATAAATAATATAATTTGATATAAAACGTATAGAAAAACATTTAAGTAGAAATGCAAGGTTTTTTAAAAAATTAAGTCAATTAATGAATCACTTTTTGAGATTTTCGAAAAAAAACATATGGAAGCCGAGTTGTTTTTAAGTGCAGAGGGTAATGTATATCGAGCGTATTTTGGTATATATGTCTCATTATTTGGCGCTTACAGCCCAAAACGACTTGACAATTAACATATGAGGTGTCGTTCTATATATAGCATATGAGGATTCGTCTAAATTGTGGGAGTGACATAGGCTATATATTTTTTTTGCTTTTCAATTCTCAAAATTATTACCTCAAACTTGGATGCATAAAGTCAATGACAATAAAAATACAAATAATATCAATATTAATAAGGTTTATTTCAAAATGAGTCATAAATATAAATATTTGGGCGAACGCCAACCAACTTGGTCGGTGAAAGAAATGTAATAGAAAGTTTAATCAAATTACTAACATAAATGTTAAGAGCATATTGTACGTTACATTTGCAAAGATAAATTATACAATGAATGAATATCGGAAATCTAAACGAATATTATAACAATGTTATACTATTCCCAAGGGAATATACAAAGTCGTCATCCTATATTTAACTAAAAATATATACAACATTTAGCTAAAACTATATTTAAATAATAAAAATGTAATATCAAGATTAAAATGTAACATAATTGTAACACAATAATATTAAGAACAAAATAATATTTAAAACCAAATACCAATCTCTTTATTTGTGAATAAGTATTTAAAACATCACCATAAATAATATTGAATACAAAACTAATATTATAAATGTAAGAATATTTGTCAGTGTAAATTGAAATAATATTTAGAACAAGACGCACCGAGCGTAGTACACGATACACTCGCCCCACCGCGCCATGTGACGACTGTGGCACAGAGGTGCAATGGAGACGAGTTATATTATCAATATATTTATTATTTTTTATTAACTGCACATTTTAGTTTTAATTATAAATCCTGTGCATTAAATTTAACTCTAATTACTTGTGTATTTGGTTGCTTGTAAAATGCAAACTCAATTTAATTGAAAAGTATATTTTGATTAATTTAATTGTAAAAATATTTTACGTGTTTGCCTAGCCAAGCATCGAACCTGGAACCCTATCCGTGATCAGTATGCAGCACAATGTTTTTTCAAATCGTGTTTAACTAAGAATCACTTTAATACGTGTAGATTATTTTATCAAAGCAGATAGCTATCTTATAACTACATTATTCATACATAAATGTACAAAATTAAAACAAACACAATTATAAAACGTATTTTGTAATTTGTAATATCAACATACCTTTATACGTTATTTCCTGTTACAGTAAATATTGTATATCTTTAACTAGATAGACAAGGACAAAACAGAATAATTGTAAAGGAGGTAGAAGTGGTGAAATTCAGCTGAGGAGGTACCACCGTCATACCCATTTCTAGCGTGAACCGTTCTGCGCTTCGGTGGAAAGGTAGGATACAGCTGGCTTATGAGGCGACTAATTTAGTCCTCAGGAGTGACAACGTATCTGTGATCAGCTTTAGGTAGGATCCCTACAGCTTCAGGTAGGCATTAGTACGAGAATAGTCCGCGTAAAACTTCTAGTCCGCTCTGAATATAGAAATGAATGGCGTCGCCATGGCAAATTGTTTGACTACACCTGCTCGCAACAACTTCAGAGCGGACTAGCAGTTTGGCGCGGACTATACCCGTACCACTACTACTGCTTACAGTAACTTATAGATGTCCTTGGGTGGCGGTGGCCACGTATCAGCTTGAATATATGTTCGATTCCACTTCAGTCTTAAAAAAAACTATTTTCCTTTGTTTATCAAGAGTTTATTTCGTTTTGTAGCTATTTTTATATCGTTAAAAAGTTTTGCGAATTATTTTTTTCAATAATGTTTTTTTTTTGTTAAAATAATAATAATTTTGAATTTCGACACAACATTTCAAACGCTAGTTATTTTGACTAGCGTTCACCCACGGCTTTACTTGTACCGAAATAAAAAAGAAACTTACGTATATCTTTCACGTATCTTATCTTAATTCTCTCTTTATCTTAATTTTTAATCTCATTGCTAGATAAATCCACTGCTAGATAGTTCTCTTTAGAAAAATGAGTTTATTTTGTTATAAAATGTAATTATATCATAGAGATCAACATGACACTTCTTGGAATAAGGTAGGTAACTATGATACTAGAATATTGTGCTTATGCTTAAATTACTCAAATTCAGAGGTTTGTAGCAAAATAGCTGAGTATGTCTATTCCGTATTCAGTCAGATGTATTTACAAGTAGTTCATCTTTTCTATATTTATTTTATTATTCCTCTTTAAAAATGTTTATCATTTTAAACAAAATATATATATTTGTAATATTTAAAATACATAAGTAGCAAGCGATCATACTGTCTATCTGATGGTAAATACCGCCTTCAATGATAATGTCTTACCAACCTGAGGTACTGAGGACTTTGTTGAAACGACTTGCATAAGAGTCTATCCCTTATCACACCCTTCAAACCAGAACACAGCACACTTTACACTGCTGTTAATAGGCAACGACTTGTATAAGAGTCTATCCCTTACCAGTCCCTTCAAATCAGAACACAGAAGCATTTAACACTGCTTTTATTAGGCAGAAGTAGGTAAAGCGGTTGCCGCCAGAGTCGAACCACGAAGGGTTCTTTTAAATATTTGGGTGTATTCATAATATTGGTTCCTATAACGCCAATCAAATGTATAGCTGGTTGGATCGTCTCTTTAGGTATTTGTGTATCTTATCTCGAGTTCACTGTGTAAATAACAGATAACGCCGAATCGTTACTGTACAGTTAGGCGGTTAAGTGGTTAAATATTTTGGATTTCAATTATCCTTGTTAATTTGTAAAATGCGCTTTGTCACATGTCTGTTCGCATTGAATATTCCACTTCTGGGCTCCTAAAAAAATAGGCTTCCCCTAAAACATAAGTTAGACATGATGTCATTTGTATTCCTTCAATTTTGAACATATGAAAATATTAGAATATTGTGTATTTTTGGATTCTTATGTGTAAAAAAACTTCAGTATCTTTGCTATAATAATAAAATATGAAATAAAAACTTTTGCATAATATTTATGTTTTGCATGTTTTAAATCGTCTTTTTTTTCATATAAATTTTATTTTTACTGTGACCAATATTCGTAGTAGTCGTATTAACTTACTTAACGTACTTAATTTACAATTTTATATCATTTTTGTAAACTTATTGTAGAATTAATTAAGTTATTCAAAATTATAATTTCACGCTCAAATCTTTTATTATCGACAGTACAAAAAGTAATAATAGAGATATTTTGTAAGTCGGACGAGTGAATACCTTTTTTAATGTCCGCACCACGATAAGGAGAGATATGAGGCACAGGTTCTAAAACATTTTAGTATTTATTTTTATATTTATAATTTGTCAAACAATAAATATCATTTTAAATCTTTAATTGTCATTTATAGATATAAATTTACATTTAAATGAATAAAGATGTTAAATGTGTTGTGATAATGTAACGTGATTTATATTATTCATGTTTGTTTTATTTAATCTTATATTAAATGTTAATCTACGTTAACAAATATAACTTATTTACGTCTTAACGTCTTAAAATAATCGAGCTATTTTTAATAAATATTTAAGTATTCATTTTGAAACGGAATAAATAATATATCATGAATAAAAATAAAAATGAACTGAAAAAATAAATGTATGTTACTCATCATTATAAAAACAAAAACAATAATTGAATTATTTAGTTACAAACTATAAAAATTACATAAAATTACTATTAAAATAATCTCAAAACAAAATTGATTTACTACACCATCATAAAATGTTGATAAATTAATATAATCAGTTGATACGATAACATTATTCATTCGTATTGGATTGCTTTTCCAGATATTTCCGATTTAAGGTATGATGTAACATTTAATATTATTATTTATTTATTAGCATTCTACAAATTACGATTTACAAAAAGATTTTAATGTTTATTTCAAATAGTATTAAATTTAGCAATGGTTTTATTCTCTGTCAAATAAATAGTAAACAAATAATTATTATTGGTTCATAAATATCAGTTTTAATAACATTTACAACACAGAATAACAGAAAATAGTACTTTCAAAATGTAATATCTGAAACGCCTCCACGCAATTAAAGCTAATTTCTTTTAATCATCAATTTGTATTTAAATTCGTAATAATAAACCTCATGATAAATATTTATTTATTTAATATCAAAATACAATATTGGAAGGGTCTCTACTCTATTTTCCCAAATGTTTAATCCGTATTAATTAAATGCACCTATACCATATATTTATCAAGAATAAAAGCGCATTAAAATAATCCTGTATTCAAAATGTAATACAATAGTACATTACAATACGAGGACGAAAAATTTTTTTCTGACAAGTGTGAGTTTGCAGGCCGAGCCGCAGGCGAGGACTGCAATCACACGAGTCAGAAAAACATTTTTCGTCCGCGTGTTGTATAAAATTTTATATTACGGGGTCGGAAATGGGGGATTTGCGCACGCGAAGCGTGCGTAAAACGTCCATTTACGCACGCCGTGATATAAATATAATTGGAAGCGTCTATCCGTATTAAAATCCAATAATAACATTTTATTAAATATCTGATATAAAATGCGCATTAAAATAATCCTTTGTTCAAAATAATACTAATATCGGAAGCGTCTCCACGCTATCGCAGTTAAGCAATTATTTACCAGTGGCCGCGCAGGGCTGCCAACCTCCGGATTATATTTTTAATGATGCCAACCTTTGAATATCGTGTCTCGATCTGTGACGATTTGTTTTTTTGTTTTGTTCATTTTATTGGTTGATTGGTAACTTTAATTGTTCTAAAATCTATATAGATTTGATAATATTATAAGTTTTATATTATTTTTAAAGAACATTGTTTTTATATATTTTTATAAGTTTAGTATCAGCTTTAAGTACTGTTACAAAGTATTATAGCATTTTGGTGTGAACTATTTATGGCACATGAGACATTCTAATTTAGTTTTTCGTTTATTACGGTACAATCGATATACCTATTTGCTTTATAGCCTTGTAGCATTATCTGGTTTGAAACATGTGTTTAGGAGCACAAAGCATTCCATTTAAGTTACATAACGTTACATTTTCTGTCACACTATCTTATAGTAGCAGTATAGCTGCTGTTCCGATTTAAGGAATTTTAGACACATGAGACATTCCAACTTAGTTTCCTCGAGCAACGCCACACCTGTCCTAACTAAGATTTTTTCTATAATAGGTTGTAGATTGAGTCATGAATATAACCTCCATTATATGTAATTTGTTTCACTAGAGAATGTTATTCAAAATGACGGCTTTAACAGATTTTTTTATAATATTAAAGTAAAATAATCTTAAAGGTGAGAGATTATGAGAGGAGACCCGTGCCCAGCAGTGGGATAATCATGGGTTATTGATGATGATGAGGTATGTGAAGTCTACCAATACGCACTTGGCCAGCGCGGTGGACTATGGCCTAATCCTCATTCTGAAAGGAGACCTGTGCCCAGCAGTGGGACAATGGGTTGACTTTAGAATATAATCTCTATAAAACCAAGTTATATCATCCTCTATGCTTTGTTTGTTAAAGTAATGCTTACGTAATAATTGCCTATTAGTTTAAACGTTGTAATAACCTTAATCATAGTAATATTATTAACGCAATTAATGTTAACTTTATAACAACTGGATCTAATCTTTTCATGATATAGCATATAGACATATAGACGAGCATCCAGTCCACGTGATGGTAAGCTACTGTCGTATGGACATAATTAACGTTATTAACCACAGATTAGATTTGATTCCTACCTGAGATCGGTCATCTACTGCCGCCCATGCACGTCTGTATTTAACCCCAGATTAGGTTAGTCCTGCCTGAGAGCCGCTACCTCAGAGTACTAAGCTGGAACGCCTCAGAAAAGTATGTCTCCTTACCCTTCAATCTAGAACACAGCAGCGCTACACTGCTGTTATTAGGCAGAAATATGTGTGTTAATGGTGCCGCCGGAGTCGAACCACACCACCTCAGGTATGAATATCTAATCCTATCTGGGGTTGATTACAGATGTCCATGCGGCAGTAGCCACTTACCATCAGGTGGACTGCATGCTCGTCTGCTACATATTATATAAAAAATTGTTTAATTAACATTTTTCGTAATCCATGCGAAGTTCCAGGCACAGTTTTAATATAATAAAACCTTACCAACTTAAATTGCCACATAAAACTATTAACGATTTAACATTAATAAATTAATTGCTATTTCGAAATAATAACGTGGGAGCGTTTAGAAAATTAGTTCATTAATAGTTACGAAAGAAGGAAACAAAGAAAGAAAAGAATAGAGAATTATTATTAAAACAAAAATCCGACTGCGGCTAAATATAACGGCTGCACAGAGTTTAAAAAAGAATAACATGACATACATATAATTGATTTGTACCTTCATTGGAATGACCTGACGAAAATTGGTCGTAGCAATAGAAACCTTCGTGGGCTCATGCATAACTTAGCTAAAGATCATCACGTGATCAAATGCATAGTGTACGATTCTATAAAGGACATACAGGCAAACATTCATTTTTATATATGTAGACGTCAGTCCTACTATTTAGATGAATCCAACGACACCTCATATTAAAATCCGTCAACCCGTTTGGGTTGTAAGTGCCAAATAATGAGACATACATACATACATGACATGGGCTCTTCAAGAGTGGTGCAAAAAGATCTCTCCTTCAAAGCCGGCGATGCATTGGCGAGTCCTCTGGTGTTGCAAATGTCCATAGGCGACGGTGACTGCTTTCCAGGTAGCCCGTCTGCCTTATCGTTAGGTATAGTCCGCGTAAAACTGCTAGTCCGCTCTGAATATAGAAATGAAACGCGTCGCCATAGCAGATTGTATGACTACCTTCTCGCAACAACTTCAGAGCGGACTAGCAGTTTGGCGCGGACTATATCTATACTAATATTATAAAGAGGAAAACTTTGTTTGTTTGTTTGGTTGTAATAAATAGGCTCAAAAACTACTGGACCGATTTTAAAAATTCTTTCACCATTCGAAAGCTACATTATCCACGAGTAACATAGGCTATATTTCATATGAAATATATTTGATAAATAGATTTTGAAGCGGTATAAAGTTTGCCGGGTCAGCTAGTAAATATATAAAAAAAGAAAAAACATACATACGGTTGAAAACGCTTCCTTATTTGAAAGATGTCGCTATCCACTATTAATAATGCGTTTCGGAAATGTAAAACGATTATCTATTTCCATTAAATCTTAAAAAATAAACCTAGTGACGCTGAACGGGTTGGCTTTTTGATGATCGGTCGCCACTTTCTAGATGAGGTATAGTGTCACTGTTAGCGGAGGTATGGCGCTAGTGTACGTGTGTTTAGTAATATCAGGTGTAAAATGAATCCATCCAATGTTTTACAAAGGTCGAAATTCGGCAATTTCTTGTACATACAAAATCTCAAATTTTGAATTTTAGGTAAGCAAAACATTGGATTAATAAATTAAATTGAAATTAAAGTAATCAATTCTGTTAATATGTTAGTTGTCTTACTTATATTTAAAATAATATACTTTGAATAAATCACATTGAGTAATAACATTTGTTAATCTGTTATTCATACTTATAATTAAAAGATTTTAAAAATATGATTTAATTTGTTTAAATTAATTTAAAATAATAGGTACCTACAAATTAAATTATTTCTAATAAAATTACAAAAAAATACAAAACAAAATATTAAAATAAAAGGAAAAGATACCAGAGTCACATTTAATGTAAAATTTTAAAAATATTTAACGTTAAATTAATAAAAAAATAAAAGAAACGGCCAGAATTTATATATTCAGGGTACGTGTATAATATACCTACCTATACATGGGATATAATATTATATCATGTAGGTATAAGTAAAATAAACGTGACTAAATAATTATTTTCATGACCTTGACGATTTATTTACAATCATATATTTTTATTTTAACTTATATTACGTAAACATAAACATACTTACAAAAGTTACTTTACAATATAAAGAAACAAAATAAATTAAATTGTAAAATAAATTATTAGGTTTTATTATTAATTAAATTGTACAACAATAAAGGAAAAGGAATAAAAGAAAATACAAACAATCAAAATAAATAAATAAAACTTAAATAAACGAAAATAAATAAAGTTAATTTCATAAATACTAAATTTAATTTAACATTACTCAATTTACTGGTAATTTGTAGATATTCTCAAAGAACCCTAAAATAACGAGGCTTAATCCTCAAACATGTATCGGGGCCAAGGGCGCCCTCTCGACGGTTTAAATGTAGAAACAAAACTATGTACTAAAGTGGAACGCTTCATGTGACAACGACTCCACTATATCACTATATTTTTTATAATATAGGAGTAGTAGACGAGCATGCAGTCCTCCTGATGGTAAGTGGCTACTGCTTCCCGTAATCAACCCCAGATAGGATTAGATTCCTACCTGCCACAGATGTGCCGCTACCCCTGAGGACTAAGCTGGAACTCATTGGAAAAGTATGTCTCCCTTACCATACCTTTCAAACCAGAACACAGCAGCGCTTAACACTGCTGTTATGAGGCGGAAATAGGTGTTTTGGACATGTTTTTATGAGAGCTTTTTAGCGGTGCTGTGGGACGTGCAGTAACTTAGTCCTTAGCCACTCATAGCCACTCATAGGTGTCCATCTTTAGGTAGGACTAAAATCTTATCCAGGTTTGATTATAGAGCACCATGGGTGGCAGTGGCCACTTACTAACATTAAACGAAAATACATTTTTTACTTAGTCGGGAATCAAACCCGGATCCCTCTTCATATCAGGTCTATTGTGACCGCAGCTGTATGTAATTCTATGCTCTCTTTAATTATAAATGATGACGTCATTTACAATTATCGTCTACCTGGGATCGAACCCGGATACCCTTTCATATCAAACCGTTATGGTAAACACTGCTTTACAACAATCAAAATCACGGTTTACCGAACACAAAATCTGTAAAAAACCAGTAAATGTCAGTAAAAAATCGGTATAAGCTGGAAAAAACCGGTTTAATTCAGTAAAAACCAGTAACACTATGTGTTACAAGCGAGGTCGCATGATATTATTAGTAAATTTCTATAATTATACCAACACAAGTCAAATAAATGCATTAGTTAATTTTCTAGCCAAGTCTAGGCAGGCTAGATCTAGCGCAGATTACTTGAAAAATAGACTAAAAAATAAAATTGCACACATAGACACATTTATGTGGGTACAAAATCAAACTTTAGTTGAACGTAATAAGGTAGGATTAATTGAGGATTGCTTCAGAAGAAGAAGTAGTTTATACCCGCGGCTTTACCTGGGCTACTTTTGTAGATGCCATAGTGTCAATTTGTAAAACGGAAAATATGAATACTATAGTTAATTTTACAAAATAGCAACGTATTAGTTTATTTCATTACAAAAGTACGTGATGAAGTATTAAATTAATTAAATGTTTTGTAAAAATATTACTTTACACTATGTAAAATAAGTGTAAAATTAGTTCTAATATATTTTGTTTAAGTTATTCGGAAAGCAAATTAGTGAAATTATAAAATAGAAATAATAAAATGAAGATTATCGATGTAAAAATCCATTATTATATTGAAGGCCCAATCTTTAGATACCTATACCTAGTCGTAGCATTATTGTTTAAAATAGGTTATGTTAAAAATTTCAGTAATTATTCCATTTATTTTCGATGAATTAATACCTTATCGACAATGGTTCAATACCGATAAAAATATCGATTCTTTAAGGGTATTATCCAACTTACGATATGATACGTTGCATCCCTGCTCGCGATGGATTCATTCTTTGCAAAATCTAAGATTTGTATAATCTATATATATATAAATCAATTGCTGTTCGTTAGTCTCGCTAAAACTCGAGTACGGCTGGACCGATTAGGCTAATTTTAGTTTAGAATTATTTGTGGAAGTCCAGGGAAGGTTTAAAAGGTGAGTAAATATGAAATATAGTTCATAAATAATTTCTGAGGCAGTACAAAGTTTGCCGGGTCAGCTAGTCCAAAATAAAAAACCTATTAAAATTAATCCAACAATCCTAAAAAAGTCGTTAATTGTTTGTTTATTTAGTTGAAGTAATTTCAGAATTAAAACAATATAAAAACACTAATAAATAAAAAAGCAACGTTCGATAAAAATTTAAATCAATCCGACGAATTCTCGAGTTTTTCGACACAAACATACGGAAACCGAGTTTTTATATAAAGATCCGACAAGATTCGACTCACGCTCCACTGGCCGTCCCGATTACGAAAGATCGGAAGTAATCCGTCCGAAAACGTTATTACCACAACATAAGCGCTATTTTCGAGCGCTAAAGTGTTAGCGAAGTGTGCGTGACCATAAAATTTAGTGTGCCTGTGTGCGTATATTAAAGGTTGCTTGGCTCAGTCGAACACGGCTGTAACTCGGATTGGAATTAATTAATTTTAATTGGTAAATGAATTATTACTTTATTGTTATGGATACTGTTTAGTGATTGACCTTTTAATGTCATTGTGGGTGATAGGAGAAAGTGTAACTGATATATCGGATTTGTGATTAAGTAGTATTGAGCAATTTAAAAATTGTATGGTGAAATGATATCTATGATCTATATTTTTATTGATTATTTATTCTATTGCAAACCACATTATTGCAGATGAATTTTATGTACTAATTGTCTTTATTATCTAAATACATCAAATATCTAACAGTCGGTTATTATTTTATTTTTAAGAAAATAACAATGTCAATATTCATGTTTTTGAGAAAAAAACAAGTTTACGAAACATGCTTAGTACGTTAACTTTTCACATAATATTATGTCTAACTTCATGTTTATACTATACTTTCAAATAAGTTCGAAACAAGGAAAGACGTCAAACGGTAACTCTCTTATATTTAGTATCTAAACACATCACACATAATAACGTACTGGCATGAAATTAAAATTGACTAAAAACTACAATAAATAATAGCTCAATGAAAAACTAAATATAAAGTAAAAACGAGCGAGTTGCAACGCTGGCGCACCGAGCCGCATAAATATCAATGTACAATCGAGGTAATTTCTCTTTGGAAATACGTCGCTGTGCGCTCGGGTTTTGTTACAAAATTATTTTATTTAATGTTTATTTGTAAAATAAATAATTTTAATAAAAATTGACATTGGTAATAATTTCAAAATTTTAAGCTTTGTTCGTTATGGAATTTAAAATATAAATAATTTTAAGATGATAACTAATTGTAATAGATAAATAAGATAATTTAAAGATAGGATAAGGTTGGACTTGATGTACATAATTTAATGATATAATGTTATTTTAATTTGTTTTATTGCATTTAGGGTGTTAATTAATTATAACAATTTACTCATATTCATGCAAATAAATGATTTAATTAGTGAAAAAAAAAACTAAAAATTGCGTTGATATATTTTGTTACTTGGTTATATGTCCCATTTTTCATATTATAGTAGTAACAAATTGACAGACATTTCTACTTTTTTATATACATATTTCAGTTTTATATAAAACAGTGTTTAGTCAGTATTTTTATAAATAACTTTGATGTAGTTTCTTACAAGTTGTATGTAATGGTTTGGCTTCTATTAATTACCTTCTATGGTTTGGCTGTGGCACCACCGTCACACCTATTTCTGCTACAACAGTGTTAAGCGCTGCTGTGTTCTGGTTTGAAGGGTGTGGTAAGGTAGACATACTTATCCGAGGCGTTCCAGCTTAGTCCTCAGGGGTAGCAGCGCATCTGTGGCCGACCTCAGGTAGGTATATCTAATCCTATCTAGGATTGATTACCGATGTCCTTACGTCAGTAGCCACTTACAATCAGGTGGACTGCATACTCATCCAATACTATTTTTAGTATTCCATGTCATTTATTTCACAGTATATTGTGCTAGTTCAATGTTGATAACATTTTACGTTCGTACCGATAAAGATGTATGTACGAGTACTTATGACTGTTGCGACATACTTACAGAATTATAATTTTAAGTTTATATTTAAGTACTTATTTGAGAATCGGACTTGGGAAAAAATAAAAAATGTGGTCTAGATGTAGATTGGATGTGGCGCAAATTCGCAATTATAGACGTTTGCCCAGTTTGGGACTGTGAACTAGGATGTGGGCAAAATGTCAATAAACGAAATAATAAATAAATTAGTTAAAATAAACGCGTTAAAAATGTTTTTTTACTGTTAGAAGAGGTTTGCCCAACAGTGGGTCAATACTTTTGAGTAAGTGGGCAACATATTAACAAGTCAAGTAATGTAAATAGGTATAGTCCGCGCTAAACTGCTAGTCCGCTCTGAAGTTGCTGCGAGCAGGTGTAGTCATACAATTTGCTATGGCGACGCGATTCATTTCTATATTCAGAGCGGACTAGCGGACTATTATGCGGACTATACCTATATAAATGTGGTAAAGCATAAAATAATAATTAAAAAAAAAAAACTGTGGGTGGAAACCATAGATTAGTAAAGATACTTCGCCGCCTTGAAATTGAATGAAGCCACAAATTTAATGGCTTATTTTAGTAACTTCTTTTTTTGAATCCTTGACAATTAAAAATATTTATAGAGAAAATTTACCAATAAATAACTAATTTATGGAATAATTACGTAATTTATATAATAAATAAATAATTATTTCAAATATTGTAGGGACATTTTAGCACGGAGACGTGGCAAAACTTTTTTACGCAACTATTTCAATTCTCAAAACTGGGTACATTTTCTTGTTAGGCGTGAGTAATCTTTGGTCTAATCTATGGTGGAAACTTGCCCAGCAGTGGGAACACACTTACTAGGAAGTGGGCAAAACACCAATAAACCAAACGTCATACTAACGTCAGGTAAATAATGTGTTTAAATAAAAAAAGATAAAAAATGGTCACATGGTGCCACTTTAGTTGTGTGACGAGCGCGGTGTGGTATGTAGCTGGCTGAAATATTAAGGTTACGAAAATAAAATAATTATCTATGATTCTTTGTTACATTTATTTTATTTTAATTTATCATCGATGTTTACAGTCGGACCTTTTTAATATAAATAAATAAATATAATTGCAAAAGCCCAAACAGGCGTATTTTAGTTATTTTTAAATCATAGTCAATAGTTCATGTACCGTATGTAAATTTAAAATAGAAAAAGGAATAAATATTGTTACGTTAGAAAAATATTGGCAAAATGGTTAATTAGGTATGGTTGACAACTTACCAGGGAGTCGTTCTTATGGGAACTAAGATTAACAGTACATAAAAAGACTTAACTATAAATGCGTCTCCGTGTAAAAATCTAGTTAATCCATGGACTTTTCGAATTTTACGGACAGAAACATATTGAATAATTTCAAATATTAAATGAAATTAAAATATAAAAATATCATAAATGAAATAAAATTTATAAAATGTAATAATGTTACCTAGTTACATACGATACCGCGTCGTGAACCCTTCGCGCGGGGGGAGGTCGGAATTAACGTGCGAGCGAGACGAACGATTGTTGTTCGCGCAGAGACGCCGTGGAGTCGAATTGTTACTATTTTTTTAATTTATTATTTATTTTAATTGATATGAAAATTATTTAATACGAAAAGTTGGAGTTGGTTTCAAAATATGTAAGATAGTGCTTAGTGTTTGTGGAAATGGTGTTGCGTATAATTTTGTGTCAAAAATATTTTTTAATTTATGACTACAACACACAACTAGACAGGTTTCCATCAACTCATGCGTGAAGTATATAAGTATATTATTAATGTTGTATGAAGTATATTATTAATGTTTATTTATATTAGAAATAAGTATACATTTAAATTACATTTAGTAGTTAATATCAAATTAATTCAAGTAATCATTACATTGAATATGTCGAACGAATTATTGTCGAAAATGTTTTTAATTAGATTGCACCGCTAATAAGGCTGCCGAAATGTTGAAAAATAGTGATATTGAGAAATAAAATGAAGTTACAATTAAAATATTAACATAATATAATTCAATTTAATAATATATTAGATTTCATTATTTTAGCTTACGTGAAAGGATACATAAAATATTTACACGATTCATGAAGAAATAACTAATTCACATGTTTATTTAAATACTTTAATTTAATACATTAAATAAATATTTTTTCAATTATAATAAACAAATCTTTATCTTAATTATCGCGCTATTGTAATCGCGACGTAATCAACGTTCAAGTGTTATGTCGAAATCGATAACCGTGATTGATTTACGTCTAATCGATTTAGTTATCTAATTAAAGGGATACTACACGATACCTAAGGGCTCAAATATACGATAGGATGTCGCAACGTGTCATGATGTGATTTTTAAATTAACATAGTAGTTTAAGTCGCATATTTAAAGCAAATATAAGATTTTTATAGTGATTTTGGGAGGTTACCGAAAGTTAAAAAAATATTTTGGAAAAGTACAAGTGAAAGTAATAAAGGTATTTAAAAGAATAAATGGATACAACTCAGTAAATTATGTAAATTACATTGAATTATATCGGAATTGCAAATTGTTCTTTCTATTTATTTTTTTATATCTGCTTACATACTAAAACCATAAATAAAATATTCAATTGTTTTAAAACTTATTTATTTTGTTCTTAATAAAAAATAAAAGAACAATAAGTGTATTATTTATTTCGATGCAACATAAAGAACAATAAATCGCCAAACAAACAAAATGGCGCACATAAACTCACTTCCGGCGAATCCTTCGTGCATCGGTAAAAATTATTCGCATAAAAAATCAATAATTCTAAATCGACTCGACGGCTTCCTGTTCTCCCAGTGAAAAAATATCGGCCGCGCGCATACTTGTACTGCAGGGCTGTGGGTAACGATATTATTATTATTATTACTACAATTTTAAATTTTATGTTTTGAATTTGAATAAAAATTTAATAAGTTTATTAAATTTTAAATTATTATAATGGAATTTTGTTTTTTTTTTTGCTTTTAATTAAATGGTTTTTATGATGTTGTTTATTAACAATTATAAGTGTAATTTGATGTGATGAAATTTTAATTTAAATTTTTATAACTTAATTAAACATAGACATTTTATTGAGAGTGACAAATACTTCTTTTCCTAAAAAAAACCAATTCTGGAAATTGAATAACTTTGTATAAACTAAAACCAAACATACCTATCTAGCATCAAAATAAACAGCTAAGACGGAAATGCACAAAATCACACAAAAACTTACTTAGCAGTGCCAAAGACCCTATTGTTTTGCAAATTAGATGTACGAAATACGACGGCGATTGTACAATGTCATATAGAAGTGACCTTCATTATTCTAACTGGTTATTTTCCTTTAATAAACGAAATATTGTATTGCTAACAGGTACTAACTAATTAACTAACTAGGTAACTATATTAAATAACAGTGTGTCAATGTTTTTAACAAAATGACCCCCAAAAATTTGAAAATATTTCGCTCCCCCCCACCCTCCACTGTTTTTAAACACTGACTAACACTCTGTTTTTAATAACATGACCCTCTAAAAATATGGAGATATTTCACGAACTCCCACCCTCCACTGTTTTTTTATATTTGTAGAAAATACATAATATGTTACAAGTATTAAATTGCAGGTTCAAAAGCCCTTTCTAGAAGTTAAGCGACCCCCGAGGGGGTCACTGTTCAATGATCACTGATAAAATAACTGTGTCACTTACTTAGTTTTTAGAAAGCAAATGTAGCTTAAGCCCCTTAGTAATAATAAACCTTAACTATTGTAGGCAATATTTATTTTGTCTAATAAACTTTGATAGACAAAAAACGATTAATATTGATAATAATCACTAACAAGCGTTAATCACTTTCGAGAAATACATTTAATAATCACATTTACAATATCAAAAACTATTTTGTCGACTCATGTCACAAATACTGATACGTAACATTTGAGTGTAAAACGTGTATTGCTAAATTATTTAATTAAATTGAATTAGTAAGAATGTCACAAAATTAATGTTACTAAAGATTACGGAAACAAACCTATTAAAAGCTACTATGACTTAATAATATCTGTTATTCAAAGAGAAATATGAATTTGAATTTGAAAATTCAAAATGAATTTTTAAAATTGACAGTAGATATTTAAATCCGAAATGTATAAGGAATAGCTTTAAACTATTTTAAATTAATGCAAAGGAGTCAAAGTTTGGTTTTATTCAATTAGATTAATTCAATTTTATTCTTCGAACGAGTTCATTTCGGAATAAATAAACTTACATGTACTATTACGAATTTAGGAAATAAATAATAATTAACAAGCGGTAATCTAATTATTCCTAGGTATTGTACAGAAATCTAAGTACGCTATTTAGATGTCTGTAGAAGAAATCAATGACACAATAAATCCAAACGTGTGGTATAATAGTAAGAATTATAAAAGGTTAAATAAAGAGTATTATAAAAATATAAATAATAATTATTATTTTAAAAATATAAATATAAAATAATATTTTTAAAACTCTGTGAGTAGCAGCCCTGTGCCCTCGGGTTTGCTTCGTTTGCTTGCTTTACTTAGCGCGCACTAGCAGTAGACGGGCGCTAGTGAAAACTGCTACTATTTAACTATGAATTAAAATGAATATTTTCGTAGCGGTTTTCAATAATTGTGTTATTTTTTAACGAGTAAAATTATTAAATAATTGCTTTATTTTTTAACGAGTAAAATTATTATATAATTGCTTCTGTTGCTTTGGTTTAAATAAGACTTGATAAAATTTTAAATTACTTTAACTTTCGTTATTTTAAGTTGACAATATGATTATGTATATTTTATGAATTAACAATCTTTTAGTGTATTTACTTGACTACGTTAGTACTGAAAATAATTATCATTATATAAACTATGCTTATTTCTCAATTACTTTAAAATTATTATTAGGTATTTATTTATAAGTAGACTACAATAGTATAAATACGACGAATGTATACAGATGTAAATAATATCTAAATTTTAGTTATTATTTCATTACTTTGATTACAATTGTGATATTGTGCGAATTCTAGGCTTAAAAACATTCTTGATACGCGTGAATAAGCATGGATTTCATGATTACAACAATTAATTATTATTCCTTATTACTTACAATAATTATCAATTTTTATTTAACATGAACATATAAATTATCTTTAAAAAATGTCGCATTTTTTTAATATATAGAAGTAGTAGACGAGCATGCAGTCCGCCTGATTATGATCACTAAATCACACTATACCGTCGTCATTAACTTCATAATTTTGAATATAAATAGCGTATAAAAAATAAAAATAGCACGTTATATAATAACGTTATAACAACTATAATTATCCTCCGTTAAATTATCACTTCCGTCGTTCTGCTCGCAACCCGTCGTAACATTTCGTAAGCGTCGCGCGACGTCGGATTCCGTCGTTGTAGCGCGCGCAACGCCAATTGATACTATTTATATAATAATGATCATTATTATCATTATTTCAATAAAATATCATTTAGTTGCGGATTTTTTATGATGTATGATAATTATTATCATTATTTTAGTATTTTTTAATGATTTTATTGTGATTTTTTACCCGATCTGAGGGGTAATTAATGATTTTCGAGCATATGTTTGTATGTATGTATAATTTTTTGTCACGTCTTACAGCCCAAACGGCTTGACGGATTAACATATAAGGTGTCGTTGGATTTGACTAAATTGTGGGAGTGATATAGGCTATATTAAAACATTACTCTGCACAGTTGGGTAAAAACACGTAACTAATAAGCTTCGAGTGTATTTTTCGAAATATGCGAAGTTAAATGCGTATTAAAAATAATTAATTATCACTTGCTTAATCGGCGAAGCGAAACATCGTCAGGAAATCTAAACATTTCAGAGTTCTTTAAAAAGTTTTCAAAGGTATGTGAAGTATACCAATACGCACTTGGCCAGCGCGGTGGACTATGTCCTAATTCTCATTCTGAGAGGAGACCCGTGCCCAGCAGTGGATCTGCAAAATAATGGTAAACATAAATATGTAATTGTCTCTAGAAAGTTCTGTATGGACTATGAATCGTTTTAATTAACATTTCGACCAATGCAAACACATATCCGTCGGGGCCCGGAAAAACGGTATTAAGAACCTTTCACACTATCTTAGCCATTCGGAGCATTCGGTAAAAAAATATTTTTTAAAAATTAAAATTTTGAAGGTGGTAGAACCCTTTGTGGTTCGACTGCGGCGGCATCACCGCCACACCTATTTCTACCTTATAACAGCAGTGTTAGGCGCTGCTGTGTTCCGGTTTGAAGGGTGTGGTAAGGGTGACAGACTTTTCTGAGGCGTTCCAGCTTATTTCTCAGGGGTAGCGGCGCATCTGTGGCCGACCTCAGGTAGGAATATCTAATCTTATCTGGGGTTGATTACAGATGTCCATGGGCGGCAGTAGCCACTTACCGTCAGGTGGACTTACCTTAAAAAATACAGTTTTCTAGGAACCTAACTTGGAACTCTAATTCGTTTGTCCCAATTTCAAACTGGACTATTCGAGAAGATAAAGCAAGAATTAATTAAGTAATGTGTTTAAAATAAATTAGCAATTTAAATCTTAATGTTTGTATGTCAGTAGTCAGTAGGTACATAGTACTACATAGTGATAAATTGGACGGGTTCTTATATATTTTACGGTAAACAACTTATTTATCGACACTTAAGAAATATATATATATAAAGATAATAATAAACGCTTTCTACACTCACAGCCCCACACTAGGATTCCCCGTGTCGTGGGTGCCATGGACACACACATAGACAAATACACAAATACCCAGACCCAGAAACAGAAATCTAAATTCATCATTTAGACATCTGTCTGGCCGGGGATCGAACCCGGGACCCTTTGCGCGTCAGACCGGTATGGTGGCCGCTCCGCCACGCGGGTCGTCTTATAGCACTATAATAACCAATTTGTATTTGCATTTGTATATGTTTATTGAAGGTATGTATATGAATTGGTCCAAAAAATACTGTATTTCTAATTGGCGGTACGTATTGTTATTTCTCATGTCTTTGTGATGTGCGAGAGAGAGATATATAACAATTTTGTATTAAACACTTTATTTAAGACAAGCAATATTTGTATGTGTGTGTCCGTGTGACTTATTTATGTATGTGTCCGTGTTCGTAAGTGTGTGTTATCGATGTTAGGAAAATTATTGATGCTTTTGTATTAAGAAATCAAATTATAAATAATCTACATACAACAGAAATTAAAGTAAATTTATAAATAAATATAGTTCAAAAAACTAAAAAACACGCTTTTATGATAAAATCAACTAAAAAGTAGAAAATAAATTTCAATCTAGGAATCAATTAAGGAACAGTAAATTGTATAATTGTGAAAAAAGCGTGGAGTGCTCCACTTATTAATTTTCGAAAAGCACCCACAAAGGGCTCAAAGATTCCGTTACTGTTACATACATACATACAAACGTACAACCCAAGCTAATAAAAGCGTGTTAATTACTAGCTAACCCGGCAAACGTTGTGTTGCCATATAAATAAAAAAAATGTTAAGGGTGAACAACCTTTCACTTAGGAGTATGAAAAATAGATAGTAGCCGCATGTAAAATTTGGTGAAAATCGGTAAAGCCATTTCGGAGGAGTACGGTAACTAACATTGTGACACGAGAATTATATATGTAAGATAATATTTTATTATATTTAATTATTTGTTTCATCGTCAAGTATTATAAAATTATTTATATTGATTTTGTATGTTTTATAAATTAAATTAATATCGTAAATAGTGTAGGTAATATAAATATAAAAAATCTTCTATAGTCCGCGTTAACCGCTCTGAATATAGAAATGAATCGCGTCGCCATAGCAAATTGTATGACTACACCTGCTCGCAACAACTTCAGAGCGGACTAGCAGTTTGGCGCGGACTATAAATAGTGTAATGTAAATTGTACATAGATTTTTAAATATTTTGTAATAAATTGAAACAGTCCCACTGCAAGACGGTAAGTGCGTAAAGCATTTTATATCAAACGTGGAACGGAATCCGGTTCGTTTTAGCCGGTTCTCGCCGGTGGCACAGTGGAATTAATAGCGATAAAATCACCTATTACTTTGAATTAAAATTTAATTGAAAAAGAGAATAATTAAGAAAATATTTAATTGAAAATGAATTTCTTGTTAGCTTTTGTATAATATTGAAGTAGGAAGCGTGTTGCCAACTGATGGTAAGGGGCTACTGTCGCCCATGGACATCAGTGATTAACCCTAGATAAGACTAGATTCCTATCTTAAGTTGGCCACATGTGTGTAGCTTCCCCTGAAGCCTAAGTTGGAACGCCTTGGATAAGTAGGTATGTGTCTGTCACAACTCAGATGTGTAGACATGTAGATTTATTGTAAATGATTCCTTAAAAGCAATCATCATAATTGTTATAAAACAAAAAGAAAAATGTGTTAAAATATAGCCTATGTCACTCCCACAATTAAAACGAATCCAACGACACCTCATACGTTAAAATTAATAAATAATTATTAATGATTTATACGTATTTTTTTTTTTTTTTTTATAATATAAGAGTAGCAGACGAGCATGCAGTCCACCTGATGGTAAGTGGCTACTGCCGCCCATGGACATCTGTAATGAACCCAGATAGGATTAGATATTCCTACCTGAGGTCGGCCACAGATGCGCCGCTACCCCTGAGGACTAAGCTGGAACGCCTCGGAAAAGTCTGTCTCCCTTACCACACCCTTCAAACCGGAACACAGCAGTGCCTAACACTGCTGTTATTAGGTAGAAATAGGTGTGGCGGTGGTGCCGCCGGAGTCGAACCACAAAGGGTTCTACCACCTTCAAATACACACGTATTTTATATACATAATTATTATCTCCATATTTATTAATTACAACGAAATTTAAATAATGTCATATTTCGTTTAAAGTTAAATTATTGATAAATTATTAATTTCTCATTCGTAAATAACTATCTCCATATTTTTAGATATAAACGAGATTTAAATAACGTCATAATTCGTGAAAAGTTAAATTATTGATAAATTATTAATTTCTCATTCGTAAATAACTATCTCCATATTTTTAGATATAAACGAGATTTAAATAACGTCATAATTCGTAAAAAGTTAAATTATTGATAAATTATTAATTTCTCATTCGTAAATAACTATCTCCATATTTTTAGATATAAACGAGATTTAAATAACGTCATAATTCGTAAAAAGTTAAATTATTGATAAATTATTAATTTCTCATTCGTAAATAATTTATTATCTCCATATTTATTAATTACAACGAAATTGAAATTATGTCACATTTCGTTTAAAGTTAAATTATTGATAAATTATTAATATCTCATTCGTAAAGTAATCCATTTAAGTTTTGTCATATTTCTTAAAAGTAAATAAATGATAATTAATTATCATCCGATTTTCTTAAAAACGTGTATCAAAAAAATTTATCCTACAATTATTTTGTTCTCAAAATAAAATTTAAATTTAACAACATTGGAGGTCATATGAATATGAATAATTACGTTTTAATAATAAGTACTTTTTGTTATCATTAGGGTTGTACCAAACATTTTATATAGCTGAGTTGTTATTTTGGGTGCGAGGTTCCGAGTTCGAATCCAAGGCATCTTATAAAAAACCAGCTGACCCGGTAAACGTTGTGTTGCCATATAAATAATAAAATGTTAAGGGTGAACAACCCTTATCACTTAGGGGTATGAAAAATAGATAGTAGCCGATTCTCAGACCTACTGAATATGCATATAAAATTTGGTGAAAATCGGTAAAACCGTTTCGGAGGAGTACGGTAACTAACATTGTGACACGAGAATTTTATATATAAGGCAAGAAAGAATAATAGGCTAAGTGTAAGTTGAGCTCGCAGATGCAGGGTTCCGTACCACAAAATTCATTTTTTTTATTATTTGTTATATAAAAATATAGAATTTTGTGGTAGAAATAAAAAAAAATCAAATTACCGGATTGGAACCCACTACCCGCTGCGCCCATGACAATACAAGCAAAATATAAATTCCAAACATAGATAAGTATAGATATCTCACCGCCTTGTAATTGAAGGAAGCCATTAATAGGCTTAAACGGCTGACAGTTCTGTCAGCCGTTTAATGGCTGTTATGGTGTAATTTACGCGAAACACTGCCGACATGCGCAGTTAAGTAGTGCAATAACACGAAATCGAAGAAAAAGAGCTGAGAGATATCGTTTCATTCGTAAATGATCTAAAAACTAATTTTTTTAAATATTCTTCAAACACGAAAACAGATGATGATTCTATGATTCCAAATAACAAAAATGCACACAAAAAAAAACAAAATAATCGGATTCGAACCCGCTACCCGCTCCGCTCATGAGCACACACGCAGCCAGTTCTATTATTAGTAGCCAATCGATAAGCCTTAATGCGACAGTGTGTCCGTCTGTTCATACCTTCTAGATTATACGGATTGTATGTGGTAGTATTGCTCTACTAGTACTAATCATCATCATCATCATCAACCCATTACTGTCCCACTGCTGGGCACCGGTCTCCTCTCATAATGAGAAGGATTAGGCCATAGTCCACCGCGCTGGTCAAGTGCGTATTGGTAGACTTCACATACCTTTAAGATTTTTTTTTTTATAAATCTCTCATGCAGGTTTCCTCACGATGTTTTCCTTCACCGTTTAAGCAAGTGATAATTAATTTATAATACGCACATAAATTTGAAAATCAGAGGTGCGTGCCTGGGATTTGAACCTCGGACCCTTCGATCGAGAGGCCGCGTTTCTTAACCACTAGGCTATCACTGCTTTTTACTAGTACTAGTACTACATTATATTCTACTAGAATTATTATATAGTATTGTAAACTTAAAAGAAACGGATATGGTCCATTGAAATTTGGCCACTCGATCGAAGGGGTTTTAGGTTAGAATCCCAGGTACCTTTGTACTAGTAATTTGTTTTAATACTAGTACTACTACTGGTATTTTTAGTATTGATTCTAATACTAGAATACTAGTATTGATCAATCATATTCATACGAATACATACATAAATATACAGATTAATTATAATTTGTATAACTTTTTTTAGTATTATATAAGAATAGCAGACGAGCATACAGTCTACCTGATGGTAAGTGACATCTGTAATCAACCTCAGATAAGATTACACTCCTACCCGAGGTCGGCCAAAAATGTGCCGCTACCCCTGAGGACTAAGTCACCCTTCGTATGTCTCCAACACCCTTCAAACCAGAACACAGCAGCTTAACACTGCTGTTATAACAGAAATAGGTGCGGCGGTGGTGCTGGAGTCCAAACAAAGGGTTTTACCTTCAATATTATTTCTATTCAAGAGTATATCGATCAGTACTAACGAGGTGTTGCTATAGCAACCGTGACGTTGGTAATTAATCCCGTGACATCACAGCATCCTTTGGTTTGATAAAAATAGGTATCTGTGTATGTTTATTTTTGAAGGTGGTAGAACCTTTTTTTTGTTGACGAGGGGGAAACCTTCAGAAGGTACCCGGTGCCGTGGGAGCGGCACAGGGTTATGTGGGATTCTTACCGCACTGAAACCCCTCGGTGACCATCCTCAGCGTTACTAAAAGGGCTCCGGGATCTCCTACGGAACGCAACCGGAGTCCTCTGAACGCACTGCCCTTTCTGGCTCCGCCCAGATGAGCTTCAGGGCTCGCCACACCGTCTGGTGTTTACGACGCTATGCGACCACTTATACCGCCGTCCTTCCAGGGGTCGCTTGCTACGGTATCCCCTGCCTGTCGTAAGAGGCGACTAAAAGGGAGCTTCCGGGGTTGCGGGTGGTAAGAATGGGAGCATGAACCGCCCGGCCAGCGGCCCCGGGAAGGACGGTGGTATGTGTGGTCGCATACCGTCGTGTACACCAGGCGGAGTGGCGAGTGTCATGCTTACCTGGGCGGAGCCCGACGGGGCAACGCGCTAAGAGGGCTCCGGTTGCGTTCCTTTGGATATACCGGAGTCCTCTACGCAGCGCCGAGGACGGCCACCGGGGGGTTTTAGTGCGGTAAGAATCCCACATAAAAAAAGAATGTGGTTTGACTCCGGCGACACCGCTACACCCATTTCTGTTAGAACAGCAGTGTTAAGTGCTGCTGTGTTCTGCTTTAAAGGGTGTGGTAAGGGAGACAAACTTTTCCGAGGCGTTCTAGTTTAGTCCTCAGTAGTAGCAGATAATGTTTGTCTGTATATCCTTTATAGAATCGTAAACTATGGATTTGATCATGTGATGATCTTTAGCAAATTTGTCGTGCATGATTTTAAAGGTGGTAGAACTCTTTGTGGTTCGACTCCGGCCGCACCACCGCCACACCAATTTCTACTTAATAACAGCAGTGTTAGGCGCTTCTGTGTTCCGGTTTGAAGGGTGTGGTAAGGGAGACATGCTTTTTCGAGGCGTTCCAGCTTAGTCCCCAGGGGTAGCGCAATTGTGGCCGACCTCAGGTAGGAATATCTAATCCTATCTGGGGTTGATTACAGATGTCCATGGGCGGCAGTAGCCACTTACCATCAGGTGGACTGCATGTCCGTCTGCTGCTCCTATGTTATAAAAAAAAAGCATGAGCCCACGAAGGTTTCTGTGTACGACCAATTTTCGACAGATGGCGTCACTGTCATTCCAATGAAGGTACAAATCAATTATATGTATGTCGTGTTATTTTTAAAACGGACGAAGCAGCGGGCACTGCTAGTTATAAATAAGCAAAAAACGTGGTTTCTACCTAATCTCCAAATTTTATTCAAGCTGGGTATTAATAAGTTAAATAAATAAACTCTGAGCCCTTATTGCGAAGGGCTAAGGTATCGTATCGCGAAGTAAAGGATGTACTTAGACCCTTTTATGTTCATTACGCGTTGAAACTTGGTGAGCGATGTACTTCGATCCTCTGATTTTGATACTTTTTTCCAATATTTCTTATGTTTTATATATTAATTATTTTTTTTAATATTTTTAATTACTAATTCTCATATTAATTATATTTGTAAAGGATATCACTATCCACGCTAGTGACATTCCGTTTCTATTATTATTTATACAGTTACCATATAATCTATGGAACTATTAGCTGTGAGTGTGACGTGAGTGACACCGACGATATATTTTAGAAGATAAAAGAAAAACGTGGAAAATATTCTCCTGCTTAATGTAAAAAAGAATTATAATATTATTTAACCTAGAAGTAAAGGCTTTAAATGTTGTTTTTGTTATTTCAGGTAAGCTATTCTGTTTAAAATATGTTAATTGTAGTAAAACTTGTGTATAAAAGTGATGAATAAAAGAATTTTGTTATTTCAGAAAACGCAATTACGTCTTTATTTCACATGAGCGTATACCATTATATGTTTACAAATTCTGTAAATATATACAGGGTGAATTTTTCAAACGGGCCTTCAGGGCCAAATCCGAAACTATAAGGATTAGCTGAAAATGCTGAAAGGAGTTACGAGGCCGATTTTGATAAAAACTAAAACTGCATCATTAGTTTTTTAAAATATTTTTTCTTTAGCCGGGAATCGGGATTTTTTTTTTTATAAATAGTCTAAATTCTTTTAAAAGGCTCTTCTAAAATAACCATTCTAATTAAACTAAAACTAATAAGTAAATCAAACTTAAACCAAATGTTCCTCGGAGTCTATTCCCTTACTTCGTCTGTAACTCTGCATCACCTAATGTAAATCTACTACCATAAACTCAGGCAGTTCACACACAGTGAGTCATAATTATCACATTTACAATACTACCATGTGAAGTCTGTATTTGTTACTTAAGGGACGCATTATGATGATTGACGATCCGCGTGGCGGAGCGGTCACCATGCCGGTCTGACGCGCAGAGGGTCTCGGGTTCGATTCCCGGCCAGACAGATTTCTAAATGATGAATTTAGACTTCTGTTTCTGGGTCTGGGTGTTTGTGTATTTGTCTATGTGTGTGTCCATAGCACCCACGATACACGATACATATATATCCTTATACTGTGGTTATACATTATCTTGGTGGTGAAATAGTTAAATTTTATTATTGTTTATCTTATATATAAAATTCTCGTGTCACAATGTTAGTTATCGTACTCCTCCGAAACGGCTTCACCGATTTTCACCAAAAAATATATGCATATTCAGTAGGTCTGAGAATCGGCTACTATCTATTTTTCATACCCCTAAGTGATAAGGGTTGTTCACCCTTAACATTTTTTTTATTTATATGGCAACACAACGTTTGCCAGGTCAGCTATTAGACATATAAGTTTCCTTTTCAGTTAATTATTAAGCAGGTTGTTTTTGTTTTTTATTATTTATTATAAAATTTACTTGTATTAAATGATTACAGCTTGAAATATTGACTTTTTACCTCAACAGATGGCGTTGTTTTCAAGATCTATCTTTTAGTGGCAAAACAACCGCCTTCGCCCACTAGTATATTTGCTAATGTTACGAAAAAAATATCCGTCGATTTTGTAAATCTTTCATCATCTTTCCTAAACGCCCCAAAAGACATTTTAAAATAATTGAAACAGATGAGTGGAGATACAGTATAAACCAGTCTAGATATCGTTAAAGTGATCTATTAGTCATTCATTGTCTTACATAGACAATACCGTTAGAATTACATCATCAAAATAATTTGATCATACGTTGTAGAAATGTTTGATCGACCTCAGGGAGGTTTTATTTGTATGTAGGGTTGATTACAGATATACAAAATTGAAGGTGGTAGAACCCACTCGAGTGGTTCGAGTCCGGCGGCACCACCGCCACACGTAGTTCTGCCTAATAACAGCAGTGTTAAGCGCTGTTTTGTTCTGGTTTAAAGGGTGTGGTAAGGAAGACAAACTTTTCCGGGCACTCCAGCGGTCCTCATGGGTAGCGGCGCATCTGTGGCCGAACTCAGGTAGGAATATTTAATCTTATCTGGGGTTGATTATAGATGTCCATGGGCGGCAGTAGCCACTTACCATCAGGTGGACTGCATGCTCGTCTGCTACTCCTATATTATAAGAAAAATAAAATATATTATACATGTCATATTTAGTGACAGATTGGCGGACGGACAAACAATTTTATTATAACGTAACAACGTAATTAACGTTGCAACTGTTATCGATACTCGGATTCCGATCTCTGCCGTGACCTTATTATGACATACTCATTATTTATTATATGTAGACCAATACATGTGTGTCTGTTCGTTTGTAACTGCTTTTTGCCTGACTCTAGAACGTAATGTTTTGTGAGTATGTCTCAGTTTTCGTCTCGCTGCAGCACAAACGTCTTGACGGATTAACATATGAGGTGTCGTTGAATTTATCCAAATTGTGGGAGTGATATAGACTATATTTTAGAAATTAATTATCACTTGCTTAAACGGTAAAGGAAAACATCGTGAGGAAATTTGCATACCGGAGACTACTTAAAAAAAAAAGTTATCAAAGGTATGTGAAGTCTACCAATACGCACTTGTCCAGCGCGGTGGACTATGCCTAATCCTTCTCATTCTGAGAGGAGACCCGTGCCCAGCTGTGGGACAGTGATGAGTTGATAATAAATGGGTATTATTATTAACTCATAATATAATGTATGTGTTTTATTAAGTAATGAAATATTCGATATTTTTTTTGAAAAAATATTACGTAATTTGGAAAGTACCAAGACCTCGTACACCGCGGTGGCCTCTCATCTTTCTACTTGCCAGGGAGGCACTTTTTATAGTATTTTTTATAGCCACGGACTCCATCGGATAGTTTTGTTGTGTTTAGTCTATTTAGATGGTTAATACTGAATTGTGTTAAGTTTTAAGTAATTACTTTATTGGTGAAAGACAATAAAGGTTTTACATCTGCGGGTTCCAGATTCGATCCCCGGTCAGGCAGTCTGTTGTTTACGGTCTGGTTAGATAATTCAAAATAAAATTCCATTAAAATTTAGTAAAATATATTAATGGAGTATAAATTTTGTAGATTATACTTAATCTATTTATCATATAAAATATGTAAATTTAATATTTAAAATTATTTATAATAGGTATAGTTCGCGTAAAACTGCTAGTCCGCTCTGAATATAGAAATTTATCGCGGACTAGCAATTTGGCGGGGACTATACATTATAAAAAGAACTATGCAACATTGTTAATATTTACCAATACTTTTTGTTTGTAAAACTTTATTAAAATTATACTAAATTTATTATAAAAAAAACCGACTACCTAAAAATATAGTCTATGCAACTACCATAATTTAGAGGAATCCAACGACACCTCATATGTTAATCCGTCAAGCCGTTTGTGCTGCAGCGTGACAAACAATGAGACAAACATACACACACACACACACACACATACACACACACACACATGCATACATACATACATACATACATTACCCTCCGCAGTCGGTTAAAAAACAAGGTAATGACAGAAAAAGTAATTAATAACAATTATAATAATAACTTTAGTATGTAAATTATACCCATAATTTGTTAATTAAATTATATTATAATTATTTCTGGTTATAAACAATAAAGATAATATAAAATATTAAGTTTTCAAAATATAAAAATAATTCTGTACGTATCAATAAAAAAGAAATCTTATATGTAAAATTCTCGTGTCACAATGTTAGTTACCGTACTCCTCCGAAACGGCTTTACCGATTTTCACCAAATTTTATATACATATTCAGTAGTGCTGAGAATCGGCTACTATCTATTTTTCATACCCCTAAGTGATAAGGGTTGTTCACCTTTAACATTTTTTTATTTATATGGCAACACAACGTTTGCCGGGTTAGCTAGTATCTTTTATATAGTAAACAGATAGTAATAATCAATTTGTCATTTACATACGATGAACTAACGTATATAAGTATATACATACGTTCGTTATATGTATATAGAAATATATATATATTTTTTTTTTTTTGTGATTGACTATGTTTCTTGCAATGCTGTGCACACCTAGAATTTAAGTACATAATATAATAACTAGCTTTGTATAGTATCTTTTTAATGCTGTTTATGTATTGAGTTGGTTTGCCATTTTTTAAATAAATAAATAAATATAATGGCTTCCGCCTGTGCCTTATTGCCTTTAGTTTCAGTTAAGTAACGCTCATTATTAATATTAAATCTGTTGAATTGTGCCTACCAAAGATCAACATTTGACAATTTTATACTACACATTGTCAAAATCGATCGTTGGTCGGTAAACAATGGATTGATTGATTATTAATAATGGGACTGAGTTGGAATATAGTTACTTAAAATATGGTGGATTAATTTGTAATACGCAAGTCACAATTTGTAAACGCACATAATTTCGAAAAGTTAAATATCTGTTCGAACCTGGGACTTAAATTTCAAACTTATCTATCACTACTTATTTGTACAAACCAATACCAAATTATACACTCAAAAATAATAATAAAAATAACCAAAAACCCAAAAAACGAAATTGGATAAGTAGTTTTTATATATCTTATACATAAAATTCTCGTGTCACAATGTTAGTTACCGTACTCCTCCGAAACGGCTTTACCGATTTTCACCAAATTTTATATACATATTCAGTAGGTCTGAGAATCGGCCACTATCTATTTTTCATACCCCTACGTGATAAGGGTATTTCACCCTTAACATTTTTTTATTTGTATGGCAACACTAGCTAGTACTTACATACATACATAATTATATACATACATAGCGGTCAAATACAGAACCTTATTTGAAGTTGCTTAAAAATAAATACCAATAATTTGGTACAATAAGCCAGAAGCGCAAATCCGGCCCTGTCTCCCTCCCCCCGCCACCCCCACTCTGTGTTATTGAGAATTTATGTCGATAAGGTGCAGTACACACGACGTGGCGACAATATATTCTGTATAATGCAGTGTATAACTCTATTTTTTTATAATATAGGAGTAGCAGACGAGCATGCAGTCCACCTGATGGTAAGTGGCGACTGCTGTCCATGGACATCTGTAAATCAACTCCAGATAGGATTATTTTCCTACCTGAGATCGCAGACGCGCCGTTAACCATGAAGACTTAGCTGAAACGTCTCGGAAACGTATACCTCTCTTACCACACTTCAAACCAGAACTGCTGTTATAACAGAAATAGGTGTGACTGTGTTACCGTGGTCGAACGCCAAGGATTCTAACATATTACAATAAATTTCCAATTTTATGTATAGTCCGCGCCAAACTGCTAGTCCGCTCTGAAGTTGTTGCGAGCAGGTGTCATACAGTTTGCTGTGACGACGCGATTTATTTCTATATTCAGAGCGGACTAGCAGTTTACGCGGACTATAATAAGCGTAGTTATAATAAATATTTACCTTATTCGTAAAACAAGTATTTCCGGCATCAATTAATTAGTAAGAATTACTATGACTTTGCTATTTAATAAAATCAATTCATATGTAAATGTATGTACTTATGTGTGGGAATATTACATACATTAGATAATGACTTAATTTTTTGATTTTTGGAAATATATTAAGCGGATATGTTTTATTGTATTATTAAGCTAGTATTTTGCTAGCGACTCCGCTTGTAAATGTTAGTTTTACACCTGATAATAAGTGTTTACTGCCGCCCATTGACATCTGTAATCAACCCCAGATAAGATTAGATTCCTACACGATGTCGGCCACAGTACTGCCGTCCCACCTGAGGACTAAGCTGGAATGCCTCGGAAATTATTTTTATTAGATTAAACTCAACTTATATTTTTAGTATTTGTTATAGCGGCCATCATACATACTCTGTTTAAATTCAAGAATCTATCTATTACGGTTCAGGAGATAGAGCCCTGTGACAGACGGACAGACAGCGAAGTCTTCATAATAGGGTTCAGTTTTTACCCCTTGGATACGGAACTCTAAGAATCAATATTTTAATTTGTGACCACATATTCTCATTAGAGAGTAACACTACATAAATATAGAGTGATGTTTTTTAATAATTATATTTAAATTTGAATATACTTATTTATTATATTAACTGAAAAATATTTACAATTATAATTAAACTTACAGAAAATTAAAAGAAATAAATTAAACTATAAGTATAAAACAACTTATTTACAAAATTTACATATATACAAAAATGAAAAACAAAAATATAAAAACAAAAACACTACCATAAAAAATTGTCACCATCACTGTCTTTGGGCAAGGTTCCCAAGACGCTGGCAGCATTTCCTCTCTGAATATATTATACAATGTATATGAAATTATATTATACAATGTATATTTCAATTGTATAATTGGAATGTCAATGTGACCGCGGCGCGAGCAGGGCGTTGCACCGAATAGATCCGACGTTATCAGCGCTGTGTGTGTGCTGCGTTAGTGTGTCACGGTGTAAAGGATGATGTTTTTCGGGAATTATTATTGTAATTATTATATTTCTTATGTACAGTGTATATTATTGTTGTACAATTCGAATGTGATAAATATAACCATGTATGTGTACATGGGAATTATATTATTGCATTTTTAATATACCGTGTATATTATAATTATATTGTTTTTTTTTTTATATTAGGTATTCATATTTCGTTGATGTTTTAGGGTTAATATCATTGGAAGAAATGAATGTTAGTATTAATTGGTAAATATTGAAATTAATATTTAATTTCACATTACTTTTCTAGTTTTTTACAGTAACAGTTATCGTTATTTTTAAGCGATTTTGAAAAGGAGAAGGTTATGTGTATTCGGCTGTGTGTTTTCTAACTAATATAATTATTAATATTATAATATTATACCATGAATTTATAAAGAACGTATAATTTTTAATTTTGATAATGCTAAACAAAAAAAACTTAACAAAAGTAAGTGAAAATTACTTTCAAGTTTAAATTTGGCATGGAGTATATTGCTCGTATATACATATAATTAAGATGGTACTTCACCTTAATTATTTATTTCCTTAGTTATTTCAATTATATGTTATAGTATTAACTATGTTGATGAAATTAGCAAATAAAACATTTATACTTTTAAATTATATTGCCCACTTTTAATAAAAAGAAAAACATATGGTAAATTAATACCATTTATTACTATAACCAACGAAAAGTTTTTTTGAAACTATTGTCTGTCTGTTTTTTGGACAACATGAATAAAAAATAAATAAAACTAAATAATCTTGAGTTGATTTTATTATCAACCTGTATATGGTCACCTTGTTTCAACACGAACATTGCGTATGTGAGCGTAATCTACATAATATGTACATCTGTTGTTAGTGTGAGTAATAGTTTGACTATGCACACATTTACAACAAATACATATACATACTCACATGAATACAATAATTATTCTACGTTAGTTGGTATTTGGTATCTATATATAAAAATAGTTTTGTATGTATTTTTAGGCAATTGTGGAAGGTAATGTTTTTCGATCGTATGTACGTATGTCTCATTCTTTGTCACGCTGCAGCACAAACGGCTTGACAGATTAACATATGAGGTGCCGTTGGATTCGTCTAAATTGTGGGAGTGACGTAGGCTATAATTTTCGTAGTCGGGTCTTTTTATATATTACCTAATTACTAGTAAAATCAGTGATAGGTTAGTAGTTGAGACACGCAAAACGTTTTTTAGTTATTTGCGTATTAGAAATTAATTATCACTTGCTTAAACGGTGAAGGAAAACATCGTGAGGAAACCTCCATATCTGAAAGATCTTTAAAAACATTGTCAAAGGCATGTAAAGTCTACCAATACGCACTTGTCCAGCGCGGTGGACTATGGCCTAATCCTTCTCATTCTGAGAGGAGACCCGTACCTAGCAGTGGGACAGTAATGGATTAATGATGATAAAAGCTAACTTAGTACAAAAGCCCAGCTGTGGGGTAGTGGGCTGATACCGTAATTCCGATGGATTTCTCTGGAAATACTTAGAATAAGCCCTTATTAAGTATGGTACTTATTCTGTAATCTATAAATAGATTGGCAAAGATAAAAAGATAAAGAAAAATCATGAGAGATGGTAGATTCAGTATAGTTCGACCACCGCCACACCTATTTCTGTTATAACAGCAGTGTTAAGCGCTGCTGTGTTCTGGTTTGAAGGGTGTGGGTAACGGAGATATAGTTGTCCGAGGCGTTCCAGCTTAGTGCTCAGGCGTAGCGGCGCATCTGTGACCGACCTCAGGTAGGAATATAATCCTATCTGGGGTTGACTACAGAGTTGCTCGCGGTAGTCTCCATTTACTCCCAGGTGGATTTAAAATAGTAATTAGCAACCAAAATCCGACTGCTTAAATATATAGGATATTATGTTACTCATAATTTGAGATTTGACTACTGGAGGGTAATGTAAATATATAGAATGTACATATTGTTATATAATTTAGAAGGGCCGTAAGAACGACGTTGCTCTAATAAGGCGTAGGTAAAAATCATTACCGTCCGCTGGTTGTAGAGGGTAATGTTATATATATTGTTACATAATTTCAACTTAATGTGACAACGACGTTGTTACAATCAGACAGGTACAAAAACATACTCCGACATTGAAGAGTGTAATGTTTTTAATATTGTTACATAATTTAAAAGCGATGTGACAACGACATTACTACAATTCGACAGGTATAAAAACATTACCTTCTTTCAAATGTGGAAGGTAATGTTTTACACATTGCTACATAATTTTAACGCCACGTGATAACGATATTACTATAACAAAACAAGCCCAAAAACTTTACTCTCCGACAATCGTGGAAGGTAATGTTTTACACAATTTAAAAGCGATGTGACAACGATATGACTATAATCGCAGTCCAGAATAAGGACGCGAGCTGGTTACTTATTTGAAAGCAATTTTGCTTTCCCCCTCTTCATTTAGAATGATACAGGGACGGAGTTGAACTTGAGTTTATTTTGGTATAATGTACTATATATAGTACATTGTTTGAATGTACCTACTAAAGTAAAATAAATAATATGTAATGTTAAATAAGCAATAGTTAAAATCGGTTAAACTATTGCTTATTTTAAAATGGTTTATGTCTTTTATTGGTTATTTTATTAAATGTACTGTAAAAAGTTCAATATGACATCCATAGATTAGTAAAGATTACTCACTCCTAACAAGAAAATGTACCCAGTTTTGAGAATTGAAATAGTTGTGTAAAAAAGTTTTGCCACGTCTCCTAACTAAAATGTCCCTAAAATATTTGAAATAATTATTTATTTATTACGTAATTATTACGTAAATTAGTTATTTATTCGTAAATTTTCTCTAAAAATGATTTTATTTGTCAAGGATTCAAAAAAAGAACTTACTAAAATAAGCCATTTGTGGCTTAATTCAATTTCAAGGCGGCGAAGTATCTTTACTAATCTATGATGACATCATTTAAATATATATTTATTGCTTATAAATGACGTTTAAATTGTTGAAAAAATCTTTTCAATAATTTTAAGTTACGTCACTGTGGAGGGTAATGTTTTTCGAGCGTATGTATGTATGTATGTCTCATTCTTTGTCACGCTGCAGCACAAACGACTTGACGGATTAACATGATATCGATACTAATATTATAAAAAGGAAAACTTTGTTTGTTTGGTTGTAATGAATAGGCTCAAAAACTACTGCACCGAGTTTAAAAATTATTTCACCATTCGAAAGCTACATTATCCACGAGTAACATAGGCTATATTTTATATGAAATATATTTGATAAATAGATTTTGAGGTGGTACAAATTTGCCGGGTCAGCTAGTATTAACATATTTTTGATTTTTGATTTTCATAATAATTTATAGTTACGTATATGTAAATATTTAATCTTTTTACTACGCTTTTATTAGCTTGACCTGTATGTATGTATGTAACGGAATCTTTCAACTCGATTTTTACCCACGTTCTACACTCACAGCCCCCCACACTAGGATTAGTATCGTGGGTGCCATGAACACACACAGAGACAAATATACAAACACCCAGACCCAGAAACAGAATCTAAATTCATCATTTAAATTTCTACTTTGAACGGTTTGAACAAATCAAGAACCGATGCCAATAACTGATTTAATAATTTTGTCTTATTAAGCAGGATCGTTAAGATTAACGATATTCCTTGTGCGATGTTAGCGTGGATTTTAGTTTTTAACTATAATTATTAAAGTATTGAGTTATATATTTAACACTTGACACTATGAGTTATATTACATTTACAAAATATATATTGTAAATATATTATTTACCGAAATAACGTTACAGCATAAATAATGCGATCCACCCCTGTCGCCACCCTCCTAAGTGCCACCCACCCTAGTGATTTCACAGGGGTGGATCTGGCTTGAATATATTTTTATCTATTTTTAGGAACTTATATTAATTTGCAGAGGGTAATGTTATTTGAGTGTATGTCTCATTATATATATTTAGTTTTTTATTTATTTCTTATAATATAGAAGTAGACGAGTATGGTAAGTGGCTACTGCCGTATGGACATCAGTAATCAACCCCAGATAGGATTTGATTCCTACCTGAGGACGACGACAGATGTGTCGCTACCCTGAGGACTAACTTGGAACCTGGGATTAATATGTCTTTCATAGCCCACAATTTTTATGTACATTATGTAGGTTTTTTTGGTCAAATGTCTTAAATAAATATAGTTTTACTAACGTTTGACTATAAAGAACTAAGGCATTAATTTGGTCCTTTGAAAACCCTATGAATTGAAAGCCCCAATCCGTCTCTGTGTTAACTCCCTGTTAACCTATATGAAACACAGGGCTGCATTCTGTTACATCTATTTATTTTATTTAACATCAGAAATAGAATAATAAAATCAAATCAATTTTATTTGCATGAATAAATAATAAATAATGAATAAATATAAGTAATTACAGCTTGTTACAAAATTAATAAAATTGTGTATATGTATATGATTTTTTTTTTATAATTTAATTAAAATTAAATAAGATTATAGATAGCGTGGTGGTTGAAACTCGGCATTTCAATCAGGGGGGCCGCGGTTCGAATCCCGGGGATATCTGAATTATTAAAGTGCGGTAGAAAATCACATTTACCTTTGCGAGGAGACCTGTGCCCAGCAGTGGGACAGTAATGGTAAAGACGAAGTAAGATGAATATTCTTAATATCGGAATATTACATTCAATAATAAATAAAGGAAATAAAATTGTAATTTACAGGTACAAAAGGCATATAGCCTCATAAATTATAAAAAAAATCAAAAATAATCCTGTTATCTATATTTCATAGAAAAAAAAAAAACAGCTTTACTTATCACTAGCTGACCCGGCAAACTTTGTACCGCCTCAAAATCTATTTATTAAATATATTTCATATAACATATATCCTATGTTACTCGTGGATAATGTAGCTTTCGAATGGTGAAAGAATTTTTAAAATCGGTCCAGTAGTTTTTGAGCCTATTCATTACAATCAAACAAACAAACAAAGTTTTCCTGTTTATAATATTAGTATAGATAAACTAACAATTTAATGACTAAAATCGACTAAAGAAATCGTTTTTAAACAGATTTATCCCGTAAATTATAATTTACTACTAATTTTTAACCTAAAGAAACAATACCCTCACACACCCACAAATACCAAATTATATTTTAATATTCATTTAAAACTTAAAAATAAAAAAAATAAAAATTTGTCGATGGTTCAAATTCGGCCCTGCGCTAACCCCCTGCGTACTGATTCACAACACAGAGCCGTATTCACGTATCGATCTGTTTGTCATTATACACTTAGTACCTGAGATAGCTTAGTGGTTAAAATAGCATCCGACGGGTCCGAGGTTCAAATCCCAGGGACCACTTTTTTGAACCGACTTCGAAAGGGTTCTTAGGTGTAGATAGATAACCTAGTGGTTGAGATCTTATTCGGAGGGTCACAGGTTCAATTCCCAAACACAAAATAAGGAGGTTCTTTGGTAGTATAGGTAGATTGGTTAGTGGATAAGATCTCGTTTTGAGGGTCCCAGGTTCAAATCCCAGGCTGATTTTTAGGGTACCGTATTCAAAGTCAGTGGTTAAGATCTCTCCCATTCGAAGGTTACGCATTTCAAATCCCAGGCTAATTTTTAGGGTACCGTATTCAAAGTTAGTGGTGAAGATCTCTCCCATACCAAGAGTCCGAGGTTCAGATCCCAGGCTGATTTTTAGGGTTCCGTACAAAGGGTGTACAAATGCAACCCTATTACTGCGTCTAGAACCCTTTGTGGTCGACTCCGGCGGCACTAAGGCTTCTCCTATTTCTGTTTTAACAGCAGTGTAGCGCTGCTGTGTTCTGGTTGGAAGGGTGTGGTAAGGGAGACATACTTTTCTGAGGCGTTTCAGCTTAGTCTGACTTAGCGACGCAGTTGTAGTCGTTTTTTAAATAATTGCCATAATAAAATATGTTATTTGTATACCTGAAAAGGTGGAATATAGCGCACTACATGTAACTTTTTAATACCTGTATTCACAAATAAAGAGATTTGATTTGAGAAAAAATCTTGTGGGTCTTATTATAAAAAAATGTCGAAAACTAAATATTTTTGATTATCATTGTTCATTTCGTGCTAAGGTTAAGTAAAATAGGCTATATAGTTTTTATTATATAAATGAAAAACTCTTATTATATTACCTTGGAATACAAAAGATAGATGGTTCCGGTAATATAACGTGTTGGCATATGTAGAAGCCGTTGTAGCGCAGTTTTACCACGCTTTTAGTAGCTCCTGAAAAGTAATATATAGACACTTGAAATCTTTACAGAGTATGTATAAGGGTGGCTGCTATAACAACATTGAAGGTGGTAGAACCCTTTATGGTTCGACTCCGGCGGCACCACCGCCACACCTATTTCTGTTATAACAGCAGTGCTAGGCGCTGCTGTGTTCCGGTTTGAAGGGTGTGGTAAGGGAGACATACTTTTCCGAGGCGTTCCAGCTTAGTCCTCAGGTAGCGGCGCATCTGTGGCCGACCTCAGGTAGGAATATCTAATCCTACCTGGGGTTGATTACAGATGTCCATGGGCGGCAGTAGCCACTTACCATCAGGTGGACTGCATGCTCGTCTGCTACTCTTATATTATAAAAATAAAAATAAAAAACTAGCACTAAAAATAAAAAGATATGAAAATTTTGATGGTACGGAACCCTTCGAGTACGAGTTCGATTTGCATTTGGCCAATTATTACAAATTGTCTTGAATAATTCTCTTGTGTTTCTATTTGTGTGAGTTTTGTGGACTGTTTTAAGTGTAGCCGTTAACCGACGTTTCGTATACACCAAATTGCACTATCTATTCATTTTCTATATTCTAAGACCTAAACGTGGAAGTAAGGAGGCGAATAAACCGAATCTAGTTACAAAAAGTTTCATTGTGATTTAATCCGCTGGTTTTTTGGGATTTTTTGGTAATGGAAGTAACGGTGTCATACTACTGATGGTCAGTGGCCACTGTCGTAAGGACATCTATGATCAACCCTAAATAAACTTAGAAAGGTGGTAGAACCCTCTGTGGTTCGACTCCGGCGGCACCACCGCCACACCTATTTCTGATATAACAGCAGTGTTAAGCGCTGCTGTTTTCTGGTTTGAAGAGTGTGGTAAGGGATCTCCCTTACCACACTCTTCAAACCAGAACACAGCAGCGTATCTACTTTTCCGAGGCGTTCCAGCTTAGTCCTCAGGGGTAGCGGCGCATCTGTGCCTGACCTCAGGTAGGAATTATCTAATCCTATCTGGGGTTGATTACAGATGTATTGGGCGGCAGTAGCCACTTACCAACAGGTGGGCTGCTTGCTCGTCTGCTACTACTATTATTATATATAAAAAATAAACTCTTATTAATATAAAATAATTAAAAAGTATTTTAATAAAAATATAACAGTCGCCATAATAAAAAATGTCTTCTTTCCAGGACGAAGTCCTAGCCATCAACGAGAAGGTGGTGGTCCGTGCCGAGGACCTGGTGAGCTGGACCTGGAGTGGGGTGGGCTGGCGGTGGGGGCTCCGCGCGGTGTGGAGGGGGGCCTGCGCCCCACCGCCTGTTCCACCGGCCTGCGCGCCGCTGCACCGCGCGAAGCTGGACTTCAGTGATGTTGACCAGGAGAAGAGTAATATAAGTATGTTTTTATTGAATTTATTTAGATTTTTGAAGTTAAACTTCTAGTGAGCAAGCTGGTGAGCGTAACAAGAGCGGTACGGCAGTTCCGTTCGAAGTTGAGAGGGAGATAAGAGAGTGAAGATAGAAATAATCTCATCTAATCTTATTTTGGAGGGGTGGGAAAGTTGCTAAAAAAATCTCACATAATTATTGAATGCCTTACAGGGCCGGATTTAGAGGTCTAGAGGCCTTGGGGCAACAAAGGAGTAAAGGCCCCCTGGCCCCAAATTATTTTCCGAATAAAATGATCAATTTTTTCAGTTGAGTTTTTCAATATTTTATTGCGAAACGCAGGTAGATTCTTCTAGTATTCATGTTTGTACAAAGTATTGTAGATAAAGGTAAAACAGCGAAAAAAAAATATCAAAGGAAAAGATATATTTTTTTTAATAGTGTTTACTAGTTGGAATTAAAAAAAATATCCGACGTCTCTATTGTGGGGGCCCCTGTTTTGTGGAGGCCCCGAGGCCGCCGCCCCGATTGCCCTCCCTTAAATCCGGCCCTGCCCCCTTATATGGGAATTTATGACTGTATGCGGCTACATTTACTGCTACAGCTTATTCCTAAGGTCGCTGACTGAACTATTCGAGCTCTCTTTCTTGTAAATCAGGAAGCTCACGACAAGTTTGAAAAATCATAGGTGTGCGTCCCTGGGATTTTTATATCTCATACCCCCAAATTCCCCGTTTGAAGGGGCCGAGTTTTGAAAACTTTGAAACTTAGTATTATAAATTCAAATTGGAGAAATATAAAAATTATCTAAAAAAAAATGTCCGTTGCGAGGGCAAAGTACAACTGGCCTTGTAGCACTTTTTCTATTTTATAGCACTTTTACATTTGACTTTTTTTAATTTTTATTAAATTTGTTTATTGCGTTTTTCAGCCGTAGACACAGACAGTCCTGGAGTAGTGGTGTTCTCATACCCTCGGTACTGCCGCTACCGCGCGTTGCTGAGTCGGCTGGAGGGTGTCCAGGGCGACTGGCTGAGGGACTCGCTGGTGGCGGCGCTGGGCGGCTACGCGGCGCCCACCACCAACACCAGGATCCTGTACTGCAAGGTGGGTGGCCACCGTCAGCCAGTGGGCGGCTGCTGGGCGGCTGGAGGGACAGTGGCACCGGGAGTCGCTGGTGGTGACGCTGGGTGGAATACGGGGTTCAGTGGCCAGTGTTCGCCAGTGTCGGCCAGTTTTTGTTGAAATGCAGTCTACTATAGGCACGATACTGCAAGGTGAGTCCGGGAACCAGTGGCCAGTGTTTGCCAGCGTTGGCCATTGTAGACGAGTGTAAGTCGGTTTTGGTTTATTCTAGTTACTATAATTAACATTACCCCGGGGTTCAGTAGCCAGTATTGGCCAATATCGACTAGTTCGATTTTGTCAGTGTTTAAACAATATCGTGAAATGAGTGCTAAGACTAATGTCCCAGCGTAGCCCATTGTTTCCAGAATGCTCTATATAAAAAAAAGAATGATTAAAATCGGTCCACTAACGGCGGTCCACGAATTACTATTCGTGTACATACATAAAAAAAAGATACCACCTCCTTTGTGAAGTCGGTTAAAAAAAAACAATTTCCTATTTCCAGGACACATTCGAGTACCCAGAGCTAGAAGGGCACGAGTTTGTATGCAATCATCTCGCGCCGAAGCTGAAGGGCAGACCGCGGGGGCGTCGTCGCAGGGCGCCGTCACGTGACCGCGACCAGTCGCCCTCCTCGCGATCCAGTGACAGTGACGGAGCGCCTAGCGGACATGTGCGGATTGAGCCACAGGTAGATATTTAGACACGTATACACAAGTATATATAGACACTTAGACACGTGCAAAGGTGTAAACGAGTAAAGACAGACATTAGACACATACGCTAGACGTACTCGTATATGATACAGCGACAGCGGACATGTGCGATTTGAGCCGCAAACGAAATTTACAGCGATAAACATACTGGTGCGAAAAGATATAGACGTTGAGACACACACGACTATTTATAGACATTTAGACACATACGCACCACTTTTTCAGATATTTGCTCACTAATAGTCGTCTACGCGGGTATTTATAGATATTTAGACACACGCACTAGTATACACGAGTATAAAGAGACATTCAGACACATACACGGACATAAAGACACATACGCAAGCTGAAGGGCAGACCGCGAGGACATCGTCGTCGCGCGCCGTCACGTGACCGCGACCAGTCGCCCTCCTCGCGATCCAGTGACAGTGACGGAGCGCCTAGCGGACATGTGCGGATTGAGCCACAGGTAGATATTTATACACGTATACACGAGTATATATAGACACTTAGACACGTGCAAAGGTGCAAATGTGTATATACAGACATTAAGACACATACGCTAGACGGACACGCCCCAACGACAGCGGACATATGCTATTTGAGCCACAGGTGACATTTACAGCGATAAACATACCGGTGCGAAAGGATATAGATGTTCAGACACATATGCGCGACTATTTATAGTTATTTAGACACGTATGCATCTATTTTGTACACATTTACGCAGTAACAGACGTCTACGTAGATATTTATAGACTATTTAGACACATACACACGTATTCACGAGTAGATGCAGACAATCGAGTAGATACAGGAACACACACACGTAAATACAGACATACAGACACATACACAAGTTGAATTGAAGTGATAGTGATGGGGCGCCTAGCACATGTGCGGATTGAGCCACAGGTATATATTTATACACATTTTGGAATATTTATAGACACATATACAAGAATACATTTCGACACGTACATACAAGCAGGTATATGTCAGTATGTAGACAATCTGTACGTGCACATATACCATTTTAAACGGAAGCCTTATGTTGGCCTTATGTTGCAAACTGTGGTTAGACATGTTGTAAAAGTTCTTCCCCACCATATCGTTCTTTCTTCCTTTCCTTTCCTTTCCTATGTAAGCCTAAATGAAACAAAACATTCGAATGAAACAATTTCTTTGGCCTGCTTTTTCTGTATATTTATTTTTGTATTATTAAATTATTTTTTTCTTTCTTTCACAGACCCCACGCCGCCTCTCCCTCCGCAACGGTGCCGAGCGCCGCCACAGCTCCTCGGAGGAGGAGCGCCGGCCGCAGACGGCGGAGGACGCGGCGTTCCTCGCGCAGCTGCGCACCTTCTACGCGCGGAGTGACCGGGCACACGCACTCCGCGGTCTCCCACACTGTGAGTACAATCATGTCACACTGCGTGACGTCACAATACGTGACGGGCGGTACACACTCACCACACCGTGCCGCTTACGCGTCACACAATACTACATTCAAATCACACTGCCCTGCACCCGCGCCGCACCGTACCTGTGTCATCATTGTACACTCGCACCGCACCACTGTGACGTCACACTGCATTACACGCGCGCTGCACCACTGTGACGTCACGCCACTACACCCGCGCCGCACCACTGTGACGTCACGCTAGCTGCACGCGCCGCACCATTGGGATGTCACACTGCGTGACGTCACTCGACGTGACGGGCACACTCACCACACCATGCCACTTACGCATCACACAATACTACATTCACATCACACCGCCCTGCACCCGCGCCGCACCGTACCAATGACGTCACAGCACACCCGCCCCCCACCGTACCTGTGACATCACTACACTCGCACCGCACCACTGTGACGTCACGCTGGCTGCACGCTGCGCACCATTTCGATGTCGCACTACAATACACTCGGGCTACACTGTACCTATGACGTCACACTTGACCATACCCGCGCCGCACGCCAGTGACCGGGCACACGCACTGCGGGGACTGCTGCACTGTGAGTACACTGTTATAGTCCGCGCCAAACTTCTAGTCCGCTCTGAAGTTGTTGCGCGCAGGTGTAGTCAAAGAGCCAATGCGATCAACAAGTATATACTCCGTAACAACAGTAAGGGCACACCAACGCAGCTATGTACCCGTGGGAGAGGGCAGCGGACGGGTACCGGGTGATGTTTTCGTCCTGCTAATATCTACAATTTACTGTTACGACGCAACTCGTTTCTATATTCAGAGCGGACTAGTAGTTTGGCGTGGAGTTTACAACACATTACTTGACGTCACACTTCCGCGTCACGCTATAATACATTTACGTTAAACTTTACCACTTCCACGTCACACTATAATACCCTCCCGTCAGATGTACCACTTCAGCCTCACCCTATAATACATTCACGTTACACTGTACCCTCTCTACGCCACTGTCTTAAGTCAACATTTAACATGACCACTTCCGCGTCACCCTGTAATACATTCACGTTACACTGTACCACATCCACGTCACACTATAATAACCTCCCGTCACGATGTACCACTTCCGCGTCACCCTATAATATATTTTCATTACCACCACCAGTTCCGCGTCACCCTATAATACCCTAAAATAACCACTATTTCGTTCCAGTGTCTCTCCGCGAGCTCTACACGGGCGTGGTCTCCCGCGGCGGTTACGAGGCGGTCTGCCGCCGTAAACTATGGCGAGTGTTACACGCTGACCAGCCCGCGAGGACGCGGCGGTTGTATGAAAAGTAAGTTTGTTATTTATTTATTTTTAGGATTCCCTATCGGTTTTTTTTTAAGTGAAAACTTCTGTAGCGGCGTTGGGCACTTTTTGTGATGGGTAGAAATGTTAAACTCGCGTCGGGATGACGTGTCCTGATCGAAAATTCGTTAGACGACAAAGTAAACTGCAAAAGTCAATATCATCAAATGTCAGCATAGACAAAGCGGAGTCCTCTGAATGCGTTGCCCCTTCGGGCTCCGCCCAGGTATCCTGTATACGATAAAGGCAATGAAATTTCATACAGGATTCCATGTTTTACCCTTTATCCATAGATCTATATAAAGGGTAAAACATGAAATCCTATTGCTAAGCTTTCGCTGTCTGTCTGTATGTCTGTCTGTCACAGGGCTCTAGCTGCTGAACACTTTGCCAATTATTGTAATATACGAGTAGCAGATTTACTTGGAATGTGGAATGTACTTGATGTGATGGCAAGTCTACCACGGTAAGGCTACCTACCACCGCCTATGGACGTCTGTAAAATTAGATTTCTACTTGAGCTCAGCCAAAGATGTTCAGCTACCCCTGAGGACTAAGTCGGAAAGTATGTGTCCCTTACGACACCCTTCAAATCAAAACACAATAGCTTTACATAGCCGTTAAAACAGAAATAGAGGTCGCGGTAGTGCCTTTGAGACCGAACCACGGTCAATTTACGATTGTTACGCTAATGCTAAGTTACCTTTTGTTTCCAGATTTTTGCTACCATTCGAGAACCACGAGCGTCGTATCGGGCGACGAGCGAACGGCGTGCGAGCCCCCAGCCCCGCGCCCAGCCGCCCCGCTGAGGAGCTCAACCGGGAGTTCCTCGCGTCGCTACCGGAGCCCCCGCCGGTGAGTGACCCCCTGTCCCCCGCTGAGGAGCTCAACCGGGAGTTCCTCGCGTCGCTACCGGAGCCCCCGCCGGTGAGTGACCCCCTGTCCCCCGCTGAGGAGCTCAACCGGGAGTTCCTCGCGTCGCTACCGGAGCCCCCGCCGGTGAGTGACCCCCTGTCCCCCGCTGAGGAGCTCAACCGGGAGTTCCTCGCGTCGCTACCGGAGCCCCCGCCGGTGAGTGACCCCCTGTCCCCCGCTGAGGAGCTCAACCGGGAGTTCCTCGCGTCGCTACCGGAGCCCCCGCCGGTGAGTGACCCCCTGTCCCCCGCTGAGGAGCTCAACCGGGAGTTCCTCGCGTCGCTACCGGAGCCCCCGCCGGTGAGTGACCCCCTGTCCCCCGCTGAGGAGCTCAACCGGGAGTTCCTCGCGTCGCTACCGGAGCCCCCGCCGGTGAGTGACCCCCTGTCCCCCGCTGAGGAGCTCAACCGGGAGTTCCTCGCGTCGCTACCGGAGCCCCCGCCGGTGAGTGACCCCCTGTCCCCCGCTGAGGAGCTCAACCGGGAGTTCCTCGCGTCGCTACCGGAGCCCCCGCCGGTGAGTGACCCCCTGTCCCCCGCTGAGGAGCTCAACCGGGAGTTCCTCGCGTCGCTACCGGAGCCCCCGCCGGTGAGTGACCCCCTGTCCCCCGCTGAGGAGCTACAAGGGTACCTGATCTACAAGGGTACCTGATGTAGAGACCCATACTGCCTCTTTGCTGGATCTTCTGCTGACCAACCGTCCTGAAGACTACCAAGTAATGGTCAAGGCTCCTCTTGGATCTTCTGACCATTGCTTGGTAAGTTCTTCTGTGCCCTTGTCGCGTCCCATGGGGGCTCGACCCCCTGGGAAGCGACAAGTTTGGCACTACAGGTCAGCAGATTGGGACGGGTTACGGGAATTCCTGGCATCATACCCGTGGAGGCAGCTGTGTTTCGTCTCGAGTGATCCTAGCACGTGCGCTGACTCTGTGGCCGACGTGATTCGGCAGGGCATGGAATGCTTTATTCCAAACTCTGTCGTATCCGTCGGTGGGCGGAGTCAGCCCTGGTTTGATGGGTCTTGCGCTAAGACATCACGTCATAAGCAAGAGATCTACCAAGCCTGGGCGTCAGCGCACGCGTGCAAGGATCCGAAGACCGCCGAGCTTCGAACGGCTTTCAACGCTGCCTCCCGTTCAGCAAAGAAGCATATGGCTAAGGCGAAGTCTAGGCACATCGGCAGAATTGGCGAGCGGCTACTTGGTTACCCCTCCGGGAGTAGAGCCTTCTGGTCGCTGGCCAAAGCTGTCGAGGGTAATTTCTGTCAATCTTCACTACCGCCCCTGCGGAAACCAGATGATTCTCTGGCCCATACGGCAAAGGGGAAAGCCGACCTTCTGGGTACCCTTTTTGCCTCAAACTCGACTCTCGACGACCGAGGGGCCACACCGCCTACCATCCCGCGGTGTGAGAGCTCTATGCCTAACATACGGTTTACACAGAAAGCTGTCAGGCGAGCTCTATTGTCTCTTGATGTCAAGAAGTCGAGTGGGCCGGACGAAATCCCCGCGGTGGTGCTGAGGACGTGTGCTCCCGAGTTGACTCCCATCTTAACGCGCTTATTCTCGCTTTCCTACACCACAGGACAAGTACCGTCTTCGTGGAAGGTTGCTCTTGTACATCCGATCCCTAAAAAGGGTGATCGCAGTGACCCGGCCAACTACAGGCCTATAGCGATAACCTCCCTGCTCTCAAAGGTGATGGAGCGTGTTATAAACACACAGCTCCTGAGGTACCTCGAGGATCACCAGCTGATCAGCGATCATCAATATGGTTTTCGCAAGGGCCGTTCAGCTGGTGACCTTCTAGTCTATCTCACACACCGATGGGCGCAAGCCATTGAGAGCAATGGTGAGGCATTGGCGGTTAGCCTGGATATCGCGAAGGCCTTTGACCGGGTCTGGCATAGAGCCCTTCTCGCGAAGCTTCCATCTTACGGTCTTCCTGAGAGGTTATGCGCATGGGTAACCAGCTTTCTGTCGGAGCGGCACATCAAAGTCGTCGTCGACGGATGCTGCTCTGATACGAAACCTGTAAACGCTGGCGTGCCCCAGGGCTCAGTCCTATCTCCCACACTATTCATTCTGCATATCAATGATATGTTGCAACAAGTAGGCAGCATACATTGCTATGCGGATGATAGTACGGGAGACGCTACGTATACAGGCCGCGCAAATACCTCTCGGACTCTCGTGGAAGAAAGCAGAATCCGACTTGTGTCTGAAATCGAGGACTCTCTGGAGCAGGTCTCGATATGGGGTCGACTTAACCTTGTTGAGTTTAACCCCACGAAGACACAAGTCTGCGCGTTTACCGCTAAAAAAACCCCATTCGTCATAGCGCCAAGGTTCCAAGGTATCCCGCTCACCATTGGTAAAAGTGTGGGGATCCTGGGAGTTGACATATCGTGTGACGTGCAGTACCGGGGTCATTTGGATGTTAAGGCGAAGTTGGCATCAAGAAAACTGGGCGTCTTGAACAGAGCGAAGCGGTACTTCAGCGCGGGGCAACTCCTTCTGCTTTATAAGGCGCAAGTGAGACCCCACATGGAGTACTGCTCACATCTCTGGGCAGGGGCGCCCCAATACCAACTTAACCCACTTGACTCCGTGCAGAAACGCGCGGTCCGAATCGTCAACGACCCGGTGATCTCCGATCGGTTAGAACCTTTGAGTTTGCGGAGGGACATAGGTTCCCTCTGTGTGTTCTACCGGCTTTACAATGGTGGGTGTTCCGAGGAACTATTTGACCTGGTGCCTACGTCACCATTCCTCCATCGCACCACTCGCCGAAGGATGAAGTTCCATCCACACCAACTGGACTCGTGGCGGTCCTCCACGGTTCGGTTTGCACGGACGTTCTTGCCGCGGACGTGTAAGATGTGGAATGAACTTCCTCCTGAGGTATTCCCGGAGCGCTATGACATGGGGCTCTTCAAAAAAGGTGCAAAAAGAGCTCTCATACAAAGCCGGCGATGCATTGGCGACTCCTCTGGTGTTGCAAATGTCCATAGGCGGCGTTGACTACTTTCCATCAGGTAGCACGTCTGCCTAATCGTTAGGTTAAACGATAAAAAAAAAAAAAAAAAAAAAAAAAAAAAAAAAAAAAAAAAAAAAAAAAAAACCGGGAGTTCCTCGCGTCGCTACCGGAGCCCCCGCCGGTGAGTGACCCCCTGTCCCCCGCTGAGGAGCTCAACCGGGAGTTCCTCGCGTCGCTACCGGGGCCCCGCCGGTGCGTAGCCCTATCTGTGTCCCCCCAGCGGGGATCAACATGGTTTAATTACCCCAAACGTGAATATGAATTGATCTGATTGCCTCGAAAGTGTATGTGATTTGATCTTACTGCCCTGAAAGTGTATGTGATTTGATCTCATTGCCCTGAAAGTGTATGTGATTTGATCTCATTGCACTGAAAGTGTATGTGATTTGATCTCATTGCCCTGAAAGTGTATGTGATTTGATCTCATTGCCCTGAAAGTGTATGTGATTTGATCTCATTGCACTGAAAGTGTATGTGATTTGATCTCATTGCACTGAAAGTGTATGTGATTTGATCTCATTGCACTGAAAGTGTATGTGATTTGATCTCATTGCTCTGAAAGTGGATGTGATTTGATCTCATTGCCCTGAAAGTGTATGTGATTTGATCTCATTGCCCTGAAAGTGTATGTGATTTAGTTGAAATATCCCAAGTGTATTTGTTTTAGTTTTATTACCCCAAAGATTTAACACAATTTAAGATGAGTTTTCAGTATGTCGGTGGGCTCAAATAAAATTAAATTTTTGGGGAAAATATTAAGTAGTATTAAAGTGATTTATATGAATAATCTTTATTATTTAGTAATAATAAATTGAAACCTATTTAGAACACACACTGAAAGGGTCATGCCAAAGACACAAACACTTGAAAAACATTACCTTCCGCTGTAGGCTAAAAAATCTAAAAATCTTTTTATTTCCAGGCCGAAGATCTAGACCAAAAATTCGACAAAGCCAGCATAGAGAAGACACCAGACAAGAGTGGTGTACCAGAACCCACGGAGTGCAGCGCGACTGACGAGGACAAGCGGCCGAGCGAGAGCTTCCTGCAGCAACTGGCGCAGCGGCTGGCGCTGGGTGAGTGCGGGGCAGTTGCACTGCTGTGGGTGGTATAGAGTTCCGGGACTAGAATGGGGCTACGGTATCCCCTGCCTGTCGTAGGAGGCGACTAAAAGGGGGCTTCCGGGGCTGCGGGCGGCGAGAGTGGGAGCTCGAACCGTCCGGAGAGCAACCCCGGGAAGGACGGCGGCATGTGTGGTCGCATGCCGTCGTAAACACTAGATGTGAGGGAGGAGCGTAAAGTGCTCCCCCCAGGGCAGAGCCCGACCGGGGCATCGCGCTCGGAGGACTCCGGTTGTGTTTCATTGGAGATCTCGGAGTTCTCCACCAAGCGCTGAGGACGGCCACCGGGGGGTTTTAGTGCGGGTGGTATAGAGTGCAGTGCCGCTACGAAGAGGGGTGGCTGGGAAGAGTTGAGCTGCATTGGGTGGTAGTAGCCGAGGTAAAGTAAGGTAGGAGGCGCGGGCGGAATGAATGGAGGCGTCCAGAGTAAAAAGTTTTGATTTTACAAAATTACAAATGTGTCTCCCTTGACCCGTGGCGGTCCTCCACGGTTCGGTTTGCACGGTCATTTTTGCCGCGTACGTGCAAAATGTTGAACGAACTTCCTCCTGAGGTATTCCCTCAGGACTATGACATGGGGCTCTTCAAGAGGGGTGTAAAAGAGCTCTCCTTCAAAGCCGGCGATGCATTGACTCCTCTGGTGTTGCAAATGTCCATAGGCGACGGTAACTGCTTTCCATCAGGTAGCACGTCTGCCTTATCGTTAGGTTACATTTAAAAAAAACTTATTCGCCGTGCATTTTAGCAATTTGTTTGGGGGGCCCTCAAGATCTTAGGCCTTAGGCCCGGGGCGTATCGCTCCATCTGTCCACCCCTTAGTCTGCTAGAACTTATGAACATTTTTTTTTATAATATAAGAGTAGCAGACGAGCATGCAGTCCACCTGATGGTAAGTGGCTCCTGCCGGCCATGGACATCTGTAATCAACCCCAGATAGGATTAGATATTCCTACCTGAGGTCGGCCACAGATGCGCCGCTACCCCTGAGGACTAAGCTGGAACACCTCGGAAAAGTATGTCTCCCTTACCACACCCTTCAAACCGGAACACAGCAGCGCCTAACACTGCTGTTATTAGGTAGACATAGGAGTGGCGGTGGTGCCGCCGGAGTCGAACCACAAAGGGTTCTACCACTTTATTAATGTTTGGTATCTATATAACATATTATGTGTTGTTTCCAGGTAACCAGCAGCCGTCGTTACCGCCGCCGTCGTCAGCGCTGAGCTCGCTGTCCTCTCTCGGAGACAAGTACGCTGTCAACGGTCACGCTACCCTCACCACTGAACAGGTAATCATTTATTTTATCACTGTTATTCATAGATTAGTAAAGATTACTCACTCCTAACAAGAAAATGTACCCAGTTTTGAGAATTGAAATAGTTGCGTAAAAAAAAATTGCCACATCTCCGTGCTAAAATGTCCCTAAAATAATTGAAATAATTATGTATTTATTACGTAGATTACACAGTATTAGTAATTTATTCGTAAATTTCCTCTAAAAATGTTTTTATTTATCAAGAATTCAAAAAACGATCTTACTAATAAGCCGTTTGTGGCTTCATTCAATTTCAAGGCGGCGAAATATCTTTACTAATCTATGCTGTTATTACTATATTTGTCATCATCATCATTGTGGTGGTGGTAAGTGTATGAATGAGTGTGTGTAATTATTATCTTAAGCAACATGTCATCATCATATTCATTATGGAACATTGTGCCGTGTGGCTCCGGCGGCGAATAGACCACCCCATACCTGCCCGTGGGTGTCGTAGAAGGCGACTAAGGGTTTTTACCGGGTAGATGGGCAGCAGCGTCTACTCGGGCATTTAACATCTTACTGCGACGGTCCCACTGGTTGCTGGATCTGACACTGCCTGGCGTAATTCCCAAAGGTGTCCCGCTTGGTGGTAAGATCTCTTCGTGGGATCTGCCTGGCTAGCTACCACCCTCAGGCCGAAGTCTACCGCTAATAACGACTCTTCGTGTTTCGGTAGTGCGCCTGGGAGCCAGTTCATCCCCTATCCTCCCTTCCCATCCTCTGTGGTGCTTCCGACGGCGTACCTTTCTGGTCCGGTGGGTCCTTCTAGGCGTCGTTGCTCTCGGAGGCGTGGTGTATTGGCGCGGGGGCCAGGGAGACCCGGTGAAACGGTTTTCCGCTGGCCGCCCGCCGGTTAGTTGGGGACCCGAACCCGGGTAACACCGTCAACCTCTGGCCCGGGAGGCTGTCCCGCCAACCGGCGAAAAATCCCGTTGCACGATTACCCTGCCGGAGTAAGAGACCGGAGTGGAGCCGGGTAGTCGTGCACGGGGGGGACCGGGGGCCCTTCCGTCCCCCGCGCCAGCATCCCACATTACCACTGTGAGCACGGCGCTACGGGATCCGCACCTTGTCCCGAGAGGCGTCGAAGGAGCATCGCAAGTCCTTTCAAATTCCTCCTCTTTTTCTTATACCACCAGAATGAAAAGGCAGAATAATAAGGGAAACGTTTACTCAGCGGCGACCTCCTCCACACTTACTGTGGACATGTGCAACATCAGGGGGCTCCATTCCAATCTGGATGCCGTCCATCACCACCTTGAGACGGCAAAGCCGGCTTTTCTCTTTTTGACGGAGACGCAGATATCGCCCTCGGGCGAAACATCGTATTTAAATTACCCCGGCTACAGTTTAGAACATGCCTTCAGGCGTCGAGCCGGGGTATGTGTGTATGTTCGGGATGATATCTGCTGCCGCCGTCTCAGCTGCCTCGAAGACAAGGACCTATCCTTGTTGTGGGTGCGCGTGGATATTGGGGGGCAGACCCGCGTCTACGCGTGCCTTTATAGGTCCTACAGCGGAGATGTTGAGACAACTCGACTATTCGAGCACGTCCAGTGGGGGACTGACAAAATGCTGCAGCAGTGCCCTTCGGCGGAGTTGGTCATTCTGGGTGACTTCAATGCCCACCATATTGAATGGCTAGGCTCCCGAATCACGGACTTCGCCGGAAGAACTGCGTATGACTTCTCCTTAGCATATGGGCTCTCCCAGGTCGTACCCGGTCATACTAGGGTACCTGATATTGAGACCCATACTGCGTCTTTGCTGGATCTTCTGTTAACCAACTATCCTGATGACTACCAAGTGATGGTCAAGGCTCCTCTTGGATCTTCTGACCATTGCTTGGTAAGTTCTTCTGTGCCCTTGTCGCGTCCCACGGGGGCTCGACCACCGGGGAAGCGACAAGTTTGGCACTACAGGTCAGCAGATTGGGACGGGCTCCGGGAATTCCTGGCCTCGTACCCGTGGAGGCAGCTATGCTTCGTCTCGGGTGATCCTAGCACGTGCGCTGACTCTGTGGCCGACGTCATACGGCAGGGTATGGAATGCCTCATTCCAAACTCTGTCGTGTCCGTCGGTGGGCGGAGTCAGCCCTGGTTTGATGGGCCTTGCGCTAAGGCTTCACGTCATAAGCAAGAGGCCTACCAAGCCTGGGCATCAGCACACGCGTGCAAGGATCCGAAGACCCCCGAGTTACGAACCGCACTTAACGCTGCCTCCCGTTCAGTAAAGAAGTATATGGCCAAGGCGAAGTCTAGGCACATTGGCAGAATTGGCGAGCGACTACTTGGTTACCCCTCCGGGAGTCGAGCCTTCTGGTCGCTGGCCAAAGCTGTCGTGGGTAATTTCTGTCACTCCTCACTACCGCCCCTGCGGAAATCAGACGATTCTCTGGCCCACACGGCAAAGGGGAAAGCCGATCTTCTGGGCAACCTCTTTGCCTCAAACTCGACTCTTGATGACAAGGGGGCCACACCGCCTACCATCCCGCGGTGTGAGGGTTCTATGCCTGATATACGCTTTACGCAGAAAGCTGTCAGGCGAGCTCTATTGTCCCTTGATGTCAAGAAGTCGAGTGGGCCGGACGAAATCCCCGCAGTGGTGCTGAGGACGTGTGCTCCCGAGTTGACTCCCATCTTAACGCGTTTATTCTCGCTTTCCTATACCACAGGTGAAGTACCGTCTTCGTGGAAGGTAGCCCTCGTTCACCCGATTCCTAAAAAGGGTGACCGCAGTGACCCGGCTAATTACAGGCCTATTGCGATAACCTCCTTGCTCTCAAAGGTAATGGAGCGTGTGGTTAATACCCAGCTTCTGAGGTACCTCGAGGATCGCCAGCTGATCAGCGATCACCAATATGGTTTCCGCAAGGGCCGTTCAGCTGGTGATCTTCTGGTGTACCTCACACACCGATGGGCGCAAGCCGTTGAGAGTAATGGTGAGGCGTTGGCGGTTAGCCTGGATATCGCAAAGGCCTTTGACCGGGTCTGGCATAGGGCCCTTCTCGCGAAGCTTCCATCTTACGGTCTTCCCGAGAGGTTGTGCACATGGACAGCCAGTTTTCTGTCTGAGCGGCAAATCAAAGTCGTAGTTGACGGGTGCTGCTCAGACACGAAGCCTGTTAATGCTGGCGTGCCCCAGGGCTCTGTCCTCTCTCCCACGCTATTCATTCTGCATATCAATGACATGTTGCAAAAATCTAGCAGCATTCATTGCTATGCGGATGATAGTACGGGAGATGCTGTGTACACAGGCCGTGCAAACACCTCTCGGACTCTCGTGGAGGAAAGCAGAATCCGACTTGTGTCTGAAATCGAGAACTCTCTGGAGCAGGTCTCGACATGGGGTCGACTTAACCTTGTTGAGTTCAACCCCACGAAGACGCAAGTCTGCGCGTTCACCGCTAAAAAAAACCCCATTCGTCATAGCGCCACGGTTCCAGGGAATTCCACTCACCATTGATAAAAGTATAGGGATCCTAGGAGTTGACATATCGTGTGATGTGCAATACCGGGGTCATTTGGACGTTAAGGCGAAGTTGGCATCAAGGAAGCTGGGCGTTCTGAACAGAGCGAAGCGGTACTTCACTGCGGGGCAACTCCTTCTGCTTTATAAGGCGCAAGTGAGACCCCACATGGAGTACTGCTCGCATCTCTGGGCAGGAGCACCCCAATACCAACTTAACCCACTTGACTCCGTACAGAAACGCGCAGTACGAATCGTCAACGATCCGAGGATTTCCGATCGGCTAGAACCTTTAAGTTTACGGAGGGACATAGGTTCCCTCTGCGTGTTCTACCGGCTTTACAATGGTGAGTGTTCCCAGGAACTATTTGACCTGGTGCCTACATCACCGTTCCTCCATCGCACCACTCGCCGAAGGATGAAGTTCCATCCACACCAACTGGACTCGTGGCGGTCCTCCACGGTTCGATTTGCGCGGACGTTCTTGCCACGGACGTGCAAAATGTGGAATGAACTTCCTTCTGAGGTATTCCCGGAGCGCTATGACATGGGGCTCTTCAAAAAAGGTGCAAAAAGAGCTCTCCTTCAAAGCCGGCGATGCATTGGCGACTCCTCTGGTGTTGCAAATGTCCATAGGCGACGTTGACTACTTTCCATCAGGTAGCACGTCTGCTTTATCGTCAGGTTCAAATATAAAAAAAAAAAAAAAAAAAAAAAAAATAATATGATAGAACCATTATCATCATTTTACTTAGTATAGTCCGCGTAAAACTGCTAGTCCGCTCTGAAGTTGTTGCGAGCAGGTGTAGTCATACAATTTGCTATGGCAGCGAGATTCATTTCTATATTCAGAGCGGACTAGCAGTTTTACGCGGACTATACCGGAATAACTATTTATACATGAATATAACTATAGGACAATCCTTACTAATATTATAAATCCGAAAGTAACTTTGTCTGTCTGTCTGTCTGGTTGTCTCTTCTTCACGCCTTAACCACTGAACCGATTTTAATGAATTTTTGTACAAAGATAGTCTGAGACCCGAGAAAGGACATAGGATAGTTTTTATCCCGGAAATCCCACGGGAACTAGGGATGGCGATCTAAGATCGATTAATCGGAGAATCGATCTTTTGGACCAAAAAGTCGATTATTTTAATCGATATTAGGATTGAATCGTAAACTATGCATTTGATCAAGTCATGATCTTTAGCAAAGTTGTTATCCATGAGCCCACGAAGGTTTTAGAGTTGGTACGACCAATTTTCGCCAGATGGCGCCACTGTCATTTCAATGAAAGTACGAATTTTCAGCTTTATGTATGAGAGTATTTTCTTTTAAACGCGGGCGAAGCCGCGGGCATAAACTAGTTATTTGTAATTTTAATAAATCCTTCTGCTTAAAAATGTAGCCTATTTGGGAGTGGATCCAAAATTTAAACAACACCTCATATTTTAAAATGTATCAAGCCGTTAGAAAAGTATCAAATCAAATAACTTTATTGTGGAACATTTATCGAACTCTGTTGATTTTTTTAAAAGCTCCATGTATGCAAGTAAATATATTGTTTGTGTTTCAGAAGGCTCGTCCAGTGGGGCGGAGCTCCCTGCGCGCGGTGCGCGTGAAGCCCACGCGGCCGCAGCCCGCCGCCAACACACGTATGTATCTCTGGGTGGCACCTCCGTCACACTTTTACTCCCATAGTAGCCGGAGAGTGAGGTTGAACCTCTCTCACCTCCTTATGTTTAACTCCCTGCGCTCTATATATTATGTTTTTTAAGTTAAGCTTTTAATTTAAAATTGGGGTGTACTGATAGATTGTATTCATTCCCCTCTTCAATGTTTTAAGCAACTTACTAAGATTTTCGTGGCTGAAGCTAGGGCGAGGATAAATAATTTACATTCCCCTCCTTCTGCAAAGGAAATCCTGGCTACGAAAACATTTCTTACTTTAAAATGTTTCAATTCCGCGAACTGTACCCATACTGTTAAATCGACACTGTTTCTCTTTTGCGAATTTTTCGATATTCCTTATACTTTTACTTGGATTCCCGCAAAGTAACGCCTGATACAATCAACTTCCTTATACTTTTCTACATTTGACCATCGTACTCCACTTGAAAATTTACCCTATACATTTGAACAATAAATCATAATTATTATAATGAAATATAATAATATTGTCTGTCTGTCACAGCGCCCGCGGCCGCCAGCGAGCCGCCCGCCATCACCAACTTCGGCATCCACCGCCCGCCGCCCGCCGCACTAGACGACGACATCGTCGAGGTACACACACACACAGAGATTCAACCATACACACACACACACTCACACAGACACACACGCGCGCACGCATACCCACACACCCACGCACACACACGCGCGCGCGCACACACACACACCCACGCACACAGACACACACACACACACACACGAACACACACGCGCGCGCGCACACACACACACACCCACGCACACAGGCACACACACACACACGCACACACACGCAGGCATGTAAAAATGTACACAAATACATGCACGCATGTACACTTAGACACGCATGCATGCATAACGTACACGCACTCTATATTTTTCTCTCGCCTTGTTAACACACGTACAGGTACTTACATACACACATGTAAATGCATAGACAAAAAACGAGTAAGAAGGAAAGGAAAGGAGAAATATAATCTGTACACACGCACATACAAACACTGATAAAGGAATATAGACAACGAAAACACAAAAAACGCAGAGAAAGATCCCTTAAAGATGTATATTGCCAAATCTTTATGTATTTTCAAAAGAGGGACAATTAAATGGAACGTTTTGTAGCACATGCCCAAAACCCATTCGCCGTATTTTCCAAATTGCAACTAAACATTTTTTTGTGTTTAATTCGTACGTTATTAATAGAAATCCCAAACCTAATTTTATTCTCAATAATTCCAGGTGCCCTACAAACCGAAGACTCCAGAGATAATAGACTTAGATGAGTACCCGGAGAGTCCAGACAGCCAGGTCAAGAAGAAAAAGCTGGACATCCTCAAGGAGAGAGGTCTCGAGGTGACAGCGGTGCCACCGGCCTGGCCTCAACCCCTCACCCCCATCACACCCCTCATCGCCCCCAACCCCATCATGTTAAACCCCGCTGTCCAACACCAAATCATGACACAAGCTCAAATTTTCCAAATGTACAACATTATACCCCCGAACTACCCCAACGGAATCCAACCCCCAAAGGTTATACAAGCCACAAGCATCTTTGGGTCGTCCGGACCTGAAAAAACTGTTTATGGCAACCCAAAAGATCCCTTCATGCCACCCCCACACATCTTACATGGGTCCCCGGTGAAACCCCAAAGAATTCAGACCCCAACCGCACCCCCACAGGACATCCTGGACCTAACGTGCAAAACATCCCCCGGACCGAAGCCAGCGGTGGAAATCGTGAGAGTCCCCTCAGCACCATCTCCATCGAAGAACACAGCTCAAAATCTATCCAAAAACTACACACTCTTAGACGGGAAAGCAGTTGTCGGTTCAAACTTAGAAATAACTCTAGTGAATCCAAAAGGGCAGACCCCGAAGCGGCCTTCACAAAAAAGGTCTTCAAACGGAAAGTTCATGTCAGCTAAAACTCCACCAAAAGAATACCCTAAACCGTACCAGTCTCCAGCGAAGAAAAACCCCATTGTTGTACCAAATTTCCAATCAAACACACGAGACGATGTGTCACCCACGAGCTCGACTGGGTCCAGAGACTCACAGAACACTCAATCCGCTCAAAATAATATCTTAAATGCATTTAAAGGACAGAGTAATCTAGCACAACTGATGGAGATACAGAAGAATTCTGTACCAAACATGACACAGTTTATCGATCCAATGTATATGAGTGCATTCTACAATTCTCTAGGACAGATGGATCAGCGGCAACTGGCTATGTATAGAGACTTCATGGCGAACCAGTTCAGAGGGTACTCCGGGCTACTAAACATAGGGACACCGACAACGAAAAACTAAATCTAGTCTAAGTTAGTTATTGTGATAATTTAGGTAATGGTTGCCTCCGGCTGTAACTTGCTTTCCCACTGCTGGGAACTATTGCCCATGATTGGGCAAAGCCACATCACACTGCCCTGAAGAAAGAATATTAAACTTTTCGTAATATTACGTGCAATATAAAATGTTTCGTATTTTTAACTGACTTAAAAAAAGGAGGAGGCTTCTCAATTCGACCTTATGTGTATGTTATTTTTCTATTATTATATTCGATGTTATTTTCCAAAGTTATTTACTAAATAATGTTTTAGTTATGGAACATATCTTTGAAAATTGTGCTTTAGGTACAATTGTGTAAATTGTGCAGAGAAATATAAGTAAAACTTCAATATTACTGCATACCGTCACACGAAAACGATAGATTGGTTTATTTTTGTATCATTTTATCAATATAATTTGTATTAGAACTTCTTAATACATTTTTGAGAAAATCTTTAAAATGCGTGCATACTGTCACACAAAAACTAATTGAATTAAAACCATTTTATCCCTTCGACTATAATTTATATCAGAACTTCTTTAATAACTAGAAGTCAATTAGAATTTGTTTAAACGCAGTTTTCATTTTATTGTATTATCTGTGGCCATGCTCAGTCGTGGCCAGTGCCCAGCAGTGGGATGTCAAAAGTTACATTGAAGCGAAGTGGCGACCAAACTCGATCTCGTGGGGAACGAAGGGAGCAAGAACCTTGTATATACGACTCCTGTGACGCGATCGCGTCTTGTCACAGATTTAAATGGTTAGACACGCCCTTTTTTGGTTTAGGTATCCTTAATCTATCTTAAGTTTAAAATTTGTTAATTTTTCTATGTAATAATTTTCAAACTTCTTGAAATTTCACACTTTTATTAGCAAAAAGTTAAGATTGTTATTAGTATTGGGTCTTTATCGATGATTTGAAATATAACGAAAGTTTTCTAATTTCTATCTTTTTTCTAGATTTCGATAAAAATATCAGTTGGCGTTTATGTTAATGTTTATTGAGGAACTTTTCGGAAAAATACGTTTGTTAAGTGTATTAAGTACACAAATACAATAACGATGTATATACAAAAACATGTTGATTTAACTATTTCTAAAAATATTTTTTTATCTTATAACCTATGCTTATAACGGACTTTGAACCAGCCGATTCTTGATATTTTCTCTTTATAAGTAAGTTTTCTAAAAATTATTTATTAAAAATCAACGGGTTGCACTCCAGGAGTTCTGGCAGAAATGAAAACTTTCGAAACCTAACTTAACCTTAATAATAAATAAAAAAATGAAACTGACACCCATTGACATATTTTATGCTGACACCGGATGACATCTTGATTTTTGCACTTTTTTCTTACGAATTTTCGATCAAGCCACGTGTTTTGACAGGTTTAACATTTTTTACCCATCACAAAGTGCACAACGCTGCAAAGAAGTTTCTTTAATAACACTATTTTCTTGGGCGTATCTAGCTATCTAAATCAATGGCTGTAGTTGAATTTGTAGCGTATGCGTTTGTAGGTTTAATATTTTCTAATTTGCAATTTGTATATAATGAGGTCGCGCCGACATCGGCGCCGACTGCCGGCAGGTATTATATAAGTTACGATCGCTGTACAAAATAAAACAATACTTGAAAATTTTATTTGTTGAATTATTTCCTTGTTTTCTCATATCTTGGTTAGGTTAGGTTTTTAATTACGTAAAGGTGATAAATGTTGTAAAATACGCGATTAATATCGTGCCGACAATAAAATCGATTTGGAAAATATGTAAAAATAGGTTTGACCCTACTCATGTAAGGGTACGAAGATATTTTACAATCTACTTGGGCCTCGGGATCCTTACGTAGCATGAATGGTCCCTTATAATTAAGAAGCAAACGATGTAGTTCAGCTGACGGTAAGTAGTCACTGTTGAAAACAAAATCAATACCTGATAGGATGGAAATACTATATAAAACCAGTCAAACGCACTGCTGCGCCTGAGGACTACGTTTTTCTAGAGTGAAATCTTGTAAAGGTAAGTTTTTTATAATATGAAGTACCAATCTATGTATAAAAGTAGCAGACGAGCATTCAGTCCATCTGATGGAAAGTGACTACTGCCGCTCATGGGCTTCTATTCAATTTCTAATCAACACCAGATAAGATTAGATTCCTTCATGAGGTCAGCCACAAGTGCGCCGTTAACCCTGAGGACAATGCTGGAATGCCTCGTAAATGTATGTCTTCCTTACCACACCCTTCAAACCAGAACACAGCAGCGCTTAACACTGCTGTTATTAGGCAGAAATAGGTGTGGCGGTGGTGCCGCCGGAGTCGAAACATAGAGGGCTCTACCACCTTTGACAATGTGTGCTAGTGTTATAAATGAAGTGTCTTATGTCATTTCACAAATATTTTTTTACGCTTGTTTATATCTATTATGGATATTATATAAATGAAAATGTTTTTTCCGATATGGACGTAAAGTATACCTATCTATATGTAAATAAAACAGGAAATGTAGTGTTAAATCATTTATTATCGGGTCTATTCTCCTTATCGACTGGCCAGTCAGTCGCAGCAGCGGCTCGCACACGGGCCCACAGCGCGGCGGCCGCGGCCGGCTGCTCGAACGCTTGCAGCAAGCGACGCTTCTCGCTCTTCACGACTGTGATCGCTTAGGAATTATATCGCTATTGTGTTACGATAAATAATACACAACTAGAGAATTACACAAAACCCTACTGCTCAAAAGTACTGAAAATACGACAAAAAACATCGAATCGAAAACATCAATCGAACTGAGAAACCTTCTCCTTTTTTTAAGTCAGTTAAAAACATTGCTAGTCGGGTGAAACTAATGTGCAAATAATGAAATATATTATTTTCTATGGAGGTTGCAAAAGAAATAGGGTACATACGTAATGTGTAGGTTTCGTTATATTGCTTTACAGTTGAAGTTAAAAGTTAAATTACTTAACTTTCAATTAACAAAATATACAAATCAAATGAGACTAAATTAGATTAAAAAATTTAGATGAAATATGTGTTACTAAAAAAATTTACACAACTATATTACTAACCTCATATATCTTTATATATATATTTCTTATGTGCGTGTGTATGTAAGAAAGAAAGAAAGAAAGAAACACTTTTTATTCGGATAAATTGCAACACAAAATAAATATAACGGAAATACAAAAACAATAACATAAAACAAAAGAGAAAAAAAATAAAAAAATAAAATAAAAAACATCAATTCAATTTTTACCATAATATGTGTTGCAACGACCGAAAAGGGACAAACTCAGCTTGTGCCACGAGCAGGTAAACTGAGTTATGGCGCTGATTTTCAGTTTGCCCCTACATCCGGGCTGCTCGGACGGCTGTGCTATTTTATTTGCTAGATTTTGTTGTTATGCTGATTCATAGAATTTATGTGATATGTCATTGAACTCCTCCTAAACGACTAGACTGATTTTGATTAAATTTGTTGTGTGTGTTCAAGGGGACTTGAGAATGGTTTAGATTTACAATTTAGTCCGTGGGAAAAGGTTTTTTTAATTATTTTTAATTCGTAAGTAGTTATAGAATCGGAAACTATGCATTTGATCAAGTGATGATCGTTAGCAAAGTTGTTGTACAAGAGCCCTAGAGGGTTTGGGAGTTAGCAAAACCAATTTTCGACAGATTTCCGTTTTATGTACCTATGTCATATTATTTATTTAAAATGCGGGCGAAGCTGCGGGCACCACTAGTGTACTATAATTATGTAGTACTTCACAACAATAGAGTAAATCTGGGCATAATAGTAGAAACTCACGCAATGCCTAATATATTTTACCTGACACTAATCCCATTCATAACTTTTGTATGTATGTAACTAAGTAACGGAATCTTTGAACCCAATTTCTATCCACTTGGAACGTTCAGTTTGATTCGATATTTTAAGGAATTATCAAAAACCGATGACAATACAAGGTTTTAATAATTTTGTACCATTGTCCTTATCAACATCCTCAGGATTAACGATTTTCGAGGCAAGATTGTTCGAGCGCCTTAGAGAAAGTTCATCGCAAAGTTACTAGATTGCAACAATTATTGCGTTTCAGTTTCAATAACTGTTATAGCGTGTTATGAAGATATTTTATTAATTAACTTTTGTATTATATTCATAGTTAACGCATATGTCATTGCGGGCAATATTGTTGCAAATTGTTGTTGTTATATATAAAAGGATACAGCCTTTAGCGACATCTGGTGGTGCAGTGTAGTCAAACCGTACGCCGGTCAACTCTTTAGCAATCTGATATGTTTCCCTGCAAAGAAAATTTAAAAAAAGTCATAAATTAAATTAATATTAAACTATTTTCTTTATGTTTAGGTTTCACTGACACTTAAGTATTTTGTGTTAAAGCAAGTATTAATTAATTTCTACAACACATACGTAACGAGCTTTTGCCCGCGGCTTCGCTCACGTTACGAAAATTAACTAAGAAGATTTATACAAACTTTCATCCCCTATTTTATCCCCTTGGGGGTAGAATTGATCAAAATCCTTTATTAGCAGATGTCTATGTTATAACATCTACCTGCATGCTTAAATTCAGCCCGATCCGTTCAGTGGTTTGGGCTGTGCGTTGATAGATATATTTAGATTAAAGTTTGTGACAAGTAGCCACATGGATCATGGAAAATATTCACTTCACTATTACAAGAAAACTACAAATGCGGGAACATTTGAAGTCAAAACAGCTTGTTAAAAGTAAATAAAACCATTAAATACTAAAACAATATACACATTTCTTTATAATAATATAGGGGTAGCAGACGAGCATGCAGTCCACTTGATAGTAAATGGCTACTAACGCCCATGGAAGCTGTAATCACCACCAGATAGAATTAGATATTTCCCACTTAAGGTCGGCAACAGATGCGCCGCTACCTCTGAGGACTAAGCTGGAATGCCACAGAACAGTATATCCCTTACCACACCCTTCAAACCAGAACACAGCGTTTAACACTGCTGTTATGAGGCAGATATAGTTGTGGCGTTATGTTCTACCACCTTTGTTTTGTCATACTTAGCGTTGTCCAGTCGGTTGCGATCACTATCAGCAATAGTGAGACAGGACTCGAAGCTGGCACACACCCTGTCCAGCTCACAGCATCGCCTCGAAATCTCGGCCAGTTGCTGTGTGAGCTCCGACTGGAAATATACATATCACAGTACAGAGCAATGGCGGACTAAGATCGGAGACTAAGAAAGTTAAATAAAGGCCCCCAGTGTAAACTTGATTTGATTATATAAAATTACAAATGTCATAGCCTTATTTGCCAACAAATATGTATTTTTTTTCTTTGTTTTTTATAATGTAAGAGTAGCAGACGAGCATGCAGTCCACCTGATGGTAAGTGGCTACTGCGGCCCATGGACATCTGTAATCAACCCCATATAAGATAAGATATTCCTACCTGAGGTCGGCCACAGATGAGCCGCTACCCCTGAAGACTAAGCTGGAACGCCTCGGAAAAGTATGTCTTCCTTACCACACCCTTAAAAACGGAACACAGCAGCGTCTAACACTGCTGTTATTAGGTAGAAGTACTCATATAAGTCAGTTATCCACACCCTTCCACCGACACCAGAAGTGCTTGACACTACTAATCCATTTAACGGTGGTACCTCCCCGGTGGATCCACTGGTTCTACCTTTTAGTTAGCTTCTTTTTCTAAATAACTTACATTTATCTTCAATTCTTGCGCCATTTTGCACTCCAACTGATTTTTTTTACGCCGCGCCTTAAGCTGCTGTTGCTCATTATCGATTTTTTCTGAAATTTTCATAAATAATCCATAATTATGAACAGAACAATAACATCAACATGACGACCTGCGTGGCGGAGCGGCCTCCATACCGGTGTGACGCGCATAGGGTCCCGGGTTTGAACCCCGGCCAGACAGATATCTAAATGATGAATTTAGATTTGTTTCTGGGTCTCGGTGATTGTGTATTTGTCTATGTGTGTGTCCATGGCACCCACAATACAGGGAATCCTAGTGTGGGGCTGTGAGTGTAGAAAGCATTTATTGTATTTTATTTTTATTTTATCTATCAACAGTTTTTTGACCCACTGCTGGGTATAAGTCTCCTTTAGAGCGAGAAGGCTTAATCGTCCACCGTTAACTTAACACACCTTTGAAAACATCATTTACAGACCTCACAGGTTTCCTAGCGATTTCCTTCACCCTTAAAAAGGGATATTTAATTTCTAATACGCATATTACATCGAAAAATTTAAACCTCCCTGGGATTTGAACCCTGGACCCATAGATTAGTAAAGATTACTCACTCCTAACAAGAAAATGTACCCAGTTTTGAGAATTGAAATAGTTGCATAAAAAAGTTTCTCCACGTCTCCGTGCTAAAATGTCCCTAAAATTTGTGAAATAATTATTTATTAATTATGTAAATTACGCAGTGTTAGTTATTTATTAGTAAATTTTCTCTAAAAATGTTTTTATTTGTCAAGAATTCAAAGAAAGAACTTACTAATAAGCCGTTTGTGGCTTCATTCAATTTCAAGGCAGTGAAGTATCTTTACTAATCTATGGCTGGACCTTAAGACCTTAATTACTAATACTGCTTTATAATCTTTTCATAACACAACAATGAGAAGACCACTTGAGTATACCAACCATCAAGTTTTTTACAAAAATCGTCTAATTCTTCAACCACACGTAAACACCACAAGTCTTTCACGTCTAAAGTCATGATAAAAATGAAATAATCCGCGAGAAAATGAACCAAATACTAATTTAATACTCTAATCTCATTTGAATCACTTCCAACATCATAAAACAAACGGTAGATTTTTGAATTCAAACTTCAGAATCGAAATGACAGTAATGACACAAAACAGCTGACAGATTGACACCGGAGATATATTGTTGCCATTAATAAAATTAATTGGTATTTCATTTTAATAAATGTTATAATAACTTTTATTCTCGAAAAGAAATGTTACTGAAATTTATTCTTTGTATAAATGTAAGCAGAACTGAAATGTAACCTGTTGCTTAAATTTTCCCACACAAAATGTAAGTTTTCTAATAGCGCACTAAACCAATAGTAATGAATAACAGTACTACTAGCTATTGATTTGAACAATTTCTAAATATTTGTTCATAGTAACTATAAGATTGTGAATTTCATTGTCATACTATAATATTTTAGGGTGCTTATAGTTGCAAATCACGTTTTTTTTATAACATAGGAGTAGCAGACGAGCATGCAGTCTACCTGATGGTAAGTGGCTACTGCCACCCATGGACATCTGTAATCAACCCCAGATAGGATTAAATATTCCAACCTGAGGTCGGCCACAGCTGCGCCGCTACCCCTGAGGACTAAGCTGGAACGCCTCGGAAAAATCTGTCTCCCTCACCACACCCTTCAAAACGGAACACAGCAGCGCCGAACACTGCTGTTATTAGGTAGAAATAGGTGTGGCGGTGATGCCGCCGGAATCAAACCACAAAGGGTTCTACCACCGTTGAATATAGCAACATAAACCGCACTACGGATGGTGGCATATTTGAATTTGGATTCTTGTGTTTTAAGTTGCGTCTCTAGATGCGGTACTATACTCTTTGGTTTTCACTGTGGTTTCAAAATATAAAATCTTTTTAGACTTAATCACGATGATAATAATGAAAAAATATGAGATAACATGAATTAAAATTTGATTGTACATTTGAATACAGAAACTAAGAAAATTAAATAAATTCCATGAATTAAAAATTGTTTTCGTTGCATAAATCCTTATCATTGATAACTCCGGTTTGATAAGATATTTCAATGTTTAATCTATAGATTAGCTTCACGAGGTTTGATCATAAAATTTAAAATCTTTGTTAAACTATAATTAACTAAAACTAGACTCTTATGTGTACATTATTTTCGAAATAAAAATCAAGACTCATTTTGGCACATAATAAAATTATCTCCAGTGGCGCCGCGCTGTGGAGCAGACCTGAAACGTTTTATAGCCATTTTTGTGATGGCTGCCGATATTTATAGATTGTAAGGGTGTTGTTAGTTTTCAATAATAAATGTTATAAAATGGAGGAGACGAAAGTTATTTACTACATAGACGACGAGGAGACGCCGTATTTAGTTAAAATACCGATATCGCCTGAGAAAGTGACGTTGTTGGACTTCAAGAATCAGTTGAACAGGCCGAATTATAAGTTCTTTTTTAAGTCAATGGACGATGATTTCGGTGTTGTGAAGGAGGAGATTGTGGATGACAACGCTCATCTGCCTTGTTTCAACGGTCGTGTCGTGTCGTGGTTAGTGTCGGCGGAGGGCTCGAACCCTTCTGACGGCGCGTCCCAATGCACGGATAGCAATGCTGGTAAGGGAAAGCAGAACGTTCATGGGGCTCCCACCGTACCCTTAACGAGGGATACCTGCACGGATACGGATAGTACGATAAGCTCCCGGCCTGGGCATAGAGCGTCTTGTGATAAGTACAAGTACAGAGGCCTCAGAATTAACGGGCACTCGAAGTACGGAAACCATGGATTGGAGTATGAAACTGCGTCTGTTCTCAGCTCGGATTTGGACTCGACGAGCCTCTTCGACAGCCAGTCGGAGATTACCACGACCACGGGCCGACATACTAACGCATCAGTGGACCGAGCGCTGACCGACTGCAGTAGTGTCTCCCACCTGCAAGTGAGCTCGCGGAAACGTCCTCAACGCAGACGAAAGCGGCCCCAAGTGATGTCGCGAACGTCATCGTACTCCTCAATAACCGACTCCACTATGTCCATGCACATTATAACCGTGACTTTGAATATGGATACCGTGAATTTCCTGGGTATCTCGATAGTGGGGCAGTCCAATAAGGGAGGTGATGGTGGTATTTACGTCGGGAGTATCATGAAAGGTGGTGCTGTGGCGCTGGACGGCAGGATTGAACCCGGAGACATGATTTTACAGGTAAGTGATGCTTTTTTGTGAATATTAATTGAATTATTCATTTATAATAATTAATATTATCTCTATATTGGTAGATTTATAGGTAATTTTTCCCTATTACGAGATTCTGCTGGCTGTCGGTCTGTCCATCTGTCTGTCTGTCTGTCACAGGGCTCTATCTCTTGAACCGCAATCAATAGAAACTTGAATTTTTTTTGATGTGAAACATCTATAGCCACACGTAAAACCGATTTCTGGCGTGGCGAAGCATGCCGTGGCGCACGCTATACGATGGTATATATATACAGTCTATATGCAGTAGTGTGTACGGTGTGGCGCCATGCGCAATCGAATTCAATAAATAGTCATCATTATCTGGAAAAAAATCGTAATATTTTATTTTATCATTATGACATATTTAGTTCCTATCACAATATGTTCTTTTCTGCATATTACTTTAACAAAATAATATCGATGTTTCACATCTGCCAGGCGTCCCGTGACGGCTCACATTTTTTTTAATAATGAGATAGTACAAAATTAGTTCACCTGATGATAACTGTTATGTACGTCCATCCATAATCAACCCCAGATAAGATTAGATTTCAGTGATTAACAATACTGTTATTAGGAGCGGTGGTGGTGTTGCTGAAGTCGAACCACAGAGCATTCTACCACCTTTAAAACTTCTGTATGTGATCATCCTAGTCCTCAGTTTTACCACGTCCTTCAAACCAACACACAGCAGTCATTAACAATACTGTTATTAGGAGCGGTGGTGGTGCTGCTGAAGTCGAACCACAGAGAGTTCTACCACCTTTAAAACTTCTGTATGTGATCATCCTAGTCCTCAGTTTTACCACGTCCTTCAAACCAACACACAGCAGTCATTAACAATACTGTTATTAGGAGCGGTGGTGGTGCTGCTGAAGTCGAACCACAGAGAGTTCTGCCACCTTTAAAACTCACATAACAGTCCTCAGGAGATTCAGCAATACATTTGTGATTGGCTCTAAGTAGAATCTCTATGTGGAGTTGGTTACAGATGTGCACTGACCACAGACCTATATCTAGACCTATATCTATATCTAAATAGATGACACATGTACCTTCATTTGTATGAAAACCAAGCGTGTCACTTTTTTCCGATTGACTGACACTTGTCAAGAAGGTTACATGATGGATGTAGAGTTCTCCGTCAGAGAGAAAATCGATTCAAAAGTTGTGTCGATTCTTCTATAAAAATCGATTTTGAAATCGAAATTCCGATTTTTTTTTAAAAAGGAGGAAATGTTGAGCAGCAAACATTTCAGAAATTTCAGAATGTTTTTTTTTACTTTATCTTATTTTGTACAAAATTGTGGAAGAAAATAGAATAATCTCTCTATTTACACATTGTGAATAATAAAACCTTACAGTGATTAAGGTATTTGATTCATAAAAATTTAATTTACTGTTACAAAACATAGATACATTAATACCTTATACAAAGTTGTAAAGATATTGCTATTAGATTGAGATGCGTCGATGTTGCGTTGCCGTACTTGTGAGCACGTAAGTAAGACATGAAAAAATTTGATAGTTATGTTATAAATTATTTGATTTTTTTATACTAAAAAATAAATCTTCTATCTGGCCATGATCCATCCATAATGAATTCATTAAAATGAGCAGAACAAATTCAGTTTTATTTGATTGGGACTAATATTTATGCCCGGTCTTTAATCCATCTCTTTAACCTTGACATCACATGGAAACCTGTAAATTTAATGGTAAATATTTTGAACAAAATAACTAAACATAAACATTGTAATTAAAGAATGTAATTAAAAAATACTTAAACGTTACACGTTTAACAATTCAGTTAAATAGTTACAAAATATTTATTAAGCAAATATTATTCATCCATTTCCAAAATCGATTAAATAATCGAGAACAAGAAACTGGCATTTACAACACCAGTTACTCAATTTGAAATAACCAATGACAATTGTCTTTGAGGAATGAGAGCAAATATCGATTGTTTTACTTTTCATTGCAGGTTTTAATACATAAGCTTTATAACTTTATAACTAAAATTGGCAATGTACTATAAATTATGAAAAACACATTCGGGTACTAGTTGTCTTTGTAAAACCACAACAAATTTTTAATAATTGATTATAAAATAAATCATACATATTTTAAGAAAAAAATTACTTATCCATAAAAGGAAATATTTTCTTTATCGCTGCAATATTTTCTTGTGGAATTTGTACAATTTATTACCGTGCAATTCGGCATATTTATTGATGTTAATTGACATCCGATGTCAACAAATGTTACTTTCGGACTAAATGACATTTCATCAAAGAGAGTTGAATCCACCTCCTTTATTTCGATACTAAATCGTACACATGCTGGATCTATTTAGATATAGGTCTGTGGCACTGACCTTTGACCATCAGGTGGACTGTATGCTTGTTTGCAACATCTGAAGTCCAAGCTTCAGGTATACAATTATAATAAACTCCAATTAAGAGAATATTTAGGTACTTGAAGGTGGTAGAACCCTTTGTGGTTCGACTCCGGCGGCACCACCGCCACACCTATTTCTACTTAATAACAGCAGTGTTAAGCGCTGCTGTGTTCCGGTTTGAAGGGTGTGGTAAGGGAGAACTACTTTTCCGAGGCGTTCCAGCTTAGTCCTCAGGGGTAGCGGCGCATTTGTGGCCGACCTCAGGTAGGAATATCTAATCCTATTTGGGGTTGATTACAGATGTCCATGGGCGGCAGTAGCCACTTACCATCAGGTGGACTGCATGCTCGTCTGCTACTCTTATATTATAAAAAAAAAAAAAAAAACTTTAAATAATATGGTTTGTATGAATCCTTAGTAAAAGTAAATACGTAATACACAGGCTACAAAAATCTTTTATCTTACTTTGCATTTCTTTTGTCTTTTCTATAAAGATGCAAAGAAAGAGAGCCTCCTCAACATTTTGTATATTTTTTATCTTTTTATTTTGTAGTTTGAAAGAAGGTGTTTTCTCATATTGCGCATGTGAATTTTTGTGTTCATTTTGTTTTGTTGTTTGTATATTACTCTGAACAGTTGACTAGGGCGACTTGCCACTTTTCTAGTTGAATATTTTCCTTTATAATATAAGTAGCAGAAGATCATGCAGTCCACCTGATGGTAAATGGCTACTGCCTCCCATGGACATCTGTAATCAACCTCAGATACAATTAGATATTCCTACCTGAAGTCTGAAAAAAGGTATACCCCTTACCACACCCTTCAAAGCCGAATACAGCTGCACTTAACATTGCTGTGGCAGAAATAGGTGTAGCGGTGGTGCCGCCGGAGTGGAACCACAGGGAGGGACCTTCAAAACTTCAACGTCTGGAATGTCTGCCTTTCTTACGTTTAATAAAAAAAATACGTGTGCCACTCGGAGACTGCCGCGGTAAAGCTATTGCATAGCATTTTTTATGCTATGAAAACGCTCAGAAGGAATTCCAGAAATACAATATATTCTTCCATAATCATCAACATTTACATTAATACACCTTTATCCACTATTTTATCATATCTCCATTATATAAGACATTGCAAATATCAGCTGACATTTCATAACTCCAAGCAAGACTGAACATTCTAAAATATAAAATAGAAAAGTATTTAATAAGTGACATAAAGTATTAACAACCAGCAATATAAATGGATCAATGCGATGTGCCTGTGACATTTGGCCGAATGTTACAGGTACATCGCATTTTTCATTAATAAATGCACTTTGTTTATTCATATTTAAAACACTTTGTACACAAATTATTTGTACCATAAATCATAATGGCGTTTTGATTTTGTGCTGTCAAGTCTGTCAGTTGTAATTGTATGTTTAAAAATAACAAACACTCTTTTACGTTATTTTATCAATCCAGAATTCAACATAGCTTATGTTGATAAAACATATTATTTGGATAATATGGTAATATATTTTTGAATTTTATAATGGGAATATAAAATATACTTCACGCAATTTTAAGATTTCTGCACGGATTATAAAAAAATGTGTATTACTGCCATCTGTGTTCAAGTTGACGAATTAAGGTTATCAAATAAAATAATAAGGAATGTAAAATAATACTTTATTCAATTATATCCATATTTTTCTATTGACAGTCAACAACTCGGTTGCCTGGAGACTTGATATCCAACAGTCCTCCACCGCTATTTTCACTTACACCACCAGGGGCGCCGGCAGCATTTGGTCAAGGTGACGGCGCACCAGTATGCCATTTTCAGTTCTGACTTCATAATGGAGTCTACCTAATCTTCGGATGACGACTCCGAACTCCCATTTAACTCTTGGGTTGGTGTAACTGCGGACTTGTACCTTATCACCTTGTCCGAACTCCTGCGTTGGCGGTGCATTGTAATGTAATCTGGATAGTGGGGCGGATTTCTTAAATAAGGCATGCATATAGGTTCTTACCTCTCTGCCGAACATTAACTGATAAGGTGATAACTCTTTTGTATTAGGTGTACGTCTCAAGCGTGCCTTGACAGTTAACAGTTTATCAAATAAACTTCCGCTCTTGCTGATATAAAAGAACATTCAGGTATTAGCCGAATATTTTCTTTTTGTACATTCAAAAATTTAAATTTTAGCTTTGTATATATTTCTTCAAATTCGTACCTGTATTTTATTTCCTCTTCTAAATTTTCTTCTTCTGTAAGCCATTCAATTTTTTCTTGAATCGCGTAGAATTTGTTCAAATTTTCTTGTAAAGAATTCAGTCGTATATTTATTTCTTCAATGTCAATTTTTTCTATTCCCGAAATGTAATTTTCGGTTCGTTTCATTAACCCACGTAATGTGGCTCGTATTTCCTTATTGTTTTTTAGTTCATTCGACATCTCGTCGCCAATATCAAATAAAATAATAAGGAATGTAAAATAATACTTTATTCAATTATATCCATATTTTTCTATTGACAGTCAACAACTCGGTTGCCTGGAGACTTGATAGTTGGATATCAAGTCTCCAGGCAACCGAGTTGTTGAAAGGTGTTACTTATTTTCGTTACGGAATTTCTCGATTCGGTCGCCGCGCTCAAAGCCCGCGATAAAAGCTATGCAATAGCTTAAAAAAGTCTACCAATTTCTTTCTTCAAAAAAGGTGCAAAAAGAGCTCTCATACAAAGCCGGCGATGGCATTGGCGACTCCTCTGGTGTTGCAAATGTCCATAGACGGCGTTGACTACTTTCCATCAGGTAGCACGTCTGCCTAATCGTTAGGTTAAACTATAAAAAAATAAAAAAAAATGCGCTCGGCTTGTGCGGTGGACTACGGCCTAATTCTTCTCATTCAGAGACGAGACCTGTGCCCAGCAGTGTTGATGGACAGTAAGGGGTTGTTGATGATAAATGTACCCTTACAATGGATTTTTATATTGTACCTTTAAACAATTTTCCAGGTGAACGACGTGAACTTCGAGGACATGACCAACGATGAGGCGGTGCGCGTGCTCCGCGAGGTTGTCCAGAAGCCGGGGCCCATCAAGCTGGTGGTCGCCAAGTGCTGGGACCCGAACCCTAAGGGCTACTTCACTATACCGCGCACGGAGCCGGTCAGGCCCATCGATCCTGGTGAGTATAAACTTTAATAACTAGAAGAAATTTAAAATTTGAATTATAAACCTTAGAGTATTAATGTTATTGTTTTAATTCCTAATTTTATTATTATTGTTCCTATCGTATTCTATATTGTTTTTTTTTTAATTGTCAATCATTTTATTTAATGTTTAGTACGTAGTTGCTTTCAGAATGAAGTTTACATCTGTAATTGAGGTGACAGATTTAAGTTCAATGTGATATGTCTAGACAATGTATAAGTGTTCACTTTGTTGGTGTAACCCAATGATAAATAAATAGATAAATAACTTTCTACACTCACAGTCCCACACTAGGATTCCCTGTATCCTGTCCCTGTAGTCCCGTGACTAGAATAGGGTTACGGTATCCCCTGCCTGTCGTAAGAGGCGACTAAAAGGGGGCTTCCGGGGTTGCGGGCGGGCAAGAGTCATCTCGAACCGTCCAGCTAGCAACCCCGGGAAGGACGGCGGTGTGTGTGGCCGCATACCGTTGTAAACACCAGGTGTGCGAGAGGAGCGTAAACTGCTCCCCCCAGGGCAGAGCCCGATAGGCGCATCGCGCTAGGAGGACTCCGGTTGTGTTCCATCGGAGATCCCGGAGTTCTCCACCAAGCGCTGAGGACGGCCACCGGGGGGGTTTTAGTGCGGTAAAAAACCCACATAACCCGGCGTCGCTCGACGTCGTCGGGTACCTTTTGAAGGTTTCCCCCTCGTATACAAAAAAAAAGGATTCCCGGTATCGTGGGTGCCGTGGACACATACAATGACCGGGGATGACCGGGGATCGAATCCGGAAGCTTTTGCACGTCAGACCGTTATGGTGAGCGCTCCGTCACGCGGGTTGTCAACACCTTACGTATTACGGTAGCAGTAGCATAGCCGTATACGTTCTCAGTGCGGCCCGCGGTAGCCCCTAGATATACATTTTTTATGGTATTGAAATAGATGGATGGATCTTTTTTTTTATAATATAGGAGTAGCACACGAGCCTACGATCCACCTGATGGTAAGTGGCTACTGCTGTATGGACATAAGTAATCTATCCCAGGTTGGATTAGATATTCCTACCTGAGATATGCCACAGATGCGACGTTACACCTGAGGACTAACCTGTAATTCATCAGAAAAGAATGTCTCTCTTACTTCAAACCCTTCAAATCAGAATAAAGTACCCCTTAACACTGCTGTTATGAGGCAGAAATAGGTGTTTAACCATAGAGAGTTCTACACCTTCATACATTTTGTTTACATTATGTACAAAAAAAAAATGTTTCCCTAACCAGAAATTAAACGAGTTAATTATTGAAAAAAAAAAACAATCCTATATTATTCTAATATCGGATAGTGTCGCTGACAAAATCAAAAAGTGATGATAAATAACAAACGGAAGGAAACGCCTCATTTTTAAGAAAATACATATTTTGGAAAAAGAAACACCCTTTATGTTCTAATGTGGTGCATATTGTCTATACTTAATATAATAAATAATAATAATATTATAAATAGGAAGACTTTGTTTGTTTGGTTCTAATGAATAGGCTCAAAAACTACTGGACCGATTTTAAAACTTCTTTCACCAAACGAAAGCTACGTTATCCACGAGTAACATAGGCTATATTTTATATGATATATATTTGATTAATAGATTTTGAGGCGGTACAAAGTTTGCCGGGTCAGCTAGTCTTGAATAAAGAACTTTTGCTTCTTTTTTTAACTTCCACAATTTGTATCCACAGGTGCATGGGTAGCGCACACCCAGGCGCTCCGCGAGGCGTACCCGCCGCCGCCGCTGTCGGCCCTCGGCTCCACGGTCCCGGAGCGCTGCTCGGAGGCCGGCAGCGGAGCGCCCCGGCCCGCGCTGCCGGCGCACGAGCCCCAGCTCTCCGTCGGTATGGATGTGGCGTTGGTGGTGCGCGCTATGCTCAGCCCGGACTCTGGTGAGTGGCTGCTATTTATTTTATGATATAGAAGTGAATAAGTAGAGTTAAAAGTTAAAACAGTGAGAAGGGATTTTTAAATAATATATTCTTATGGAAGAATGTTTACAATAATACATCTTTATTCACTAACTAGCTGACCCAAACTTTGTACCGCATCAAAATCTATTTATCAAATATATTTCATATAAAATATAGCCTATGTTACTCGTGGATAATATAGCTTTCGAATGATGAAAGAATTTTTAAAATCGGTCCAGTAGTTTTTGAGCCTATTCATTACAATCAAACAAACAAACAAAGTTTTCCTCTTTATAATATTAGTATAGATTTATCACACTTCCTTTACAAATGACATTGCTAAAATCAGATGACATTTCGTATCTCATAGCTAAACTGCATACTGATTCAAGTCTACCGTTGTTTGAAAAAAAGCAGCCATAGCTTAGTGGTTAAGAAACTCGCCCTCTTGATCGAGGGGTCCAATGTTCAAATCCCAGGCACGCACCTCAGATTTTTCAATATTATATTCGTATTAGAAATAAATTATCACGTGCTTCAACGGTGAAAGAAAACATCGTAACGTAACCTGCATACGTTAGAAATCTTCAGTTTTCAAAGGTAAGTGAAGTCTACCAATACGCACTCGGCCAGCAAGGTGGACTATGGCCTAATCCTTCTCATTCTGAGAGACATATCTATATATATAAAAAATCAATTCCTGTTCGTTAGTTTCGCTAAAACTCGGGAATCGCTGGATCGATTTGGCTAATTTTCATTTTAAATTATTTGTGGATGTCCAGGGAAGGTTTAAAAGTTGAACAAATATGAAATATATTACACAAACAGATTGGCGGTATGAAGTTTGCCGGGTCAGCTGTTTTTGATTTTTTTAATTTTATAATATAAGAGTAGCAGACGAGCATGCAGTCCACCTGATGGTAAGTGGCTACTGCCGCCCATGGACATCTGTAATCAACCCCAGATAGGATTAGATATTCCTACCTGAGGTCGGACACAGATGCACCGTTACCCCTGAGACCTAAGCTGGAACGCCTCAGAAAAGTCTGTCTCCCTTACCACACTCTTCAAACCGGAACACAGCAGCGCTACACTGCTGTTATTAGGTAGAAATAGGTGTGGCGGTGGTGCCGCCGGAGTCGAACCACAAAGGGTTCTACCACCTTCTAAAATTATATTCATTATATATACATTATATATTAGATTCAGGTGTACCCCGTTGGTTTATATCACCAGCCTAATTAAATTTTCCCTCCCCAGGTTTGGAGATAAGAGACCGCATGTGGTTGAAGATAACCATACCGAACGCGTTCATCGGGGCTGACGTGGTGGACTGGATCCTGCAGCACGTGGCCGGCGTCGCGGACCGTCGCGATGCGAGGAAGTATGCCTCGCATATGCTCAAGGTAGGTATTTTTACGAAAATGGCGTGTATTTTTTTACGTAAATGGCGTGTATTTTTTACGAAAATGGCGTGTATTTTTTTTACGAAAATGGCGTGTATTTTTTTACGAAAATGGCGTGTATTTTTTACGAAAATGGCGTGTATTTTTACGAAAACGGCGTGTATTTTTACGTAAATGGCGTGTATTTTTACGTAAATGGCGTGTATTTTTAGGATTCCGTACCCATAAGGTAAAAACGGAATCATCTGTCACAGGGCTCTATCACCGGAACCGTAATAGATGGACACATGAAATTTTTACAAATGATGCATAACGGTGGCCGCTATAACAACAAATAGTAAAAATAAAATAAAGTTGAATATAAAAGATGATCTCCATACAACAAACCGGTATTTTTCGATCTAACTATTAAACCGTACTAGGAAGACGGTTGAATTTTTTATAATCCGTTTACTGGTAATATAATAAATACAAATAAGAACCATAAAACATATTGTAATATAGTTATTTTAATTTTATATATTTTTATTTTCCCTCGATCGCAGGCCGGCTTCATCCGTCACACGGTCAACAAGATAACGTTCTCCGAGCAGTGCTACTACGTGGCGGGCGAGCTGTGCGCGGACATGGCGGCGCTGCGGCTGCGCGCGGCCGACGGGGACTCGCTCGCCAGCGACACGCTCGCGCCGCTGCCCAACCCCGGGTGAGTGCCGCGCGAGCCGGGCCACGCTGGGCCACGCTGGACCAGTGTCGTGTGATATAGGGGAGTGTCTTAGGCGGCCGACGGGGACTCGCTCGCCAGCGACACGCTCGCGCCGCTGCCCAACCCCGGGTGAGTGCCGCGCGAGCCGGGCCACGCTGGGCCACGCTGGACCAGTGTCGTGTGATATAGGGGAGTGTCTTAGGCGGCCGACGGGGACTCGCTCGCCAGCGACACGCTCGCGCCGCTGCCCAACCCCGGGTGAGTGCCGCGCGAGCCGGGCCACGCTGGGCCACGCTGGACCAGTGTCGTGTGATATAGGGGAGTGTCTTAGGCGGCCGACGGGGACTCGCTCGCCAGCGACACGCTCGCGCCGCTGCCCAACCCCGGGTGAGTGCCGCGCGAGCCGGGCCACGCTGGGCCACGCTGGACCAGTGTCGTGTGATATAGGGGAGTGTCTTAGGCGGCCGACGGGGACTCGCTCGCCAGCGACACGCTCGCGCCGCTGCCCAACCCCGGGTGAGTGCCGCGCGAGCCGGGCCACGCTGGGCCACGCTGGACCAGTGTCGTGTGATATAGGGGAGTGTCTTAGGCGGCCGACGGGGACTCGCTCGCCAGCGACACGCTCGCGCCGCTGCCCAACCCCGGGTGAGTGCCGCGCGAGCCGGGCCACGCTGGGCCACGCTGGACCAGTGTCGTGTGATATAGGGGAGTGTCTTAGGCGGCCGACGGGGACTCGCTCGCCAGCGACACGCTCGCGCCGCTGCCCAACCCCGGGTGAGTGCCGCGCGAGCCGGGCCACGCTGGGCCACGCTGGACCAGTGTCGTGTGATATAGGGGAGTGTCTTAGGCGGCCGACGGGGACTCGCTCGCCAGCGACACGCTCGCGCCGCTGCCCAACCCCGGGTGAGTGCCGCGCGAGCCGGGCCACGCTGGGCCACGCTGGACCAGTGTCGTGTGATATAGGGGAGTGTCTTAGGCGGCCGACGGGGACTCGCTCGCCAGCGACACGCTCGCGCCGCTGCCCAACCCCGGGTGAGTGCCGCGCGAGCCGGGCCACGCTGGGCCACGCTGGACCAGTGTCGTGTGATATAGGGGAGTGTCTTAGGCGGCCGACGGGGACTCGCTCGCCAGCGACACGCTCGCGCCGCTGCCCAACCCCGGGTGAGTGCCGCGCGAGCCGGGCCACGCTGGGCCACGCTGGACCAGTGTCGTGTGATATAGGGGAGTGTCTTAGGCGGCCGACGGGGACTCGCTCGCCAGCGACACGCTCGCGCCGCTGCCCAACCCCGGGTGAGTGCCGCGCGAGCCGGGCCACGCTGGGCCACGCTGGACCAGTGTCGTGTGATATAGGGGAGTGTCTTAGGCGGCCGACGGGGACTCGCTCGCCAGCGACACGCTCGCGCCGCTGCCCAACCCCGGGTGAGTGCCGCGCGAGCCGGGCCACGCTGGGCCACGCTGGACCAGTGTCGTGTGATATAGGGGAGTGTCTTAGGCGGCCGACGGGGACTCGCTCGCCAGCGACACGCTCGCGCCGCTGCCCAACCCCGGGTGAGTGCCGCGCGAGCCGGGCCACGCTGGGCCACGCTGGACCAGTGTCGTGTGATATAGGGGAGTGTCTTAGGCGGCCGACGGGGACTCGCTCGCCAGCGACACGCTCGCGCCGCTGCCCAACCCCGGGTGAGTGCCGCGCGAGCCGGGCCACGCTGGGCCACGCTGGACCAGTGTCGTGTGATATAGGGGAGTGTCTTAGGCGGCCGACGGGGACTCGCTCGCCAGCGACACGCTCGCGCCGCTGCCCAACCCCGGGTGAGTGCCGCGCGAGCCGGGCCACGCTGGGCCACGCTGGACCAGTGTCGTGTGATATAGGGGAGTGTCTTAGGCGGCCGACGGGGACTCGCTCGCCAGCGACACGCTCGCGCCGCTGCCCAACCCCGGGTGAGTGCCGCGCGAGCCGGGCCACGCTGGGCCACGCTGGACCAGTGTCGTGTGATATAGGGGAGTGTCTTAGGCGGCCGACGGGGACTCGATCGCCAGCGACACGCTCGCGCCGCTGCCCAACCCCGGGTGAGTGCCGCGCGAGCCGGGCCACGCTGGGCCACGCTGGACCAGTGTCGTGTGATATAGGGGAGTGTCTTAGGCGGCCGACGGGGACTCGCTCGCCAGCGACACGCTCGCGCCGCTGCCCAACCCCGGGTGAGTGCCGCGCGAGCCGGGCCACGCTGGGCCACGCTGGACCAGTGTCGTGTGATATAGGGGAGTGTCTTAGGCGGCCGACGGGGACTCGCTCGCCAGCGACACGCTCGCGCCGCTGCCCAACCCCGGGTGAGTGCCGCGCGAGCCGGGCCACGCTGGGCCACGCTGGACCAGTGTCGTGTGATATAGGGGAGTGTCTTAGGCGGCCGACGGGGACTCGCTCGCCAGCGACACGCTCGCGCCGCTGCCCAACCCCGGGTGAGTGCCGCGCGAGCCGGGCCACGCTGGGCCACGCTGGACCAGTGTCGTGTGATATAGGGGAGTGTCTTAGGCGGCCGACGGGGACTCGCTCGCCAGCGACACGCTCGCGCCGCTGCCCAACCCCGGGTGAGTGCCGCGCGAGCCGGGCCACGCTGGGCCACGCTGGACCAGTGTCGTGTGATATAGGGGAGTGTCTTAGGCGGCCGACGGGGACTCGCTCGCCAGCGACACGCTCGCGCCGCTGCCCAACCCCGGGTGAGTGCCGCGCGAGCCGGGCCACGCTGGGCCACGCTGGACCAGTGTCGTGTGATATAGGGGAGTGTCTTAGGCGGCCGACGGGGACTCGCTCGCCAGCGACACGCTCGCGCCGCTGCCCAACCCCGGGTGAGTGCCGCGCGAGCCGGGCCACGCTGGGCCACGCTGGACCAGTGTCGTGTGATATAGGGGAGTGTCTTAGGCGGCCGACGGGGACTCGCTCGCCAGCGACACGCTCGCGCCGCTGCCCAACCCCGGGTGAGTGCCGCGCGAGCCGGGCCACGCTGGGCCACGCTGGACCAGTGTCGTGTGATATAGGGGAGTGTCTTAGGTAGCCCACACTGGCCCATGCTGCATTCCAGTGTCTTGTGATTCGTGATGTGTAGGTTGCGGGAGACTGTCAATTGTCAATAATGCCACGTTGGCCCAGAATGGTCCACACTGGTCCAATATCGTGAGGTAAGTGACGTCCTGATGCGTCGAGCGAGTGTAGGTTGCAACGATGGGGCCACGTTGGCCCATTTTGTATGTTCTATGTTAAATGTCTTTATAAAACCTATGAAAAATACTCACTTGGAATTCATTTTATAATGAAAAAAATGTAATTATCAATGAAAATGTTATGAAAATATGTACATTGAAAATCTGGTTTTATCACATAATCTGTTCAATTCCAGCATGATGGGCCCCGGCTACATGCCGTACGCGGGGTCGTACGGCTACCAGCCGATACCGTTCAAGTACTCCAGCTGCGTCACCAGCGAGCACACCATCTACGGGTGAGTGGGACACACGCACACGCGCACGCACACATACACACACACACAATCACAAACACACACACACACACACACACACACACACACACACACACACACACACACACACACACACACACACACGCATGCACACACGCCCGCACGCACACACGCGCACGTATACCGGCAGATACGCGCAAATACGCGCTCGCATATGTGCACGCACTTGGACACACGCTACACACATGAACGTATGTCATCACAACACTATTTGCGCGCACACGCATTAGCACACACACATGGACGCACACATGTACGCACATAGTCACGCCCGTACGTACGCTCGCATTCTCGCACACATACATTTACCTATACATACACACACACACACACACGGACGAATACAGACGCACGTGGACTCATACGCTCACACATGCACGCACATATAGACACTCGCACAGTTGTACTTAAATACACACACGCACGCTCGGACATAACAGACACATATGGACGCATGCCCATACACATACATGCAAATAGTCACGTACATACACACGCGCGCGCACGCACACAAACACGGCGAGATGCCCGTGAGACAGATCTATCACTCGCGCCCATGACACCTGTAATCAACCCTAGATAAGATTAAACTCCTCTCTGTGGTCGGCCACAGATGCGCCGCTACCCCTGAGGACTAAGCTGGAACGCCTCGAATTAGAATGTATCCCTTACCACACCCTCCAAACCAGAACACAGCAGCGCTTAACACTGCTGTTATAACAGAAATAGGTGTGACGGTGGTGCCGTCGGAGTCGAACCACAAAGGGTTCTACCACATTCAAAAATCTATTAATAATGCAAAGTGTATCAAATGTATTACAGTTACAATCGCGAGGAGAGCGTGCTGTCGGGCAGTGGCGGCTCCAGCGCCGGCTCCGACCACCTCACCGCCAAGGAGCACACCGGTGAGGGTTCAGACACAAAACGTGTCAGACACGGACCGTACCAGACAGCTGTCTTTGCCTAAGCAACCACGTGGACAACAATCAGACAAAATATATTGTAACAATAAAAAGTAAATTTGTCTATGACGGGCTGTGTTTGATACGGTCAATGTCTGTATATGAAATTATATACTTGCGCCTATATCGAGTCTCTAAGTTTTTTTTTATAATATAGGAGTAGCAGACGAGCTAGCAGTCCACTTGATGGTAAGTGGCTACTGCCGCCCATGGACATCTGTAATCAACCTCAGATAGGATTAGATATTTCTACCTGAGGACTAAGTATAGTGTCATGTACAATTGTATAAAAACGTCTAAATAAATGAGATTAAAAAAAAAGTCTCCCAAGTATTATTAGAGTTTAGTAAATGATCCAATTTCTTCTGTCCCCAGCGAGCCGCGAGGGTGAAGTGAAGTCGACGTCGAGCGGTTCCGGCACATCGGTGGTGGCGGACGGCGGCGGCGGCGGCGGTACGCGGCGCTCGCACTCGCACTCCAGCGGCTCCGAGCGCGCCGGCGACCGGCCCGTGCTGTTCCTGTAGCGGTGAGTGTCCCCCCCGCACTCCAGCGGCTCCGAGCGCGCCGGCGACCGGCCCGTGCTGTTCCTGTAGCGGTGAGTGTCCCCCCCGCACTCCAGCGGCTCCGAGCGCGCCGGCGACCGGCCCGTGCTGTTCCTGTAGCGGTGAGTGTCCCCCCCGCACTCCAGCGGCTCCGAGCGCGCCGGCGACCGGCCCGTGCTGTTCCTGTAGCGGTGAGTGTCCCCCCCGCACTCCAGCGGCTCCGAGCGCGCCGGCGACCGGCCCGTGCTGTTCCTGTAGCGGTGAGTGTCCCCCCCGCACTCCAGCGGCTCCGAGCGCGCCGGCGACCGGCCCGTGCTGTTCCTGTAGCGGTGAGTGTGCCCCCCGCCCCGCCCCCCCCTCCCCCCGCACTCCAGCGGCTCCGAGCGCGCCGGCGACCGGCCCGTGCTGTTCCTGTAGCGGTGAGTGTCCCCCCCGCACTGCAGCGGCTCCGAGCGCGCCGGCGACCGGCCCGTGCTGTTCCTGTAGCGGTGAGTGTCCCCCCCCGCACTCCAGCGGCTCCGAGCGCGCCGGCGACCGGCCCGTGCTGTTCCTGTAGCGGTGAGTGTCCCCCCCGCACTGCAGCGGCTCCGAGCGCGCCGGCGACCGGCCCGTGCTGTTCCTGTAGCGGTGAGTGTCCCCCCCGCACTCCAGCGGCTCCGAGCGCGCCGGCGACCGGCCCGTGCTGTTCCTGTAGCGGTGAGTGTCCCCCCCGCACTGCAGCGGCTCCGAGCGCGCCGGCGACCGGCCCGTGCTGTTCCTGTAGCGGTGAGTGTGCCCCCCGCCCCGCCCCCCCTCCCCCCGCACTCCAGCGGCTCCGAGCGCGCCGGCGACCGGCCCGTGCTGTTCCTGTAGCGGTGAGTGTAACACCCGCCCCCCCCCATTCTCAGTTGCCACTTCCCCACCTCCAAACCTTCTTTCCGCTTGTAACACCCCCCCCCCCCCCATTCTCAGTTGCCACTTCCCCACCTCCAAACCTTCTTTCCGCTTGTAACACCCCCCCCCCCCCTATTCTCAGTTACCACTTCCCCACCTCCAATCCTTCTTTGTGCTTGCTTTTTCTTTTTACTACCCATAGATTAGTAAAGATTACTCACTCCCAACAAGGAAATGTACCCAGTTTTGAGAATTGAAATCATTGCGTAAAAAAGTTTAGCCACGTCTCCGTGCTGAAATGTCCCTAAAATATTTGAAGTAATTATTTATTTATTATGTAAATTGCGCAATATTAGTTATTTATTCGTAAATTTTCTCTAAAAATGTTTTTATTTGTCAAGAATTCAAAAAGATAACTTACTAATAAGCCGTTTGTGGCTTCGTTCAATTTCAAGGCGGCGAAGTATCTTTACTAATCGTATGTTACTACCCCATGTCCCCTTTTCTCGTGCACGTCAGTAAATTTATGTAACATTAAGTAATATAACATGAAATGTAGAACATTCATTGGTAAGTAACTTTTCCGCTTTATTACCCCTTCTAAATATTGCCCAAGCTTTATAAGAAAATTTCTTATTTTTTTATTATTTAATTTAAAAAGAACGCTTATGAACCAATAACACTTACTAACAATCGTTATGGATACATTACTATAGACAGAAAAATAAATTATATAAATGAACAAGTTGATGTTAATAATAACAAAAATAATAAAAAGAACTCCATACTTACCGATAAAACTATACACTATAACAGACCGGACATAATTTTACAAGACAAAAAAAAATTACTCACCTGATAGATATTTCTGAAAAAATAAACAAATACGTAGAACTTAAAGAAGAAGTAACTAGAATCTGGAAGCAAAATAAATTATATGTAGTCCCTGTTGTCTTCTCTACCACAGGAGTGATACCTTATCATCTCCATCAAAGCATCAAACTCTTCGGTTTAAAACATTCCATATATATAATTTTACAAAAAGCAGCCATATTAAATACTTGTCGAATTGTGAGAAAGTTCATGCAAATAGATGAAAAGGAAGTAGGTCCACATAATGTTACTTATTCTATAGGTCCCTTATAAATACTGCAACATTTACTTGGTAGCTTTAGCTGAGAAATTCAAAAACGTGCAAAAAAAAAAAGGTTTACAAAGATAACAAAATTGTTTATGTAACTATATTTGATTTTCAGGACCGACCCACCGCTCAAACGTCCGATACTGCCAAAAAACCTGGTTACATTACTGTAAGTGGTCCCCGCGGTCAACCGCCGCCTTGTAATTATAATTATGATTAACAATTGATTGATCGATCAATGTTTGATTGGTCGATGATTGATTGATCGACGTTTACCGGCCGCCGCGGCCTCACTGCCATTTTGTGGTCTTTATTTAAATGTATACACCATGTATATGCAATTATGTTAGGTTTTGTACAGGGTGATGTTGGAAATGGTACTGTGGGTTTGGGAAGACATCTATGGCGAAATTCATGTATAAACCAGTGGCTGTCAACAGGGTCGCGACCCCCTAGGGGATCGTAACGCTAAGGGGATCGCAGAAGTACGAAACATCAAAGAAAAATAAACTAACTTTGTCACTGTTTGTTTTTCAATCTGTGGATTGTGACCCACTAGGGGTTCGTAACGCCTAGGGGGTCGCAGAAATACAAAATCATCAAAGAAAACAACACTAAGATAATTTTACTTAGAATGAAATATACTTCTATATTTAATATACCAGTCATAGATTAGTAAAGATTACTCACTCCTAACAAGAAAATGTACCCAGATTTGAGAATTGAAATAGTTGCGTAAAAAAGTTTTGCCACGTCTCCGTGCTAAAATGTCCCTAAAATATTTGAAATAATTATTTATTTATTATGTAAATTGCGCAGTATTAGTTATTAATTCGTAAATTTTCTGTAAAAATGTTTTTATTTGTCAAGAATTAAAAAAAAGAACTTACTAATAAGCCGTTTGTGGCTTCATTCAATTTCAAGGCGGCGTAGTATCTTTACTAATCTATGATACCAGTACGTAATTATAATAATAAATAGTATTTATTTCATATTTGTAACAACATAAGAAAGTAATTAAAAATACCTTAGATTAGGGGGTCGCCTAAATTTTCTGTATTTTTTTTTTTGTAAAATTAATCTTTTATTTAACTAAAAATACCGTGTCACTATCATTTAAAATTAAAATTCCGTTCATTAAAAAATAAAAACTTCACCAAAATAAATTAAATTAAATACAGTGCCATTTTCAAAATCACCCCCAAAATGTATAACTACAGTTATACTTCAATATACATCGTATACAAGCATTTATACAATACTTTGTATTTGTACCCAGTATACAAGTATACAGAACGTAAGGCAGTGTGTATATTACTTTTATTTTACGCGAAATACAAGGAAAAATGTATGTTTTATATAATTTATTATTTGTGAAAAAAAAAAAACATTTATAATCGTGCCATTATGTTTTATTTTTTAAATGTGTTTTATTTAGTGTCGAACATTTTAAAGTTTGCCTTGAACATTTGGACGTGGTTATGCAAAATGGATCCAATCCACAAACACAATTTTTTTTAGTTACTATCACAAATGGCATCTCCACATCAACTTTCGTATATGCAAAAAATATTCAAGTTGCATGGTACATTGTTTTGAAATATACAGATATCAGTGATACCAATCATAAATTAAGCAATTAAATTTTTACTAAAAGACTTATTTTCTCTAGGTTTTGTGGTTGGATCTATTTTGCATAACTACGTCCAATTTATAAGACGAAATAAATGAAGGTGTGTAACGCTGGGGACAGATTTACAATGCCTATTCGAATGTGTTGTCAATCTGTTCCCATCATTTCGGGGATTCTTTTTTGAATGTCTGATTTTCTTATTACGACGCATGATAATTTTGTATTCGAGTAAAATGAAAAATTTTACATAATATATATATACGGAGTGTGTGTTTGTAAATTTGTTTATATGGGAAATTAGTGCCGAATGTCAATTTTTTATACTATGGGTCATCTTTATATATAAAATTCTCGTGTCACAATGTTAGTTACCGTACTCCTCCGAAACGGCTTTACCGATTTTCACCAAATTTTATATGCATATTCAGTAGGTTTGTAAATCGGCTACTATCTATTTTTCATACCTCTAAGTGATAAGGGTTGTTCGCCCTTAACATTTTTTATTTATATGGCAACATAACGTTTGCGGGGCAGCTAGTTTCAATATATAAAAAAAAAAAACTTTTGGTATTCATTTATTATTTACGACATCTTTCTTTTTAGCAAATGCATTTTAAAACACAACCGCGAATTCGATTTGGACGTATCCAGAATTTGATCCTTGTAAGCCACACTATCAGATAGTGGAATAATATAGAGGGTGTATTTTTTTCAAAATGAAATCGTTCGATTCCCAGCTAGGGAAAAAGATATTTTAAAAAAGTAATAATGCATTTTAGAATTTATCAAAATCGGCCTCGTAACTCCTTTTAGCATTTTTCGCTAATCATTTCGGATTTGGCTCTAAAGGCCTATTTGAAAAATTCACCCTGTATATGTATTATATAATGCAATTTTTCATTTTACTTCGATACAAAATATCAGTAAATCGATTTTGGAAAACTTTTAACCTTTAATATGCCAATTACTAGACGCCATAATTACATAAACGAATCATTTGTACATTATAGTGATAAGCAATAATTCGGGTGACGTTATTTTTATGTAACTTCTACCCATTTTGTCCCACTGCTGGGCACGGGTCTCCTCTCAGAATGAGAAGGATTAGGCCATAGTCCACCGCGCTGGACAAGTGCGTATTGGTGGACTTCACATACCTTTGAAAACTTTTTTTGTAAAGATCTCTCAGGTATGCAGGTTGTTTCGATGTTTTCCTTCACCGTTTAAGCAAGTGATAATTAATTTCTAATACGCACATAACTTTGAAAATCAGGATTAGAACCTCATGGATCCTGTGATGGATAGGCCCAGTTTCAACCACTAAGATATCATTGCTAATTTCAAAATTGTAAAATGGCAAATTTTAATATGTTTTAAAGGACAATGCCCATGAAAGTATGGACCGCCCTCCAGAGTTGCATCAAATTGAAACTTGTTGTTGACGATGTATAAATAATTAACCAAATACTACCGCCAATAATTATTTTTTAGATCAGCACCCGGGTTCTGAAGTTAATTACCGAAATATTACATAACCTCACAATCGAAATATCCGACGATAGATTGATGATCGGTTTTAACTGATAGTAGGTACCTATAATGTAGTTCGATTAACATATTTCATTTACTTTTAAAATAAATAAATAAATAAAATAAAATAATCTTAAAATACTCCTAAAAACCTAAAAGAATGAATTCCGAGTATAAAATACCGCTATTTTAATTTTTAAGAACAACAGTCAGCATTTCGTCTTATTTTATCTTAAATGGAAAAAAAATATGTAAAAAAAATCAAAAAATAATTTCAATATTACTTTCATTTTGACGCATGAGAAAAATCAATACCAAGAATGGGCATTCTCCTTTTAAGATATTACAGCAATGTAGGGGTAGACCCACGCCCAACAGTGGGACACAAAGGGTTGCAAGTAGTGGACAAACTTTGCAGTTGCTGTCAAAGTCGTTGTATTCTTTATCTCAAAATGATACGAAAAACCCCGTGCCTCGTAGTGGGCAAATTAGCCCAACAGTGGGCAACTTAAGTCACATAAGAATAACGTCCGCCCGGCATCTGTGAATAATATGAACGTATAATATATAATTGTTTAGTATATAGTTCTAGGTAGGTGCTGTAGTGTTAAACCATTGGAGTATGGTCATATTTGGTATTGGAAGGTGATTTTCATAATTTCTATAACTTTTTCATACGTTTTTAACATTTATGTGTAGAGGTGGTATGCGATTGACGGTTTGATTGACAGTTGGTGTGTAAATCAGTGACGGACTAAGAGCTTGTACACAAAACTGCGATGCGTCGTCGCATCGTAAAAATTTGCGAGCTCCCTCAACGCATCGCAAGAACTTGCGAATTGATTCGCATCGCGCATTCCTGCGATGTTTCGTCACAGTTGTTGTTGTTGTTGATTACCCTGGGAGACGCTATGCCGCACGATATCGCATCGCAGCAATTCGTGTCGCAATTTTCTGCGTTGCGAATTCGTATAGCGTCGCATCGCAGTTTTGTGTACGAGCCCTACGGCTGTTTTTCCATCGCACCATCACCGAGCCGATACCGAGAACGATTCAGAGGTTTGATTTACGAAAATGCGTTTTGAAGAACTTTTATGTGCGCGATATAGAAATATTATAATTTTTTTCTTTTACACTCACATCTTTATTAAGATTTTCTTTTGTCAATCTTTTAAAATACTGTCAGTATTTCACGCATCAGTTATCAATCAAATAATTGATCGTCATCGCCTCTACGCTACTCATTTCTAAATGACGTCACACGTAGATGATTTTGAAGGTGATAAAACTCTTTTTGCACCTATTTCTGTTATAACAGCAGTGTTAAGCGCTGCTGTGTTCTGGTTTGAAGGGTGTGGTAAGAGAGACATACTTTTCCGAGGCATTCCAGCTTAGTCCTCAGGTGTAGCGGCGCATCTGTGACCGACCTCAGGTAGGAATATCTAATCTTATCTGGGGTTGATTACATATGTCCATGGGCGGCAGTAGCCACTTCCCATCAGGTGGACTGCATGTTGTTTGCCACTTCTATGACGTGAAAAATAGAGATTTTGAGGGGAGTTACAATTTTTTGTGGTTATTGAATAGATCCCTTATTGGTCTAGTGTGACATCATAGGATAAAGTGGTAGAAATACAGGTTGTGAGGGTGGTAGGTATGTCGTGTGTGACGTAATTTAAAAATGTTTTTTTTTAAACCAGTGACGCATGGTCATTACGTAATGTAGGACTGATTTTAAGCCAAATATTTTACATTTGATACCCTGTGGTAAATCCGTATAATATTACGAACGCGCGATCAAAACAAGGATATTTATTGTCTATTTTGTTGACAGCTGTCATGTTGCGCGCCATTTTTTTCTTTTAACTGTTGACAGATTGAATATAGAAGGCATTGGACACGCATTTACCTTAGAACGAAAATGGAAGCGGAATAGTAGTCAGTTTTTTTGTAATCTGTCATAGTTCGCGCCATTATTTTTAACTATTGACATATTAAATATGGAATTATAAAACACGCTTTGTTTTAAAAATGTTGCCTTTTTTAATTGTGCAGTGCGATAAGTGCTATTTTAGCGGTAAATAATTTCATCGTCTGACATATTGCCGCCATTTTTTTTCTATTTGACAGTTTACAGATTAAATACGAAGTGTATCGGCTTGATTTTTTTTCTTAATTCGAACGGAAAAAGCAGCGGATTTTAGCGCGATTTTTTTCACCTGTTAAATTACCCGCCATATTTATTATTTTTAGCATTCGACAAATGATATTTGGAATGTATTTGTAATATGTCGTAATTTAGGGCACACGAAATTAAATGGATGTATACGTAGAAATGTTATAATTGAATAGGGAATTAAAATAATTCCGAGAGGGTAATGTTATTACTCGATATAATCCCGCAAGAGTAGTATTGCATGGGAATAAGGGAATTAATATAATTCCACGATAGTAATATGGATATTCGAAACAATTCCGGAAGGGTAATAGTATTACTTCATTTTATAGCGGACAGGTGAAGTTATGTCTGGATTATTTCTTGGGAATATGGGAATTAATGTAATTCCGTTACAGTAAAATGCGTATTTGAAATAATTTCGCAAGAGTATTATTATTTCTCAAGGAAAATATGGGATTAGTAAATTCCCAAGAGGGTAATGTTATTATTAGAGAATACGCTAAGTAATATAATTCCGGGACGATAATTTATTTTGTAAAATTTCCCCAAAGTATAATGGTACTTGATTTAATTCCCGAGGATAATAATATAGCTTGGGAATATGAAATTAGGGGATTAGTATATTCCCGTGTGGGCAATATTTATTACTAGGGGGATAGGGAATTAATATAATTCCGAGGTAATGTCATCATTACTTGATGTGTTGGGAATATTAAAGTATTAGGAGTCGCGTAAGGTTTAAAAAGTATTCGGAATTTGCAATAAAAAACGAACGGAATGATGGCTAAAATTGTATTTGTTACGGTTAAGGTGCGAAATAGGGAATTTTGTGCTTTGCCTAGGCAATTTGAAATCTTGTTTAACATTAGGGCTTTATTTATCTTCTGGCTGAATTTATTTGGTAATGTCGGCGAATTACTATATAATATTTAGGAATTTAAATTTTTGCCAACTAGTGAACTTGAAAGATTGTCATCACGTGTTAGGGTGTAGGTTGAACGGTGTATTAATCATACATGTAATAAAAATAATTCAAATTTCCTCGAAATGGGACCCCCTGTAAAACTAGCCGCATACAATGGTGTTTGAATCATGACGATCGGTCGCGGCATCGCGAAAAAATCGCTGTACACACATAAAAAAAATATATACGTGTCGAATATATACTCTCTTTTTTTAGGAAGTCGGTTCAAAATCTATAGTCTGATTCATAATTAGGTGTCCAAAATGTAAACAAAAAAATGTCACTGTCAAAATTAACAAGAAACAAAAACTTAGACAAACTCAACAAAAAACTAAATCTTTAACAACTAAACACAATTTAACAAACGCGCTATGAAAATGAGAAAACATTCAAGTTCGATCACAATCACGAAAATGAATAATATCAGCTACGAAACTTTAAAATGACGGCACAAGAAATGTCTTGGATTCCGATTGTGTTACCATTATCACATTTTAATTTTCTACCATAAACCTTGTATTTTATTATTATTACTGTATGGAATGAAATTGAGGTAATATAAATATTACAAAATGGGAATGAATCTTAATTTATTTAGATTATTATTTTATTATTGTTGTTTAATTTTAATGTCGTCAAATATAAGAAACTACCAATTGAAACGTATTTTCTTGATAGGTCAACATCTTTGTTTACATTTTGGACACCTAATTATGAATCAGACTATAGTAGTAAATATTATGATCAGACGCGTACCGTATACCGTGTAAATTAACGTATTTTGTATCTACTGTAACACGACATAAACGAAGGTGTAACATTATATTTTTATACATTTTTTTTGGATTTTTCGTAAAAAATCGAAAATATGCAGATACAGGCTGCTGTAACCAGCCAATTGTCTAGTTTAGTCTGCAAATTCCCTTTTTCAAACCTTAACCGCAACAAATATATAATTGTGTTCGTAGCATTTACTTTTGGGGATTATTATATTAATAAAAATACGTTTTATGTATTTAAAAACAAAATGTTTTTCATCCACACTTATTCTAGCTTAATCTTCATCATCTGTAACATCAGGTCGACCTATAGGGCGAAGTCCGTAGGGCTGCCCATAGATTAGTAAAGATTACTCACTCCTAACAAGAAAATGTACCCAGTTTTGAGAATTGAAATAGTTGCGTAAAAAAGTTTTGCCACGTCTCCGTGCTAAAATGTCCCTAAAATATTTGAAATAATTATTTATTTATTATGTAAATTACGCAATATTAGTTATTTATTCGTAGATTTCCTCTAAAAATGATATATTTGTCAAGAATTCAAAAAAATAACTTACTAATAATCCGTTTGTGGCTTCATTCAATTTCAAGGCGGCGAAGTATCTTTACTAATCTATGGGGCTGCCATTTGTTTGTTTGCTAATGCAGTGTTATAAAAATGAAATTGCAAACAAAAATAAGTTAAAATAAACCTCATTTGTAAATGTTATGCTTTTGTTATGAAAACCTTTGAATATAAAAAATGTGTAGAATAGAAATGTTAAAAAAATGTTGCGCAAAATGAAAATATCACAAAATTTTGACGATTTTTTAGTCAAAAAGTCATGCTAAAATAGCGATACTTTGTTAATAAATATTATATACATTTTTTATATTCTGAAGGCAATAACTTGAAAATTCTTTTAACAGACTATATATACTATGTAATCCAATTAGGTAGATTAAAAATATACATACGTATAGTCTGCGCCAAACTACTAGTCCGTTCTGAAGTTGTTGCGAGCAGGTGTAGTCATACAATTAGCTATGGCCACGTGATTCATTTCTATATTCAGAGCTGACTAGCAGTTTGACGCGGACTATACATTAATTAATAATTTTTATTTAGTCTTCTACTTTTTGAACATATCAAAAATATTATTTTCTTCTTTTCCAATTAGATGAATGTTATTTTAATAGGAATCGTGTAATAGAAAACGTTTAGGGAGTCATCTATTCGTAATAATCTTTTAATCCGAGGAATAGTGGATTTGCGGTAATCCGACATTTTTTACTGTGGAATTTTACTAATTTCTTAAACGACTAAGTTGTCTAAAATGAAATTGTTTTTGGTAAAACCCGTTGTGGGTCGACTCCGGCGGCTTCACCGCCACACCTATTTGTAATAACAGCAGTGTCAAGCGCTGCTGCGTGCTGGTTTGAGGGTAAGGAGGGATATAATTAGAGGCGTTCCAGCTTAGTCCTCAGAGGTGCCAATGCATCTGTATCTGACCACTGGTAGCACTTATCTAGGGTTGGTTTGAACTGGATGCTTGTCTTTCTATATAATACAAAAATAACTATATAACAGTATACTGCCTTTGTCCGAAACGTTTTGATAATTGGCCAAGTGGGTGTAGTACTCGCACCCGAAGGGTTCTGTACTACCACCACCGTTTTTGGTTTTTAGTATCTACTATTATAGCGGCTACAGTAAAAAAGCAGGGTAAGAATTTCAAGTGTCTATCTATTACGGTTCAGGAGATAGAGCCCTGCGACAGACGGACAGACATCGGAGGATTAGGCATAGGGTAATTTATACATTGGGGAGTCGGATTGCCGCAGGTCAACTATATAAATATAAATATATATGTATGTTATGACAAAATCTACCATTATTATTGTTTGCAACACGAATTCTTTGGCTGAATGAAACGTTATCTTTGCCTATCCAGTACGTAGACAGTTGCCCGGAAACGACGAATTTAATAATAATTAATAATTAAAAAAAAGTATTTTTAGATTTTGTATAACATATGTATATTCATTAATTTAATTGTTAGAATTACAAGTTATTTAAATTGTATATAGAAAATTGTTTGACGTATTGTTTTTTTAATACTCAACCTCCGAAGGTCACAGGATGAAGCATTTATTATTTAATTACGCTACGTTGGCAACACTGGAAACGTCATTCCAATGTTGCCACCGTAAAATTGTAAAAATTATGTTGTGATAGCGGCAGCCTAAAATTTATTTTTAAGTTGATTTTTTTGTATTTTTCTTTGTATATTATTAATGATAGGTATTTTAATAGTTATTGTAATGAGCCGATATGTTTATAACATGTGTAATTTTTAATAAACAAATAGCATTTTGTAATTAATTTGTTGTTTTATTACTTGACTATTAGCCACACGGTTTTAATCACGTTTAAGTTTTTTTTTTACAGCGCTACTTCATCCTTCCACTTTTCTTTTATTCTTCTTTTTATTATTAACAAAAAGGAAATCTTCAAAAGGTGCCTGGTAACGTGTGACCCACGTAGGGTAATGTTGGATTCCGGTGGCTGTTCTCGGCGCTGCGTAAAAGACTGCGGGATCTCTAAAGGAACGCAACCGAAGTCCTCTTAGCACATTGCGCCGTCAGGCTCCAACCAGGAGAGCTTGACGCTCACCACACCATCTGGTGTGCACAACGGTATGCGGCTACACATACCACTGTCCTTTCCGGACCCCCCCTATAACCCCGGAAGCCCTTTAGTCGCCTCTTACGACAAGCAGTAACTGTACTCGAAGCAGCAACTGTACTCGTTAAATATAATCGTCATAAGAGAAATAAAAGAAGACGTCTTACAATAGAATTCGATTAGAACCCCTCTTAAAAAATCCTTGATAATAGCGTGATCTTTTCTTATTAAAAATTCTCAATTTCATTGTCCATAATTCATAATTTTATTAAGTCAGAGAGACTTGTTCAAAGAATTCTTAGTCTCCAGGATTAGAAATGTATCTAGCCGACCTCATCAGGCACACCATAGTGTTGTGTGAAGAGTAATAAACATACTTTTCAGAGGCGTTCCAGCTTGCCCTCAGGGGTCAAGTTGCGCATCTGTGGCCGACCTCAGGTAGAAATATCTAATCCTATGTGGGATTGGTTACAGACGTCCATGGGCGGCAGTAGCCACTTACTATCAGGTGGACTGCGTGCTCGTCTGCTACTCCCATATTATAAAAAATCCAGCAGTTAGGATATAAAAAGGGCTAATTACGTTGCACCATGGAAACAAGGCCAACAGTTTAAATTTAGCTTATATTTGTTGTTAGATTTATATTATAGAACAGGTACGCATTGGCGATCATCCAGTACACTACAGCATTCATCTTAATTCCCGTTTAATATGTAACAGGTGCAAGAAAACGAGAGGCATTGAACAACTACGTATGCTTGCTTGCATACGTAATTATAAATACATATTGAGAAATCGCTTTTGGTATTTAGTAAAATTTTAATCATACTTTTATCATTCAAGTTAAAAAAAGACTACATTTTCGATTACTTATTGCGAAATAAGTAGTCGTGTGGAGAGCCTCCGGGGTCGAACCACAAAGGGTTTTACGACCTTAAATATTTTATATGCAATATAAATCTTTACTTCAAATTCGATTGAAGATTTGAGATTGATTATAGATATGTTTGCTATTTCTTAATATTTTCTTAATATATTTATATCACCAACTCATACCGTGTTGTTAACTTTAGTAATGTATGTCCCTTTTAAAATCCCTTAAAATTTTAGTAAATTTATACCAACGTTTAACACAATTATTAAAAGATGTAAAATGAAATAGGTGTGAATTGTACGCAGAATAATCCAGACAGTGATCATTCGACATCAGGTGGACTGAAACCTGTTTGGTATTTTGTACAAAGGTACATTTTTTGCTAAGATCTACTTAATTAAATGTTGTCTGGCATTTAACAAATATGTAATTACGTAGGTATATATTTTCGTTATTTAACTATAGGGCTGCAATCAACTAAAATATGTGTTTTATGGAAAATAATGGTAATTTATGACAATAATCCCCAACACCATGCAAATATTAAATGGCTGCATCTTGCAACACTGTACACTATGGTAAAAAGGCTTTAATGTTTGTCGATATCGATAGTTTTATTTTTAGGTGTAATCTTAATTAGGTGTAATCTTTACTTTGATCTTGTAAGTATCTTTATAAATATCGACTGGTAACTTAACATTGGAATCGTAATAAAATGATATAGACTATGAAAATAATATACAACTTTCAGTTGGATTTTTTTTATCAAGGTTAAAATGCCTACTTAACTTGAAAACAATAAAACGTGCTGTCTGATAGTATAAAGTTATGTAGATTAAGTTATATAAAACGAAAAAACGAAATGTGTGTTATAGATAATACTTTCACACACCGCTAAGTATAATCGCAATTTTCAATTTACTAAACTATATAAGTAGATAATGTTTTTAAGCATTTATCGAATTGCAAAACCATGTTATTATAACTTATCATATCGATTAGTATAAAAAAAACCACCCGTAATCTGTATGATATCTCTAAATTCAATGTCAATTTTGTAGACATTATTTAAAATTATTTTTACACACTTGAAATTTTTTCATATTGAAACTATCAAATTTCAATCTGTAATAAGTAACAAATAGATTGATTATTAATAAGGATAATAAAAGATCAGTAAATTCTATCGATATACCAGTTTCTCGCAACACTACCCGACAGCTCACCCAAATGTCAATGACACCTGACTTGGATTTCAAGAGAATTGTATTGTGGCAGTGCATCGGTCGCGTCAGGCCTTGTCGAAATGTTTTATTTGCATTAGGCCCGTTACAGCCCGGGGCTTCGACCGCGTATCGACACCTATCTGAGATAAGTAACGCTATTTAAAGGCAGTGTTTTGAATACTCTTAAACACAATGGTTATTCAGAAGATCTGTTGCTTGGGCGCTGGGTACGTCGGCGGCCCTACGTGCAGTGTGATCGCGCTGAAATGCCCCAATATTAAGGTTACTGTTTGTGACAAAAGTGTAGAGAGGATAAATCAATGGAATTCGGATAAATTACCGATCTACGAGCCTGGATTAGACGACGTTGTAAAGCAATGTAGAGGTAGGAATCTCTTTTTTTCCACTGACATAGCGAAAAGTATACAAGAGGCCGATTTAATTTTCATTTCCGTGAACACGCCGACCAAAACGTTTGGTAATGGTAAGGGGAGAGCGGCTGACTTGAAGTATATCGAAGGCGCAGCCCGAATGATCGCTGATTTGGCGACAAGCAACAAAATTGTGGTCGAAAAGAGCACTGTACCTGTTAAGGCTGCTGAAATTATTATGAAAATCCTCCGCGCTAACACTAAACCAGGTGTTGAGTACCAGATCCTCTCTAATCCAGAGTTCCTCGCTGAAGGGACAGCGATTGTGGACTTGGTTGAAGCGGAAAGGGTTTTGATCGGTGGTGAGGACACTCCGGAAGGTCAGAAGGCTGTGCAAGCCCTGTGCTGGGTGTATGAACACTGGATACCCGCTAAGAACATCTTAACAACCAATACATGGAGTTCAGAGCTCTCTAAACTCGCTGCGAATGCTTTCCTAGCTCAACGTATCTCTAGCATTAACTCTTTATCAGCTGTTTGTGAAGCCACCGGTGCTGACGTATCAGAAGTCGCCCGGGCAGTTGGCAGGGACTCACGTATCGGCCCGAAATTCCTTGAAGCATCCATCGGGTTCGGTGGCAGTTGTTTCCAAAAAGATATCTTAAACTTGATTTATCTCTCCGAATGCCTAAATTTGCCAGAAGTAGCGGCGTACTGGCAGCAAGTGGTAAACCTGAATGATTGGCAGAAGACAAGATTTACACGAAAAGTAATTGAATCCTTATTCAACACTGTCACAGACAAAAAAATTGCAATTCTCGGGTTTTCGTTCAAGAAAAACACAGGAGATACCAGAGAATCTCCAGCTATCTACGTATCATCTACGCTTTTGGACGAGGGAGCCAAATTACACATATATGATCCGAAAGTCGAAGTCGATCAGATTTATTTCGAATTGACCCACCCACAAGTAACGTCAGACCCTGAGATTGTGAGGAAAAACATAGAAATCCACGACTCAGCTTATTCAGCTGTCTCCGGCGCCCATGCTATAGTTTTATGCACCGAATGGGATGAGTTCAAAATGCTAGACTTTAAAAAGATTTATGAGGTGATGATGAAGCCAGCGTACATCTTCGATGGGAGGAAGATTCTGGATCATGAAGCCTTGCAGAACATTGGGTTCCACGTCCAAACGATTGGGAAGAGGTTGTCTCGGAATAGCAGCATACGTGCAAAAGGAAGCCAGACACAGCCATAGGATATATGGTATGTATTTTTTGAAAATATGTTTAGATAGATAAACGTTGAACGCAAACATTGTGAGGAAACCTGCACACCTAAGAGAATTTATAAAAAACCAAAAAAATCTCAAATGTATGTAATGTGAAGTCTACCAATACGCACTTGGCCAGCGCGGTGGACTATGGCCTAATCCTTCTCATTCTGACAGGAGACCCGTGCCCAGCAGTGGGACAGTAATGGGTTGATGATGATGTATAGATATCATATATAATTGTATTTTTGTTTCATCACATGTTAGTACTGTTTTAAAGTAAATTTTTAAGATTCTATATGCGATCCTGTTATGGCGCACACTATCTGTCTGGGCATATGATATTCTTTTTATTTCTGAACATCAAAATTCTATTTTCAAATGAACCCATTTAAATGTGGTAGAATCCTCTGACTCAGAATCTGTAGACGCACAATCATCACAGTAATATCTACCTTATAACAGTTTTGTAGAGCTACTGTATCCAGGTTTGAAGGGTGTAGTAAGGAAAACGCAACCAATTTTAGATAGAACTCCAATACTATATAAATTTAATGATATATTTCCAATTAGGCATTTACCACTTACCCATTAATTGAACTGCATACTTATTCACTAATTAAATTTTGGAAAAAAAAAGTTTGTAATAATAATAAGGCTTAATTAAGGTGTGGAATGTGGTAACTATAATAGCTCTCAATACACAAAAAATACAAAACATGTGCATCCCGTATGGATTATGGCGTCTATATTTTTTTCAAAAAAGGACTAACAAGGCGCCGTCATAATTGTACGACATGCCCAGTTTTTATTTTTTACCGATCGCGGCAATATTTTTTTTTTGTGTGTAATTACACTTATTACGAATCTGTGTTCAAAATGGCTTCACGGAAAGGGCGCCTTCAAATTAGCCGCTGTATGCCGCTGCAGCGCTGTAACCATATGTAAATTATTTATATGGATTAACAATGTAGCGCTGCAACATATAACATGTCGTTAAATTCGTTTCGTTAGCGAATGCTGCAAATGACGTTGGGTACATTCATGGTACATTCAATGACATTTTATACTAGACACGTTATACGCCCGCTAACTTAAGAGAAAACTTGAACGAAACTGCTTTGATAGCACACATGCACGTTTTTTATTTTACTTACCTTTACTACATAGACAAATGTTCTATAAGGGACAGAGCTATTAGAACAATGTCATAAAAAAAGACAACTAGTGTTTGACCTTGCGTTTCAAGTCTACGCAAACGTAAATATTGACCATGGAATATAGTGACCAATGATTACTTCAATCAAAACGGGACATCGATTTTTTTAAGTCAAATACTTTTTACTTGAAAAAATATAGTTAAATACTAAAAAACACGCTTTTATGATAAAATTAACTAAAAAGTAGAAAATAATTTTCAATCTATGAATCATTTAAGGAACAGTAAATAGTATAATTGTGGAAAAAATGTGGGGCGCTTTTTACAAAACTGGTAAATGGAGCACCCCATGTTTTTTTCATAATTATACTATATACTGTTACTTAATTGACAATGGCAACGGTTCATTTCGGAGACAACGGCACGAAGCATCGGAAAAAGGGACTGTCCCGTTAAAAACGGGACGTATGGTGGCTATCCCATTGATCCGCATGCTTGTCAAAGACAATGAAATAATGGAACAGAAGGTAAAAAATGTCCAAAACTGTCGATAATAGTTTTAGTACGTCGTTTACGTAGAAATGTTATAGTACAGTTTAACTAAATAAATAATTATTAAATAAAAATATAATTTGAAAGAATGTATCTATACAGATGTATCGACTGGTTTAAAATATATGATTTAAAAATAGTTTATATTTATTATCATAGATTAGTAAATATTACTCACTCCTAACAAGAAAATATACCCAGTTTTGAGAATTGAAATAGTTCTGTAAAAAAGTTTTGCCACGTCTCCGTGCTAAAATGTCTCTAAAATATTTGAAATAATTATTTATTTATTATGTAAATTACGCATTATTAGTTATTTATTCGTATATTTTCTCTAAAAATGTTTTTATTTGTCAAGAATTCAAAAAAAGAACTTACTATTAAGCCGTTTGTGGCTTATTTCAATTTCAAGGCGGCGAAGTATCTTTACTAATCTATGTTTATTATTATCAGTTTTATTTTACACACGACCATTAATTGCAAAGTTGTGTAAATTTTATAAATGTACTAGCTGACCCAGCAAACATTGTGTTGCCATATAAATAAAAAAAATGTTAAGGGTGAACAACCCTTATCACTTAAGAGATATGAAAAATAGATAGTAGCTAATTCTCAGACTTACTGAATATGCATATAAATTTTGGTGAAAATCAGTAAAGCCGTTTCGCAGGAGTAGGTACAGTAACTAACATTGTGACATGAGAATTTTATATATAAGATTCTAATTTTACCGTGGTCTTTTTGAGGATTAATTTCTGGCTATACAAAGATTATTTATTAAATTATGTTTAGGTTAAGGAAGAAATACGACCTTAATGATTGAAATATTTATTCAATTAAAGAAATTTTAAAATACCGTATACTATCCTATATAAATTTTATGGTAATATTTTTTATAATTTACCACAGGTATCGAAGGAAATTTAAAGATTAGGATACAGAATTTCCCATATATCGATTTTATTTTATTAAAATAAACCATAAAATGTTATATTTTGACTAAAAACACACTAGTATAAAAATTAAGCAGTGGGATCTTAAACTATAACATACGACATATGAACATCGTCAGATTCAATAAAATGTCACTTCTGTTCTGTTGATCTATGACCATGCATTTTGCGTCTTTATCACTTTCATTGACAAAAACATACTTTGTCTCTTTCTGGTTACTCACGTAATCATGGCGGATCGAACACGAAAAATAAACGAAATTTAATAATTTCTCTTCATTTACGTGTGATAGGTGATTCCATGAAGTTTGTTTCTTTTTCGAGCATAATTTTTGCATTTACGCATTGCACAAGAAGGCATTTTGAGGCTTTAAATTCAAAATAATGACGTTCAACGTGTTCCGTGACATTCGTGTGTATTACTACGCCGCGCGAGAGCGACTGGACTTGGCTGGAGTCGTTTTACACCACTTGCCGTATTTTGTATGTTTCAAGTTTTGCCCGCTTGTGGCGGATCTTTATATTTATAGATCAATGGGTACATTAGAAAAAATCGGAGTATACTCCAGCCAAATTGGAAGAAGAATGTTTACCAACAATCGTCGCTTAGCAACCGATAACGGGCATATAACAATAACCTTTTTTCATTAGCACAATTTATTAATGTATAATATTATGTAAAATAAAAGAAAATTTCCGTTATTTTCTATCCTATTCTATACACTATACCTAATGTCTGGTTTGAATTAAATATTGTGAATAAATATTTGACCTTGAGTTTAATTAGATTTCGAGAATAATCTCGCAAGATATATTTTAAATCAGCATTTAAATGCGTATTAAGTGAATTTATACAATTTTCTTAGATATTATGCTGTGTGATATTCTATTTTAATCAGAATGAATAAAATAATGTAATTTAGAGTAATGGTAGTTTAATATCCTCCATGGCAATATGTACACGTCTCGTATTTGGACTCTAAGAGAATAAATAGACTGTAAGTTAGTAAATACTCTACTCCCAGAGTAGATTGGAAAATAAAATTGAAATTGGTTTAGTAGTAACTAAAAATAAAAATAAAAACTTGGAGTTTTGTACATATTTATTTAGCTATTATTACATGTATGAACGGGTAAAAATGATTAAATTAAATAGCACAAATTACAAGTATGTAATACATCATGTAAAAATACAAATCCTTAAGGTTTTTTGGCCGCCCATTATAGATTTTGAATAAGACTCCTGAAGAAATTTCGAAGGTTAGTCCAGTTAGTACTTTTATATATAAAGAGAATGCAGATATTAGTAAACTCCAGATTGTAATTATTATAGTTTGTAAGAGTCTTGTTCAAAATTACAGACATGTTGTTATTATTCATCAAATTTACGTCAAACGGGAATTACATCAAACGGGAAAGAATACCATCATAAATAAATTATTTATCTTCTTCATCACTGGCAGAACTTGATGGACTTGTTGAACTGTCTGTCACTCGAATAATAAAATTGTCAATTACATTATCTGAAATGCCGTCAAGTTCTGCCATTTTTTTTTCCTCTTTAATTACATGATTGACACATTGTTGCCATGCCGCAGAAGTTATAGATTTAATTGCTTCACTTAATATTTTTTGTAAATCAATTATTTTAAATGTTTTGTTTTTTTCTGAGACATGGCCTTTTACTTGGCTCCATATCAACTCGATAGGATTTAATTCGCAATGGTACGGTGGTAATCTTAATACCTCAATGTTGTGCTGCTTCGCCATTGTATCGCATACAAATGCTGAGTATTTTTCCCGTTCAGGTGTTACCAAGTCGATAAGCTGTGCTTTTATCATCTCTGCTTGGAACGAGATACCTTTTTCTGTTAGCCAACTTTGTATGTCTTTTTTTAACCAATTCATAGAAGGAACTCGATCCAAGCGTCGAGAATGATATGGGGCATTGTCCATTACAATTATGGAGTTTGGTTCTAATTTTTCCAGAGTTCTAGAGAACCACTCTTCAAACACCTTCGAGTTCATCTCTCTATGATAGTCGCCTTCACCTTTTTTACTTTCGAAAATTAAGTCTGCATTTTCCACAAATCCATCCTCGTTACCTATAAAAAAATTTTAAATATTAAAATGTGAAAAGTACATGTAGAAGTCTAGTGATCATATATTGACTATATGGCATAGAAACTATACTTTTACGTTAACCTGATTAGCTATGCATGAGTTTATTTTTTTACAAAACTTTTTTCAATTCCATGATAACACACATCTAAAATTATGTGATCTTAAGCTAACAATATTAGGATGATAACATACCAATGTGTACAACTATCAAGCGCTTCCCTTTTCCCGATGGAGCTTTCAAGCCAGTTGAGAGTCCCTCCTGATAGGCTTGTTGAGCAGACTCAATGGAAAGGTCTTGCCATATTTTACTTTTTGTATGTCCTGAAACCAAATAATATATTATTGCTTTAAATTATTTTAATATAAATAATTTTATACACAGTGTGTGCCAAAGATGTGATAAAATATTGATTATGACATTTAAATTCTACTTATTAATAATAATTTATATGGTTACTGTTTAAATAAAGATCAATAAGTATACAGAAATGATTGATTCTATATAAAAAATAAGTTAAAATTGTTTATGTACCTTCGTTAACCCAAGTCTCATCCAAATAATAAATTTTGCGTCTTTGTTCTCTCATCCTTAACATTTTTTGAAGATAATAGTAGCGCCATCGCACAATTTCTTCCTTTTCAATGAGAACACTTCGTCTCGACCGTTTCAAATATTTAATCTTCAGTTTATTTAAAACTTTTTGAAAGGTAGTTCTTTTAAAGCTTGGTAAGCTGTCGTCCTCGTTCACTAAATTTAAAACTTTTTCAATTGTTGGTGGATCGTTATCAAAGAATAACATGTGCACCTTCCTACGAATTCCACTCAAGGTCATATCGTCCAATTTGTCCATTATTGTCCCCTTTTTAGGAGCTGGAGTCGGTGACGAAACTCGTTTATGAGTTCGATATTCTTTTATTATTCGGTACACAGTACTCAAATGTACGCCGGCAGTTTCTGCAGTTTTTTTTGCGACATCTTTACTGTATATAAAACTATCTTTTGGCCACATTTCTTCGATAGTTTTATAAATGTTACATATAACTGTTTTCTCCGAGGAACTGAGTGAACACCTTGCTCGTTTCTTCTTTGGAGAAGAAAACTTCTGCAGGCCACTCGGACCCGGTTGGGAATCACTCATTATAACAAGAACAACAAAACAAACAAAACGAAACAAAAAAAAACTCAACAAAATAACAGAACAACACTATAACAGGAATATTTAACAAACAAATAACAATGGATAACAGAGATATTAACACGCACAGTACTCGTAATCGTAAGCAGCCATGTTGTAAACATCATTGTAACACGACCAAATTCGGAGAGTGCGTTTCGTTATAGCTAAGCAGTCAATGTAAACAAAATGTTTTTTTTTGTATTTGTAACAATGAACTATTATTATAAAGTTATATTTAAAATATTATACATTAGTATAAATAAAATTATTTTCAAATAATAATTTAATCATATACTACGAAAATAGTGGACAAATTAAAATGTCAGCTTACACTTCAAAAAATATTATTTGCTACTTTAAATAAAACGAAACGCAATTGTGTTTTTTAAATAGTCGGATTATAAAGCAATTATTATGCAGCTAATTTAAAATGAAGCAGTAAAAGTGGGGTTATAAAGAAATTTACGTACTCTTTTTTTTTGATGGACTGTTTCGATTTTTCAAAATCGTAACCAAAAGTTCTTATTACCTGGCATACGCTTATTTACAGGGTTTTCACTTACTTACTGATAAGGATATTTTATTCATCTTTGTCTATACGCAACAATATGAAAGTTGTGAGAGTACTTTGCATGTAATAAGGTATAGCAATAATGGATACAATTTAATTGTGAAGTTTTTTGTTGAATTAAAAATGAAAACAAGGATAATAGTAATTTTTACAGTACCAAAATTTTGATGACCCTAATATCGGTTTGTTTACATGAATTCTCTTCGCATCGTGGCGGAGGTATAGTGTCTTTTTTTGCTTTTCAGCGCGCCAAATGCGACTAATTTACGCAGATGGGGTTTTCAATTTTTAAACATTATGACTTTTTTTAACTTTTCTTATGAAGTAATTTTCGGGTTTTCCTTGTATGCGTAATCTTAACAAGTATTAATAACTGATTAATATTTACCAGGAATTTTATTCGCTATTGAAACAAAATATACGATCGTGTTGCTATTACTGGAAAAGTTTAAACAGCTTTTTATACATACTTATGAAGTTTTTTTTATAGTATGTGGAGTAGCAGACATTTGTAATCAACCCTAGAATTATGATAGGATTACATATTCTTACCTAGAATCGGCCACACAGGACTAGCTGGAACGCCTCGGATAAGTATGTCTCCCTTACCACACCCTTCAAACCTTCAAACAGCAGCGCTCGAAACTGCTGTTATGAAGCAGAAATAGGTGTGACGGTGGTACTGCAGGAGTCGAACCACAAAGGGTTCTACCACCTTCCTACTTTGGAAAGTGGTAGAACCCGTTGTGTTTGTGGCAAACGAGCATGCTATCCACCGTATGTAATCTATACTAGTCTATACTAATATTATAAAGAGAAAAACTTTGTTTGTTTGATTGTAATGAATAGGCTCAAAAACCACTGGATCGATTTTAAAAATTCTTTCACCATTCGAAAGCTACATTATCCACGAGTAACATAGGCTATATTTTATAATAATATAAAATATATTTGATAAATAGATTTTGAGGCGGTACAAAGTTTGCCGGGTCAGCTAGTAAATCATATAGGTCTTACCTGAGGTCGGAGATAGCAATTGCTACCCCTGAGCTGGATTGCCTCATATAAGTATCCCTCACTTACTATAACCTTCAAACCAGGGTCATTAAATTAAACGCTAGGTTAAAAACCTAGTATGTATATACTAGTTACAGTCCGCGCCAAACTTCTAGTCCTCTCTGAAGTTGTTGCGCGCAGGTTTAGTTAGCATATACTCCGTAATGTAAGGGCACACTAACGCAGCTATGTACCCGCAGGCGAGAGCGGGCAGCAGACGGGTGCCGGGGGGGTCCCGAGCTGTCTCCATCCCGCTAATATCTACAATTTGCTATTGCGACGCGACTTGTTTCTATATTCAGAGCGGACTAGCAATTTGGCTCGAACTACTTTAAAAAAAAATTGTATGATCTGAAATAACTCCAGCTACAAATGTCCTATTACTTAATACTGTAAATTAAATTAATAGATGTGTTTTTTTTCTTCAACGAACCTTGCGAATCTGTGATAGGTTATTGACGTTTAAAAAGAGATTAAAAGACTTAAATTATTTTCATTTTGCGACGATTGCGTAGCACAGCGGTCATCAAACCGGTCTGCCTTAGAGTTCCTGGTTCGTTATCGGTCAGACATCTCGTCTCGGCAGATGATCCTAGTGTAAAATTTAAGTTTAGAAATCGAGGGGATCGAGATTCAAATCCCAGGCACGCACCAGGCACCTCTGAAGTTATATGCGTATTAGAAATTAATTATCACTTGCTAAACGGTGAAGGAAAACATCGTGAGGAAACCTGCATACCTGAGAGATTTATAAAAAAAAATCTCAAAGGTATGTGAAGTCTACCAATACGCACTTGACCAGCGCGGTGGACTATGGCCTAATCCTTCTCATTCTGAGAGGAGACCCGTGCCCAGCAGTGGGACAGTAATGGGTTGTTGATGATGATTTATTTCAGTGGGTGCTATAATAAATGCTAAAAATAAAAAATAAATGAAAATCTGGTGGTACGGACCCCCCCGTGTGCGAATTTGACTCGCATTTCGCCAATTAGTTCTATTTTTATAAATGCATGACAAATTATATTCCATTATGTGAAATTCGTAATCAGCCTAATGAGTGCCGTGCTAAATTGCAATGTTCTAAGCAATAATGTATTTTTTATCGCTTACATAGCTATCGACTCATTAAAATTACATAATGTGTACATTAAACGTACAATAAACCCGCTTTTACTAAGCACTTGCTAGCTATTTACTAGGCACGTATCGTTCGCGCAAAACTGCTAGTCTGCTCTGAATATAGAAATGAATCGCGTCGCCATAGCAAATTGTATGACTACACCTGCTCGCAACTTTTTTTTTTTATAATATAGGAGTTGCAGACGAGCATGCACCACCGCCACATCTATTTCTGCCTTATAACAGCAGTGTTAGGCTGCTGTGTTCCGGTTTGAAGGGTGTGGTAAGGGAGACAGACTTTTCCGAGGCGTTCCAGCTTAGTCCTCAGGGGTAGCGGCGCATCTGTGGCCGACTTCAGGTAGGAATATCTAATCCTATCTGGGGTTGATTACGGATGTCCATGGGCGGCAGGAGCCACTTACCATCAGGTGGACTGCATGCTCGTCTGCTACTCCTATATTATAAAAAAAAAAAATTACAGAGCATCCCACGTTTTGAGTACAGCAACATTAATTCTTGTCAATCATTTTATTCTTATATTAAGAATATTTTTTTAGTTTGATTAACTATAGAAATATATATTACAACGCTTTTATTAGTTTGACCTGTATGTATGTAACGGAATCTTTGAACTCGATTTTTAACCACATTGTAACGGTCCGATTAATTTAAATTTTTGAATACTTATGAAGAACCGATGACAATACATGATTTTAATAATTTTATCCCATTCACCTCATTAGGATCGTCAGGAATCAGGATTAACGATTTTCCTTGTGCGATGTTAGGCTGGTTTTTAGTTTTTAAACTATAATTATAATTTTAATTTTAAACTATAATTTATTGTTTACCAAAGATCGTGTCGTATCATTCTTGACCAATTATATTGTAAAATAGTTTCATTCCTCACGTGCGTGCATACGATTTTTTAAATTATTATGCGTGTAAGTTACCTCCGTAGATTAGTGAAGATACTTCGCCGCCTTGAAATTTAATGAAGCCACAAACGGCTTATTAGTAAGTTCTTTTTTTGAATTCTTGACAAATAAAAACATTTTTAGAGAAAATTTACGAATAAATAACTAATACTGCGTAATTTACATAAAAAATAAATAATTATTTCAAATATTTTAGGGACATTTTAGCACGGAGACGTGGCAAAACTTTTTTACGCAACTATTTCAATTCTCAAAACTGGTTACATTTTCTTGTTAGGAGTGAGTAATCTTTACTAATCTATGGTTACCTCACGATGTTTTCCTTCGCTGTTAAAACAAGTGATGATTGATTTGTAATACACAAATAATTGAAAAATCACAGATTCGTTCCATTAATAGACCCATGTTTACATTACCTACCTTTGTAAACAGGCACGATGTTTGTGTAAACTAAATAAATAAATTTACCCTTTTCTGTAAACTTGGGTAATATTCCTTATGCTTTCCCGCGTTTATGCTTAAAACAAAATGGTTGAGAGAATAGAAACAAAATCGCTGGCTGGACACACATAAAAAAAATAAAAAAAAATATACGTGTCGAATAGGTAACCTCTCTTCTTTGGGAAGTCGGTTAAAAATAATAATAGTATGACGTTTATGGTGGTGATTTGAAAGATGGTATAGTCCGCTCTGAATATAGAAATGAATCGCGTCACCATAGCAAATTGTATGACTACACCTGCTCGCAACAACTTCAGAGATACCTCTTGAACCGTAATAGATAGACACTTTATAATTTTACAGAGTATGTATAAAGGTGGTCGCTATAACAACAAATACAAAAAAATAAATAGTTTCAAAATAAATGGGGGTCGCCATACAAAAACCGTTATTTTTCATCTTTTTTCGCTTTAACTATTGAACCATAATAGGTAGACAGTTAAAAAAAATCACAATGCAATTTTTTCTATGGCTGCTATAATAAAAAATACTAAAAAAGAGAAATAAATGAAAATTTGGTAGTACTGATCCCTCCGTATGCGAGTTTGAGCGCTTTTGGCCAATTTTTACACCGAAGTGGCCAAAAGTCACTCTGCTCTAACGCAGAAGGTCATGATGGCCGCTGACCTCCATAACAATATTTATTACCCAACGTCAATATCAAACGTCTAGGCCGATCGTGAGGCCATTGTATTGCATGCCTCAATTAGATCCTACTGTATAAATATCTATGACAACGGTTCTCAACCTGGGTGTCATCCCTGGGGGTTCACGTATGTATGTAAAAGATGTCATAATCTATTATGTTTTAAACTGGTGATGATGGGTCGTTCGGAGAGGACACTCGTGTCGGAGTTGCACAATTCAAAATTTATTTTTCTGTTAGAGGTACAATTTAATCCAAAACACGTGTGAACTTGTATTGTGACGCTTTCTTGTTTTTCCAACGCCAAGAACGTTCGAGAAAGACAAAGACAGAGACACAAGCATGCGCCGATTCAATGCGCCTAATTCTCTAGTGCTGCGCGCGCGGCAGACCGATCATAGTTGAGTGGGAGAGAGACGCAAGGCATTCGGCGGGCCTCTCTCTCGTTCGGTGACTCATCGTAACGTTACCGGGCGTTACACTTTTTCATAAGTGACTCCCAGCCGCAACCTAATTTAAGACGTTGTCACGTCAATATTTCCTATTTTAAGGTCTAAATGTACTCTGATCACAAATGCCTATAGCTACTCATACCTGTATTTTCCCTTATTTTAACTTCATTTATTAAAAAGATCTCGAAACAAAAACATTGATCAATTTTAAACTGGCTCCCCTGGAAAATTACCTTTTTTGAGTTGTGCCAATATTCTTGCAAAGCAGCTATGTAGTACAGTATAAAATATTGAGGCGGTCACAGGGTCTTTCTAATGCATTTTAAATGTATATTTCAATATTTATTGTAAAGTATATCCTCTCCGCTACCACTGCGGCAGTCAGGAATCCATGCAGTTTCCCCACGAAAATAGGAACTGACCAAATGCCAGTCTGACTTATTGGTTTATTTGGGGGTCATGACTGATTCAAAATATATTCATTAATAAACTACCTATTCCTAGGGAACGGTACTTATTTCGAAACGAGCTTTTGCCCGCGGCTTCGCTCGCGTTACTAAGTAATATTGTCATCCCCTATTTTATCCCCTTGGGGGTAGAATTGATCAAAATCCTTTCTTAGCGGATGCCTACGTCATAACATCTACCTGCATGCCAGATTTCAGCCCGATCCGTCCAGTGGTTTGGGCTGTGCGTTGATAGATCACTATGTCAGTAAGTCACCTTTGAGTTATATAATTATATATATTTAGATAAAAGGTGTCTTATGCCTTTTCTGAACCCCTGACAACGTGTGTACGAAATTTCAAGACAATCGGTTATTTAGTTAAGTCGTGAAAGTGTAACAAACAAATTCACATTCGTAATTATAATAGTTATTATAGTCGTCATTATTCTTGTTTACAAATTACTTCGTAATGGTATGTCTAGAAGTATTTGACTTTCCAATTACGTGTTATATTTTCATACAAAGTTATTTCAAAACTTAAATGACATTAGGATCATCATCATTACCATCATCAACCTATTACTTTGCCACTGCTGGGCACGGGTCTCCTCTCAGAATGAGAAGGATTAGGACATAGTCCACCGCGCTGGACAAGTGCGTATTGGTAGACTTCACATACCTTTGAGATATTTTTTTATAAATCTCTTAGGTATGCAGGTTGCTTCACGATGTTTTCCTTCACCGTTTAGCAAGTGATAATTAATTTCTAAAACATAACATAGCCTAGTGGTTAAGAAACTGGGCCTCTCGATCGAGGGGTCCGAGGTTCAAATCCCAGGCACGCACCTCTGATTTCTCAAACAATATGTGCGTATTAGAAATTAATTATCACTTGCTTAAACGGTGAAGGAAAACATCGTGAGGAAACCTGCATACCTAAAAGAGATTTATAAAAAAAATAATCTCAAAGGTATGTGAAGTCTACCAATCGGCCAGCGCGGTGGACTATGGTCTAATCCTTCTCATTCTGAGAGGAAACCCGTGCCTAGCAGTGGGACAGTAATGGGTTGATGATGATGATGATGATGATGATAACCAACGTACCCCAATTGGCACACTTGGAGACACTACTCCAGACAGCTTTAGGGACATCCAGTGCCTAGTATTGGGAAAAAAATTTCATAACTAATATTTTTGAAAATGATTTGAGATAAAAAATACTGTCCCGTTTTAATTTTAAATATAAATGGTCACAGTAATCTGAAGTCATAATTAGTTGGAAATATTTATCTGTTGGTCACGATCTCTCCGGAATCGACGGTAAATATTAATAGCCTTTGATCAATTTAGCCTTAGCGTATAAAAATGCACGGAATACGCATTATAATATGCGGAAGTATATCTAATACATAGATTAGTAAAGATACTTCGCCGCCTTGAAATTGAATGAAGCCACAAACGGCTTATTAGTAAGTTATTTTTTTGAATTCTTGACAAATAAAAACAGTTTTAGAGAAAATTTACGAATAAATGACTAATCTTCGTAATTTACATAATAAATAAATAATTATTTCAAATATTTTAGGGACATTTTAGCACGGAGACGTGGCAAAACTTTTTTACGCAGTTATTTCAATTCTTAAAAATGGGCACATTTTCTTGTTAGGAGTGAGTAATCTTTACTAATCTATGATCTTATATATAAAATTCTCAGTCACAATGTTAGTTACCGTACTCCTCCGAAATGGCTTTACCGATTTTCACCAAATTTTATAAGCATATTCAGTAAGTCTGAGAATCGCCTATCTATTTTTCATATCCCTAAGTGATAAGGGTTGTTGACCCTTAATATTTTTTTTTATTTACATGCCAACACAACGTTTGCCGGGTTAGCTAGATTTTATAAATATAGAAGTGACAAATAAGAATGAAGTCCTCATGATGCTAAGTGGCTACTGCCGCCTATGGACATCGGTAATCAACCCTGCATAACCCTATTCCTAACTGAGGTCGATCACAGATTCGCCTCTAACCCTGAGGACTAAGCTGGAACGCCTCGGGAAAGTATGTCTCCCTTACCACACCCTTCAAACCAGAACACAGCAGCGCTTTCCACTGCTATTGTAACAGACTAGCTGACCCGGCAAAATTTGTACCGCCTCAAAATCTATTTATCAAATATATTACATATAAAATATAGCCTATGTTACTCGTGGATAATGTAGTTTTCGAATGGTGAAAGAATTTTTAAAATCGGTCCAGTAGTTGTTGAGCCTATTCATTACAATCAAACAAACAAAGTTTTCCTCTTTATAATATTAGTAATTAGTATAGAAGTATAGAAATACATACATAACATAGAAGTATAAAATACTAAAAACACAAATACATAAATATATAGTGCTATGTCAAGAACGCATACATAAAAATTACACACACACATTCAGACACACGCATACACACATGCGCGCACACACACATGCGCTACACACACGCACATGCAACACACACACGAACATACGTACCGAGCATTACCATAAGTTATTATTAATCTATTGTAAATTGCTCATTTTAAGTGACAAATGTAATATGTCTTATGAGAAATAAAGATTCTTTAAACCTAAGTATAGAAATAGGTGTGGCGGTGGTGCCGCCGGAGTCGAACCACAGAGGGCCCTACCACCTTATAAATTTCCTTTATGTTTTGTAATTATGTATATCCTTTGATGTTCAATTTTGACATCAAAAAAGCTATAAATAAGCATTATCAGTTAATGTATTTGTGTTGTGGCGGTTTCCTGCTATGATAAGTACCGTTATAAATTATTTTATCACATAACAATTAGTCGTTCGGCGCATAATGTAATTATAAAATTTCTATAGATTTCAATCGATAGATATTAAATGTTAGTCTTTGATGGTAAGCGATCTACTATTATCTTTATATGTAATCCGTTTAGCGGTCCTTTAATGATTTATATCGGACATAGAATAAAATGAACTAAATTATAAAATGTTCGCGTCATAGTGTTTGTTTTTTTATAATATGGAGTAGTAGACGAGCATGTAGTCCACCTGATGGTAAGTGGCTACTGCCGCCCATGGACATCTGTAATCGACTTCAGATAGGATTAGATATTAGCACCGGAGGTCGGCCACAGATGCATCTGTACAGGGGTAGCGGTGCGCCGCTACCCCTGAGGACTAAGCTGGAACGCCTCGGAAAAGTATGTCTCCCTTACCACATCCTTCAAACCGGAACACAGCAGCGCTTAACACTGCTGTTATTAGGCAGAAATAGGTGTGACGGTGGTGCCGCCGGAGTCGAACCACCTTCAAAACTCACCACTTTCGTTTCAAAACTTCTTCGAAATGACTTCACCAATTCTTATGAAACTTTGTGTGTATATTTAGTTGATTTGAGAATAGGACGTAAGCCCTTTTTTACCTCTAGCTGATAAGCGTGATCAGCCCTTAACTTTAGTTTAGTTTTTTTTTAATTTATTAATTTGAATATTTTATGATTCGGAAAAAATGCCCTACATTTTCAATTCCTTGCCAACAACCTTATCTTTAAAAAAATATGATTTTCAAAAAATATATATAGTCCGTTATAACTACATTTTTTTTTTTTTTTTTTTTTTTATAATATAAGAGTAGCAGACGAGCATGCAGTCCACCTGATGGTAAGTGGCTACTGCCGCCCATGGACATCTGTAATCAATCACAGATAGGATTAGATATTCCTACCTGAGGTCGGCCACAGATGCGCCGCTACCCCTGAGGACTAAGCTGGAACGCCTCGGAAAAGTCTGTCTCCCTTACCACACCCTTCAAACCGGAACACAGCAGCGCCTAACACTGCTGTTATTAGGTAGAAATAGGTGTGGCGGTGGTGCCGCCGGAGTCGAACCACAAAGGTTCTACCACCTTCAAATTTACATAGAATCATTCATATCATCATTTTTACATAGAATTGTTAATAACTCTATTGTTAGGAATATATTCAAATTACTTTATTATTTTAATTTGAATCACGAAAGTTTTCTCACGATGTTTTCTTTCACCATTACAGCAAGTAATAACAAAAAAATCAAAGGTGCATGCCTGGGATTCGAACCTAGGACCTTTCGATTGAGTGGCCGAGTTTTAACTACTAGGCCTTCACATATTTTTTCTTAATTTTCTAGGTACTCGTAATGAAAGTTTACTAATGAAGTATTTGTCTTTTTTCAGATTACAACACCGGGGCAGATAATGAACAAAGAAGAAGAGATTGGCGGGTATCCTATCCCGCGCTTATATATGTAGTTATGGTCACAAATATTCCACAAGTTAATTATTAGTTAAGCAACATAGCATGTGTTCAAATCGACGGTCCCTATGTATAAAGCGACATGTCAAAAATTGCAAATTTTTTGATTGCATATTCGGCTTTAGATTGCCCATACGTTTATTGCCTATATAAGATTTTTCTTTAAATATGACGTATTTTACTAGATTTACTATTCGTATAAGAGAACAAGTATAACAATTACAGGAAATCGGTGTCGTAAGTGCGGTTATCTATACTTATCGTTTTGAACGATGTTTTAAAAAGCGCGCCACTCGCATGAACGCGGTCATGTCTAACTTAACATTACGTCTAAAAAGCATATTTTCCGCTTTAAATAATAAGTAAGAACACAAAACAAATGTTTATGTTTTTCTAACCTACAAAAGTAAGATATCAATTGACATTGATCAAATCTGAGATGTCAATACCGTTTTCATGTTTCCTACGTATAAAGTTGTATCTCAGACTTATCTGGCATGCTTTTATTTGCGTTTTCACGTAGAAACAGTCATCTGTCAGTTTTTCTGGTGAATATAAAAAAAAACAATATTTAAAAATACTAGTACAAACTTTCGAAGGCTATAAGAACATTATAAAAAAATATTCCTAGAATTGTATAAAGAAATATTTCTAGAGTGGTTTGAACATTAATTACGCTCTCCTGTAAACCTGCGTTTTTGACATGTCGCTTTATACGTAGGGACCGTCGAAATGTTATTTAAAAAAAGCCACATGTATTGCCTTATAGGGTTAAGCACTACTTGTTTGGGGGTAAGGCGAGGTATTCCGTACCAACTAACGGCCTTTATTATTGCATGGGTCTAGGCCGCGCCAATCTGCTAGTCCACTCTGAATATAGAAATGAGTCGCCTCGCAACAGCAAATTCTAGATATCGACGACGAATTGGCAATAACTCCTAACTCAAAAAACGCTAGTTTACATAAGAAGAAACGCTACTTTAAAAAGATAGAACGTATTGGCCACACTTTAATATTTTGCTCAATTTTGAACCTAAGGACCCAGGTCCTTAAGCTTAAGACACCAGTGTCTTGAGGACTACCTGTGATACATCATTTTAAGTCCAAATGTGCAAAAATTGCTTTTTCGTGAAAAAATGAGATACGAGTTATTGCTACTACATCGTCGATATTAGCGTGACGAAGACAGCACGGTTCCCAGGTAACCTCCGCTGCCCTCTCCCGGGGACATAGCGCAGATAGTGTGGCCCTTACGTTGCTACGGAGTATATACTTGTAGTTGTGTTGGACCTCATTGGCTCTTTGACTACACCTGCGCGCAACAACTTCAGAGCGGACTAACAGTTTGGCGCGGACTATAACGCAATGATATAATAACTAAAGATACGTTACTAGCGAGCAAAACTTTAAACATACAAAACACATTATTGTAGTCATAGATTAGTAAAGATTACTCACTCCTAACAAGAAAAAAGTTTTGCCACGTCTCCGTGCTAAAATGTCCCTAAAATATTTAAAATAATTATTTATTTATTATGTAAATTACGCAGAATTAGTTATTTATTCCTAAATTTTCTCTAAAAATGTTTTTATTTGTGAAGAATTCAAAAAAAGAACTTACTAATAAGCCGTTTGTGGCTTCATTCAATTTCAAGGCGGCGAAATATCTCTGCTCTGTCCATTATAGAATAGTTGTCTATGTAGTAAAATGTAAGTAAAATAAAAACACGTGTGCTATCAATGCAGTTTCGCTCACTATTTTGTGTTGTTTAGTGGGCATGTAACGTATCTATAGTTTTTATGATAAAAATTACCTCCCCTGAACGTGTGACGAAATCATGAAATGACCCCATAACAACCCAATTATAGTATTCCTTTAAATATAATTTAATTTGATAAGTAAGCTTATTTCTGTACTTGACCGGTTTTTAGATGTTGCAACACTACCATCTGCCAGGATAATTGTTTTATGGATTTAGGCGGAAGATCGTACGATTTAAAAGTGCTACAAAGAAATGCTCTAATGGCGCGAATTTCCTTCGCTAATGTCATATTGATTTTTGAAGTGCCGCATATTATGCGCGCTAGCCAAGCCATCGATTAGTAAAGATTACTCACTCCTAACAAAAAAATGTACCCAGTTTTGAGAATTGAAATAGTTGCGTAAAAAAGTTTGGCCACGTCGCCATGCTAAAATGTCCCTAAAATATTTGAAATAATTAATTATTTATTATGTAAATTACGCAGTTTTAGTTATTTATTCATAAATTTTCTCTAAAAATGTTTTTGTCAAGAATTAAAAAACGAACTTACTAATAAGCCGTTTGTGGCTTCATTCAATTTCAAGGCGGCGAAGTATCTTTACTAATCTATGATTTTTGACATACATTTGGTTTGGTATTGTGAGGCAGGAATTTTAAAAGATATATTGAAATTGTAATAAAACAATAACGTATAATTTTAAAAGATATTTACTAATCAAAATTTAGGTTGTAGTAACATTTTTTAAATAAAAATATATTTATAACAGTTGCACAGTTAAGTAACCATATGTTCTGACACATTTTCTCCAGATATTTTTTTCGAAAATTTATTATTAAATCGGACGTCCAAATATGGCAACACTAAAAACTGGTCGACTATCGCTTTTCTTGTGTCTAATTATTTACACGAAATTTATATTTTTATAATAATTCGCAATTTTATTGATAATTTCAAATGACAATGCACTTATTAGTTTTAAGTTATTTTTCAAAGTATTATTTTTCTACATTTTCCTTTCGCATTTTTGTTATGTATACTATTAAATGCATGTTTAGTTTAATACTACCAATGTGTTTTATTTCGAAACCTATTATAGTATAAATATAATATGCTGAAAGTGGTATAGTCCGCGGCAAATTGCTAGTCCGCTCTGAGGTTGTTGCGAACAGGTGTAGTCATACAATTTGCTATGGCGACGCGATTCATTTCTATGTTCAGAGCGGACTAGCAGTTTTACGTGGACTACAATTATCTGCACGAAACAAAACGATTGTCTATGATCATATATGTTCCCTACTAAATTGTCGCAAATTATGTATAAAGGGGAGATTATAGATTTAACTGTATCAATTACTTGGCGTTTCTTTTACTATTATTTATCTACAGTTTATAGGATTAAAAGATAATTTAAATACCGGAAGAATTTAATTACATGGTATTTCGGGATTAGGTACATAATCACTTAATTTTTATTATTATTTTCACCAAGGTTTTATTAGTTGAATGTATGTATGTATGTCACGGAATTGTTGAACTCCGTATACTTTGAACGGTCAGTTTTATTCGAAACTTTGTACAATTATCAAGAACCGATGATAATACACGATTTTAATAATATTGTCCCATTGATTAACGATTATCGAGGCGGTGTTCGAGCGCCTTAGATAAATTCATAGCAAGTTACTAGATTGCAACAATTATTACTTTTTAGTTTAACTATAAAAGTATGCTTATTAGTTTTTTTACGTAACTTTCACGTCAGTTTAATAGAAACATTACTTACCAATCAAAAGTATGAAGCCTATGGAAAATGCAATGATTGATTATTTGTTTCCTGTCACAACCCATGAGTAGGCAGGTATAGTCTGCGCAAAACTGCTAGTCCGCTCAGAATATAGAAAGGAATCGCGTCGCCATAGCAAATTGTATGACTACACCTGCTCGCAACAACTTCAGAGCGGACTAGCAGTTTGGCGCGAACAATATAAACAGGTATACAGGTTGGACCCCAAAGAGTATAGTAATGTTGGACCCTACCCAAGTGAATCACACAGTGAAGTATCAAAAAGAAAAATAAAAGAACAATCAAGTATAAAATGATTTATTCAACTAAGCGAGGTCCGGCGCCCAGAGCTTCAGTGTTCTGTCGTACGAGCTGGTCGCTATGTACTTGTTGTCGTGTGATATGTCCACGCTCATTACCTGTAACCAACAATAATCTTTATATATATATTTCTTATGTGCGTGTGTATGTCACTGAACTCCTCCTAAACGACTGGACTGATTTTGATGAAATTTGTTGTGTGTGTTCAAGGGGACTTGAGAATGGTTTAGATTCACAATTTAGTCCGTGGGAAAAGGTATTTTTAAATAATTTTTAATTCGTAAGTAGTTGTTGATTTTGGAATATTTCACATTGGATTGGCTACTATCTATTTTTCATGCCCCTAAGTGATAAGGGTTGTTCACCCTTAACATTTTTTTCATATGGCAACACAACGTTTGCCGGGTCAGCTAGTTTTTCTATAAATTTGTTGTGTGTGTGCATGTATACGCGTGACATGCAAGTGTGCGTGGCTGTGTATATGACGGTACAATTACCTTATTGTCGTGTCCTGATAGTGTCCTGAGGGGATGCCAGGCGGGATTGGACCACAGCTTGGCTGTCTTATCATAGGACGAGGTCACTAGGAAGTGGCCGTGGCTCTTCTGGAATCTAACATCTGGTAACAAATATAATAATTAATGCTGCAAGTTTTAAAAGTGGTGTAACCCTTTGTGGTTGACGGCAGTGTTAAGCGCTGCTGTATTCTGGTTTGGAGGGTGGGGTAAGGGAGACATACTTATTCGAGGCGTTCCAGCTTAGTCCTCAGGGAAGGCGGCGCATCTGTGGCCGACCTCAGATAGGAATATCCAAACCTATTTGGGGTTGATCACTGATGTCCATGAGCGGCAGTAGCCACTTACCATCAGGTGGACTGTATGATCGTCTGCTACTGTTATATTAAACAATAATAAATAATATATTATATTTAGTTGCATATTATAGGAGTAATTAAATCCCACCGTCTTCGCTGGCTTGGCCACGTTGTAAGAATGAGCGAGGATCGCGGCGTCAAGCGCGCGTATTTGGGGCGTCCAAATGGTTGACGCCCTGTTGGCCGCCCAAAATACCGCTGGGCAGACAGGGTCGAGGCAGATTTGCGCGAACTTAAAGCAAGTGGACAAGTGGCGAAATCTCGTGTCGGAGGCCAAGACTCACTTTGGGTCGCTGCGCCAGCGGAGTAAGTAAGTAAGTAAGTAGTTGTATATTAGATATTTACAAAATATGAAGAATACACTCACCACTGCATAGATGTGTGTGCGCAGGTATTGTGTAAATTGCAGATCGCCGTCTCAAGTCCCAAATTTTAACCTGAAAACGAAATGTGTAAAGATTATAAAATATTTTTTTTATTTTCAATTAAATACTTACTTATTGAAAATGTCATTGCGTGAGCAATCTGAGCCAAGAACATTGCGCGCAAGTCATCATGTTTATTTGGCTGCCTAGTGTGTACGTATGTGTGATTATGTGGCACGTGTCTGTGTGCTTGTGTGTGTATGTCTCTGACTGCTTTAGTGTGCGCGGGTGCATTTATAGTCCGCGCCAAACTTCTAGTTCGCTCTGAAGTTGTTGCGAGCAGGTTTAGTTAGCATATACTCTGTAACGTGCGGGGACACTAACTGCGCTATGTCGCAGCGGAGGGTGCCGGGAGGGTCCTGCAATATGCTATTGCGACGCGACTCGTTTTTATATTCGGATCGGAGTTGAAGTTTGTCGCGGAGTGTGTAGTCTGTGACAAACTGCTAGTCCACTCTGACTATAGAAACGAGTGGCGTCGCAACAGCGAATTGTAGATATCAGCGGGACTGCGACGGCGAGGCACCCTCCGCTGCCCGTTCTCAGTACTGTACATAGCTAAGTTAGTGTAGCTTTACGTTGCTACGGAGTATATGCTTGTAGTTGTGCGCAACAACTTCAGAGCGGACTAGAAGTTTGGCGTGGACTATGCATATACCTGGTGGTCAGCGGCGGCGGTGGCGAGCTGGTGTCCCGCGGGCGCCCAGTCGGCCGCTAGCAGCGGCCCGAGGTGCCCCGCCAGGAACATCACGCACCGCCCCGTGCGGAGATCCCATACGCGACCGAACGCGTCCATACCGCTAATAACATAAAATTAATATAAAAAGGGTGAATATTTCATGCCATCCAAGCCAGACGGCTAAATCCGAAAATATAAAAAAAAAAACTAAAAATACGAAAGAAAATATTTAAAATCACTTTTTATTTCTTTCTTTTAAAATTAACAACAAATCATATTATTACAAAAAATAGTTTCATTATTCATTAACTGCAAATAATATTAAAAAAGAGTGTTTGAAAAAAGATTGCCTATCATTGGCTATTTATTTCTCCAATACGGTTCCCCCACTGTGGAGGCATCAAGACAGTAGCACCATCTGCTCTACCCTATCTGACTTTGTTTACCATACGACTTTACGTATTATGGCTTTTCAATAGTATGTTCCCATATACACAGTTTGTTTGTACTTACCCTGTGACTGCTAAAGACCCGTCACACTGAAAGGCCACGCTATACACCGGCTTCGCGTGTCCCTCTTGATGCAACACCTCCGTAGCTGGAATAACACAAAAAATAATTTGAAAGTGGAACGCTTTGTAGTTTGACTCCGGCGGTACAACCGTCACACATATTTCTGTTATTAGCAGCAGTGTTAGGCGCTGCTGTGTTCCGTTTTGAAGGGTGTGGTAAGAGAGACATACTTTTCCGAGGCGTTCCAGCTTATTCCTCAGGGGTAGCGGCGCAACTGTGGCCCACCTCAGGTAGGAATATCTAATCCTATCTGGGGTTGAGAACAGATGTCCATATGGCAGTAGCCATTTACCATCAGGTGGACTGCATGCTCGTCTGCTACTTCTACATTATAAAAAAAGCTATAGAAAAAGCTGTTTAAATAATGTGATGATGATGATTAGTTTACTTTTTATCAAAATCGGCCTCGTAACTCCTTTCAGCATTTTATGCTATTCTTATAGTTTAAAATGGTAAGGCGGTGGTCATCATGGTGGTCAGTACAGTGGTCACCTACCAGTCTCGAGGTCCCACAGCCGCCACGAGTGGTCGAACACGGTGGTGGCGAGGAAGCGGCCGGACGGGTGGAACTCCACGCGGGACACGCGCGATGGTGAGTGACCATCCAACGACGCTATGGGGGATTCGCTGGAAATTACAATAAAGAATCACAAATATTTATAATTCTTTCATAAAATTTATTCGTATTCTAATATACGATAAATGATTTGAGTAAGACTTCCTTTTTAATTTACTAGTTAATAAAATGACAAATAAAATTTACGTGAAATGATTTGAAAAACGTCATGAAACGAAAAATAAATTGCATGAAATTATTCAAGAATATTATGAAACGAAATAGTGAAATTGTTGTGAAATTCTTCAAATGATTATTGTCATGTGATCAAAAAGTTTTTTGAGATGATTTAAAAAAGGTAATGAAACATAAATTTAAGTTTGAACGATTAGAAAAAAATGTTATGAAATGAGAAACATAGTTATTAAATCGATATATGGAGATAAACAATACCACTAATGTGAAAACTTAAGATTTGACGGTTGTTTAAATTAAAATAGATTTCGTTTGTAATTTCAATGTGACATAAATATTTCTTAAATGTATGTGTAGCATACCAACCCAGATATGAACATTACTGAACTCTTACCTAAGTCCCCACTCTGGGACAAGCCCAGTGCCCAGCAGTGGGACATCTACCCACCTGACAAAATTCCACAGGTGAACACTACCGTCGTAAGAACACGAAGCCATCGTGCACTTCTCCGAGGCTTCGTCTGCTAAATCCATCGTGTCGGCTGCTTCCGGGTCTGTTTCTTTTGATATTTTGATCTGTAAGAATAATATGTAATTGGCCAAGTGTAAGTCGCTCTTGCACAAGGAGAGTTCCGAACTACCAACATTTTTATATTTTTAACTTGCGGTGTGATAAGGGAGACATACTTTTCCGAGGCTTTCAGCTTAGTCCTCAGGGTTAGGGATTACAAATGTCCATGGGCGGCAGTAGCTTTACCATCAGGTGGACTGACTGTTCGTATGCTACTCCTATATTATAAAGAAAAAAATCCTTGATAGGGCCGGACCTAAGGCCACACAACACTAACCTTGTCAACAAAGTGTTGCGGTATCGTCGCCTGCGGGTGGAACACAGTCCGGTACCGACCACAGCTTGCTAGGGCCGGACCTAGGGCCACACAACACTAACCTTGTCAACAAAGTGTTGCGGTATCGTCGCCTGCGGGTGGAACACAGTCCGGTACCGACCACAGCTTGCTAGGGCCGGACCTAGGGCCACACAACACTAACCTTGTCAACAAAGTGTTGCGGTATCGTCGCCTGCGGGTGGAACACAGTCCGGTACCGACCACAGCTTGCTAGGGCCGGACCTAGGGCTACACAACACTAACCTTGTCAACAAAGTGTTGCGGTATCGTCGCCTGCGGGTGGAACACAGTCCGGTACCGACCACAGCTTGCTAGGGCCGGACCTAGGGCCACACAACACTAACCTTGTCAACAAAGTGTTGCGGTATCGTCGCCTGCGGGTGGAACACAGTCCGGTACCGACCACAGCTTGCTAGGGCCGGACCTAGGGCTACACAACACTAACCTTGTCAACAAAGTGTTGCGGTATCGTCGCCTGCGGGTGGAACACAGTCCGGTACCGACCACAGCTTGCTAGGGCCGGACCTAGGGCCACATAACACTAAACTTGTCAACAAAGTGTTGCGGTATCGTCGCCTGCGGATACAACACCACCGGCCTTTGAGTGCGGAGTAGCGTACAGTCTGGTATAGTCCGCGCCAAACTGTTAGTCCGCTCTGAAGTTGTTGCGCGCAGGTGTAGTCAGAGAGCCAATGCGGTCGAACACAACTACAAGCATATACTGCGTAGCAACGTAAGGGCACACTAACTGCGCTACGTGTAATCTACAATTTTCCGTTGCGACGCGACTCATTTCTATATTCAAAGCGGACTAGCAGTTTGGCGTGGACTATAAGAATCACAGCTTGCTAGGGCCGGACCTAGGGACACATAACACTGACCTTGTCAACAAAGTGTTGCGGTATCGTCGCCTGCGGGTGGAACACAGTCCGGTACCGACCACAGCTTGCTAGGGCCGGACCTAGGGCTACACAACACTAACCTTGTCAACAAAGTGTTGCGGTATCGTCGCCTGCGGGTGGAACACAGTCCGGTACCGACCACAGCTTGCTAGGGCCGGACCTAGGGCCACATAACACTAAACTTGTCAACAAAGTGTTGCGGTATCGTCGCCTGCGGATACAACACCACCGGCCTTTGAGTGCGGAGTAGCGTACAGTCTGGTATAGTCCGCGCCAAACTGTTAGTCCGCTCTGAAGTTGTTGCGCGCAGGTGTAGTCAGAGAGCCAATGCGGTCGAACACAACTACAAGCATATACTGCGTAGCAACGTAAGGGCACACTAACTGCGCTACGTGTAATCTACAATTTTCCGTTGCGACGCGACTCATTTCTATATTCAAAGCGGACTAGCAGTTTGGCGTGGACTATAAGAATCACAGCTTGCTAGGGCCGGACCTAGGGACACATAACACTGACCTTGTCAACAAAGTGTTGCGGTATCGTCGCCTGCGGGTGGAACACCGCGGCGCTGACGTTGCACGTGTGGCCCTTGAGAGTGCGGAGTAGAGTACAGTCCGGTACAGACCATACTTTGATAAGGCCGGACCTATGAAGAATTAAAATCTTTTTTAAATAAAAAAAATATTTTTTTACACTATAATGACTGTACAAAGCTGCATGTATATAACACAAAGCTTAAATAAAAATATGTGTGTATGTGTATGTGTGTGTGTGTGTGTGGGAGAGAGAGAGAGAGAGAGAGAATTAAGGAGAAAGGAGAGGAAGGAAAAAGAGAATGGGTGGTGAGTTGTAAGACAATGAAAGGGAGTGTATGAGTATACAATTTTGGATTTCAGCATAATTTGTTTTTTATTTTATATTTTTATACACCGTTATATGAAATTAACCAATAAAAAGAATATTGTACGTTTATTTAATTATGTACAAATGTATGCATTCATAAAGGTATGTATGTATTTGTAAGTTTGTAAGCGAGCGCGTCTTTGTAAGTAAGAGTAACTGAATTACTGTTCAAACTAGAATCAATCTTTGAATTAATATTGCTGTTTGCTTACCAGCTGGAAGTGATGAGCATTTGGCTGTCAGAACTGAATCTACAGAAGCTTATGGGTCTAGTGTCGCCGATCTGAAAGGAATATAAGAAGATCTTGTGTTATAAATGGTATATGTACGTCTAATGGTTCGACACCAAGGTATCACCACCACAATCCGATTTCTGCCTCATTACAACAGTGTTAAGCGCTGCTGTGTTCTGGTTTGAAGGGTGCGGTATGGGAGATATACTTTTGCGAGGCGTTCCAGCGTAGTCCTCAGAGGTAGCGGCGCATCTGCGGCGGACCTTATGTAGAAATATCTAATCCTATCCCAGATAGGATTAGATATTACAGATGTCCATGAGCGGAAGTAGCCACTTACCATCAGATGGACTGAACGCTCATCTGCTTCTCCTATATTATATAAAAACTGACTTTCAACGTTTTTCAGTCAATATTTATCAAGCCATGATGTAGGGATAGCGATCTGATACCGATTAATCGATCTCTTGGACCAGAAAATCGATTATTTTAATCGATCTCTAGTAATTAATCGATTCAGTGAATTGTTATCGATATTTCTGTGTCATAGACATTTTTAGCTGACGATTACGTATTTTAGCACTGTTTGGTCATCACTATTCGATTCGAATGAATTCAAGAATCGATGTTATTCGGAAAATAATCGACATCTCTACCACGATGTCCATTCGACTAAGTGAAATATTATTGTCTATATACCTGGCTGCAGTATATGGACATGGCGGAGGCCTTCCGCTGCGACTCCTGCTTAGCGGCCGCTCGCACACTACCAGCCAATTGTAACTCTTCGCGGGCTTTCGTTAACCTGGTGACAACAAAATAATTAAACAAATATTCTATTAAGTAAGAAAATGTATTTTGTTTTTAAAGTATAAAGTAATATATCAATGTTGTACAATATACATGGAGTTCACCTGATATAAAGTGGTCACTGCTGAGTCTGACCATGGCCATCTGAAATCAATTGGAGACAAGATTCGAGTCGTATCTGAGGTAGGCCACAGTTTCATTCCTACTCCTGAGGAATAAAATGGAATGGCTTGGATAAATCGCACTACCCGAGTGGCGGAACAGTCACCATACCACCACCATACCAGTCTGACGTGCAAAAGTGTGTTTCCGTGGTACCCACGACACGGAAACCAAGTGTGGGGCTGTGAGTGTTGATTGCGTAAAAAATATAAATCTCCCTTACCACACCCTCCAAACCAGAACACAGCAGCGCTTAACAGTGCTATTATTAAAAATAGGTAATCTGAGATCGATCCCTGATAAATTGAGACTGATCCTGGATATTATGCCCAAAATGACTCCAGAGCTAATCCTGAGCTTGATCACAACCAGTCCTGGTGTGCCAAGAAAAATAACAAGAATATGTACCTCATTTTAGCCCGGGGCAGCGAGTAGCGCGCTATCCACAGGCGCGTGCCTCGTGGTACCAGGTGCCCTCGCGCCCGCGGTCCCGCTCTATCCGCGCCTCCTCCTCCTCTAGCTTATTACTACACTGTTTTATCAGGGCAACTAAACTTTATCCCTACATTGTCCTGGACTTATCCCGATATTGATTCTAGATTTATCCCGGATTGATTATCGACATAATCCCGGCATCAATCCTTGGATCTTAGCATTGAAAGCGAACTTACTCCCAACATCGATCCCGGACTGAAGCATATAATTACCTCCATCTTAATCCCAGATTTCATTTATGATCTTTTTGACATTAATTCTAGAGTTGATCTCGTCATTAATCCTGGATGTAATCCCGGACTTAATCCCCAAATTGATCCCGGAATGAATTCCGAATTATGTCACAACCTGTTCAGAATCCTACATCAAGGTATTACAATACTCACCGCATCTTAGCCCTAGGCAGTGAGTAGCGCGCTATCCACAGGCGCGCGCCGCGCAGCTCCGGCGGCCCCTCGTGGTACCAGGTGCCCTCCCGCCCGCGGTCCCGCTCTATCCGCGCCTCCTCCTCCTCCAACTTCTTGTTTATTGCGTCTTCGCCGAGGCTGAAACAAATCATTTCAAAATTAGTGTTGACAGACTTTGTAATACTAAAAAGTATTAGGTTCTATATGAAAATCAGCAGTGATAACATAGTACTAGAAACTCGGCCACTTGATCGAGAAGTCCTAGATTCGAATCCTTCTAATTTTTTAAAAGTTATTGAGTATTAGAAATTAATTATCACTTGCTTAAACAGTTAAGTATGAAACATTGTGCGGAAACCTACATACCTGAGATTTAAAAAAAAGAACCCTCAAAGGCATGTAAAGTCTACCAATACGCACTTGGCCAGCGCGGTGGACTATGACCTTATCGTTCTCATTCTGAGAGGAGACCCGTGCACAGCAGTGGGACAGTTAAGTTTGCCTAATAGCGGAAATTTATTATACATGTTAAAAAATGATACTCACTAGCTGAGTAAGTCCCTCAATCGGACCCTTCTTTCAGCTGGACCTTCACCGAACAAGCACACTGGCTCACCAAGTTGACGAAGACTTCTTCGTACCTGTTCAATTAATGAAAAAAGATAAGAAGGCGCTTTCTACACTCACAGCCCCACACTAGGATTCTCTGTGTCGTGGGTGCCATGGACGCAAACGTAGACAAATGCACAAACACCCAGACACCTTGATTCACCATTTGATATGTCTAAATGCTGAATTAAGGTGTCTGGTCCTGGGGTCGAACCCGGAGCCTATTGCAAGTCAGACCGGTATGGTAACCACTACGCCATATGGGTCGTCAAGTAGTAATTTATTTGTTGTTAACTTAAAAAAAATTATTGTCATATAACATACATACATATCTAGTGTTTCGTTTTTCTTTTACTAGTGGATTTATTTAGTATATTTTTCTTTTCTGAACTAATTGTCTTATTTATTATTAATTGGTATCTTAACCGTGCAATTTATTTTGTGTATTTGCAATTGTATTGTGTGTTACAATTTTCCTGAATAAACATGTTTCTTTCTTTTGTTCTCAAAAAACTTTCTACAAAACTTTTACTATGTGCAGCTGTGGGACCTACATTACCTCATCATCATCAGTAGACACATTAAGCTGGCGAGCCTTCCGCCTCCTCTCAAACTCTTCGAGGAGAGCCTTCTTGTCTTTCGACATTTCATCTTCTAAATCCATGTATTCTGTAATGGACACAACATTTTGAAAACAAGTACTGGGCTTTATAATGAAGTATTTATTATAAAACGCTGTGTTTCTTGTAAACATTTCATACTACTTTTTGCAGATAGGAGCATCAAATAAGGGTAATAAAGTGCAAAACTATTTTTTTAATTTATGAAAGTAGCAGATGAGCATGCAGTCCACCTGATGGTAAGTGGCTACTGCTGCCTATGGTCATCTGTAATCAACCTCAGATAAGATTAGAGTTCTATTTTGAGTTGGCTGCAGATGCGCACAGGGGAAGCACTCTAGGGGTAGTACTAAGTTGGAACTCTCCAGATAATTGATTCCCTTTCTGTACCATTCATACCGAAACACAGAAGCACAATACTGCTATTATAAGACAGAAATAGGTGTAGCGGGGGGCGTCATCAGTCTAACCATAAATTGTCCTTCCATCTTCATAGAAAGTAACATCGTATCTACACAAATGATCGAGTCCTTACCATTTGAAATCTGAATATCACCGAACTCCTTCCCACTGCTTTCTTCAGGCCCATCCCTGGCGGCCGCAGCCAGCGCGGCCAACCGCGCCTTCTCCTGCTCCTCCAGGGACCCATAGTGGACCATCCTGGCTCGCTTCGCCAGAATCATATCCTCGTCGTCAGACATTATAGGTTATGTTTTGTTTGTTTTTGAGTATTTTAGCGCGTAACTGTTAGAGGATTTGTTTAAGAGTTTTATTTTTGTGACGTTTCACTTAAGATAAGCGAGTTTTAATATATTTAAATGACAATGTTTGGTAGATTTGAAAATATCAACAAAACTCGTTTACTGTTGTAAGATTGTCACTAAAATTGTCATTTGTCATTTGTTGAGTTAGCAACGTTCCGTTGTACGTAAGAGTTTTAAGATTGTCAGTTGTTTTCATAAATCATAGCTGGCACGATTGATTGGAATCCAAGTAATTCTAAAATTCATCTGTACATCTAATAAGTACATCTAATAATTTATCTGTTAAATTTTTCACGTAAATTGAAAATTCATTTAAAAATTCATAATTAAAGCTATTTTAATTTCATAGTATCATGCGTATTGCGTATAATGGAACGATTCCACAGTCATAGGTAAAAATTATCCTAGATAATGAAAGTAGAAATTTGGAAACAAAATTTAATATTTTTCATTACAATTTAATTGAATTCTTAATTTTTAACTTTTATTTAAATCAAAAGGTGTATGCTTGAACACAGCAGAATGAGTAATATTAAGATTTTTCAAACTTAATAATCTGTGCAACTTATGTATCTTTTGTCTTGTTGGGCTTGTCTATGGGCGATGTTTACGTCAAACGATGCGAAAATAACGCATTATCCAAACCATTTACCATTTACTTAAAAATGGAATAAATCTAGCTGATTTTGTAAAAACCCAGCTAAATCCATCCCAAAACACAGTTTGGTGCAAAACTGGGGCTCAAAGCCGATACAGCGAAGGTAACCTAAAAGGCGAAAATAAATTTAATTTTGTGTTGTAACTCGTTTATTATCGAAGATGGCTCTGCAGTTATCTAGACGGGAAGTGGAGGAGCTGCGGTCGTCGCTGGACCGTGCCATTTACCGGACGATAGGGAAGTCGGACGGGTCGCTTCTGTCGACTGTCGGGTCGTGCTTGACTAATGGGTGAGTGAACATACGTACTATAAAAGTGTAAGTATTGACACAATAACAGTATTAACATCATTTCCATCGTCAACAGGATCCCACTACTGGGCACGAGTCTCATGATTAGAAGGGTATATATGATTGACCATATTTACCAAGTATCAGCAGTCTCACTGATAGAATTTAGGTTTTTTAAATGTTAGTAAAAGAATAGATGTCGAATATTTGAAGAGTAATTGACACATTTAATTTCTTTTTATTATTTTGTGTTAAAAAAATTGTTAGACAAATAAATGTTATAAAAAAGAATAGAATGTTACAATATTCAGTCTAAACACGTAATCGCAGAGCTGATACAGTATGTTCTGTTCAGGGAGGTACCATCATCACACCCATTTCTAGCATTAAGTAGATTCGTTAACCGTTTATATACATCTATACGTACAATATATATCTTATTTTGTTGAATATTTTATTAAGTAAATTTATTTATATTTAATTCTATTAATACCGTCCTCGCTGATCTCTGTTTGACCTAAAGGTTGACTGGTAGAGAATGCTCATAGCATTAAGTCCGCCTTTATACCATATTTTAGGTATATTAAGAATAAATAAATAAATATTGCTGGAAAGGTGCCAGATACCTTGCAAATGAGGAGAATATCTTAGTCCTCAGGATAAGTAATGCATAACGCAAAGATAGCATAAAGTCTGTAAGTTTATACACAAGTTGTTATTATTCTAAGCAGACAAGTTTCACATATCGCAATGTGATACGATTTTGACCTTATTTCAATTTAAGGAATGTAAAAATACAGTATTTAATAATTATTAAGAACTCTATGCAAAATATTTACAAAACATTTATTCTCAGGGTATTTATCAGGGTTTCGGACCCAAAGGGTAAAATGGAAACCCTATTACGAAGCCTCCGCTGTCTGTCCGTCTGTCACAGGGCTCTATCTTCTGAACCGTAATAGATAGACACTTGAAATTATTGTATGTACAGTATGTATAACAGTTGCCGTTATAACAACAAATACTAAAAAGCATATATACGGTCGAATTGAGAGACCTGCTCCTTTTTTGAAGTCGGTTAAAACAAAAAAAATTGAAAATAAATTGTGGTTGTCATATAAAATACTGATATTATTCGACATTTTTCGCTTTATCTATTGAACCGTAATAGGTAGACAGTTCAAATGTCTACAATGAATTTAGTTCTCTGACTGCTATAATAACAAATAATAAAACTAAAAAATATATGAAAATCTTGTTAGTACCGACGTTATGTACGGAGCAAGTTTGACTTGGTCACTTGGTCAATTTGTTTTATCAGTAATTAAAAATGTGATTTATGAAAGTCTCATCTTATGAAACCCTTTGAGCTTGTGACATGACACAGTGTAGTGTTAGTGAAATAGTGATAAGTGAACATTATAGAACACAAGAACAATGTGTCTACTCCCTTATGTGTTAAAACAAAGAAGTGCAGTGTCAGAGGACGCCACCTTCATTATATGATTATTTAGCAGTTTACGTTAGAGTAGAATTACTCATTAGTCTTAAATTAGGCTAGATTGTAATTAATATAAAGTACCTATTACTCACTTGGTACTTTATACAAACAAAAAAAAAATGAAACAATTGAATAGTAACAACAACACAATCATGTTATATAATGTTCAATAGTTATAACGAACACAAAAACCATAGCTTTGCACCAAATCTCCGGTTGCAGGTACGAGCGGCGCAAGATCATCGACAAGATATCCGCGCACATCGACTCCAAGAAGGCCAGCAAGTTAGCGGATAAGATCCTAGCGTTGGCACAGGAGTTTATTTCTACATCTAAGACACAGAAACGAAAACATGATGGGGACAAGGATAGGGATATTAAACGGTATGTTCTTTTTTGTATGCTAGATTTTTGTATATTTTAGAGATTATTGATCAGCAAGCAAGTGTGTTAAGAAAAAATTAATTGATGTTTAGATGAATAATGGGTGCTAATGGTAAGTGAGTACTACTGCCAATGGAAATTTATTTGGAGAGTCAAAAAGTAATTAAAACTTGTATTAAATCAATTTTAAATGCTAATAAAAAAAATAATTTTCAACATTTTTGAACACTTTTGCCAGCATAAAAACAGTAATTTAATTTGTTTTTTACAAAAGTACTTAGATTTTTCATTAATAACTATTCCAAGGGTGTTTTCGCTTCTGGCATCGATGTTTGCGTTTCTCCTACTTTTACACTATTATGTTTTGGACCAATTTTTATAATTAAGGTGGCCTAATAATAGCAGTGTTAAGTGCTGCATTGAAGGGTAAGGAAGTCATAATTATCCGAGGCGTTGCAACTTAGCCCTCAGAAGTAGCGACGCATCTGTTGCCAAACTCAGGCAAAAATTACCTGGGATTGATTGCAGATGTCCATGGGCGCCAGTATCCACTTTTCATCAGGCGGACAGCATGCTCATTTGCTATTTGAATAAACAAATGCTTTGAACATTTTTTTGGGTCGAAATGTGCCCCCTGATGCTGGTACGACAATGGAAGTGCAGCAAGAAAGGGTTCTACCCCAAATCTTTTTATACCATTCCAGATCTCGCCACGACGACAAACATGAACCCCGTGACGACAAACGGGATAAACAGGAGAAGGACAAGGAGAGAGAGAAAGACAGAGACAAGGAGAAGGAGAGGGAGAGGGAGAAGGAGGACAAGATCGGGAACGGTATCGAGATACCCTCCGTAATGCCGGAGGGCGAGACCATCGGCTCCAAGATGGCGGGTCTCAGTGCTGATAAGATTAAGGTGGGTGAAGTTGATAGGTAAACGATTAAAAAGATTTTTACCTTATTAATAATTAATGTTTTGCCTATTAAAGATCGATTAGTCTGAAGATTGTTTAATAGAAGAAAATTAGAAATTGTCAAATTTAAATTTTTGTGTACGTCAAATTTGAAAATATGTTTATGGGGCATTAAAAAAGAACCAAATTTTGTAACATTCTGTCATGGATGTCATTTGGTGGTGGAACCCGCTGTGGTTAGACTCTGGCGGTACCACCTCCACACCTATTTCTGCCTAATAACTTCTGGCTTGAACTATGTGATTGGGTAGACATACTTATCCAAGATATTACAGCTTAGTCCTGAGGCGTGTCTGTGACCGACATTAGCAATATGTGTCTAATTAAATCCGGGCTTGAGTTCATCTGAGCATCTAGTAAGATGTCCATTGGCGGCAGTAGCCACTGACCATCAGGTGGACTGCATGACCATTTGCTGCTTAAGAAAATCTTTTATCTCTTGTCTTCCAGCTGATGATGGCGAACGCGCAACGCGAGATAGAAGAACGCAAGCGCATGTTGGTTGCTATGAAGGGAGAGCCGAAGCCCGTGAGCGCTGCGGTGGCGGCCGCCCAGCACATCAAGGTCCAGATGCAGCAGAACAACGCCATCCCGCCGCCCAGCGTCATCAAGCCCGTGCTGTACTCCAAGCCCGGTGAGTGTGGGTAGGGGAAAATATTCGACGAATAGCTCGCCGTACAATTTGCCAAACAATGATAAATGTGTGATCGCTGTGCACGAATATAGACCGAATACAACCAAGCAACTTACGTACATACATGCGCGTCTATTCGTCTGTACTCGGCAAGTATTCAAACATTTTATTAGATATTCGGTGTGTGCAGATGACATGAGTGCGCACTGCTGATATGCTCGTCAAAATTCGTCATCTCATCTCATCTCATAATTTCGCAAAAAAATACAATGGCGTTTCTATTTCCCTTTTTTAGCGCGACATTTGCTATTTAAGCATGTTTTTGAAAAGTATCTTTGTGATAATTTGAAGCAATAAAACATTTTTTTTGTTTCAGAAATAATGCCGGTGAGCCAGGAGGAGTTGGAGAAGCAACGGAAGATCGCAGAGCTGCAAGCGAGGATACAGAGGAAGTTAGCAGGTGAATATACCTTTCATATGTTGATACGGCTACAGGTTTGCTAAGCGAAGACCGAAGGATATCTATATAATATTTTTTTTATATATTTTTATAGCACTCTGTGACCTAAACCCGCATTTTAGCCACGTTTTTCCGTGTCCAAAGTAGCCGATTTTTACACCGTGCGAAAGTCAATAGACTACCCTCACAGTTGTTAAAAATAAACATCGCTATGAAGGTTTCATACTTTTAAATGTCATTTGACAATTAAAAGTTAATAAGGATTACTTTGTTTAAAGGAATTATTATGTTAATATTTTATTTTGGGTGTATTTACGTTCTTGAAAATGTGTACCTATATCCTAACGAATCGCATCACTGCAAGTGTAACTGTATTGAGTTTTATTGTTTCTTTTCATTGTATATTATCGCTGCACGTCAAAATAGTTCATACTTAAATTAGGAATCGTTATCATAATTATAATACTACTCTAGTAGAAACTCGATTAAGCGAACTGTTTGTTGTCGTACGGCAATCGGATTGTCGAAAATCTGGATAATTGAGTTTATGAAGAAAAGCTATTTGACCCGTCTGAGTAAGGTAATGTTTTTCGACCGTATGTTTGTATGTATGTCTTATTCCTTGGCAAGCCCAAACGATTTCACGAATTTTGATATATTATTATGTGTCGTTGGATTCATTTAATTGCGGGAATAATATTAGCTATATTTTTATTCAATCGAGTCTTTGGTTTTTATAGTAACTTTATAGTAGCGATTTGTAGATTGTCATCGCCAAATCGCGATGTAGCATCGATGCAATCGCCAAAACGCGAATCGCCGATGCTAAATGTAGCTGATCTACAAGTCATTACAAAGTTATGGTCCACGTAAAACTGCTAGTAGCTCTGAATGTAGACATGAATCGCGTCGCCATAGCAAATTGTATGACTACACTTGCTCGCAACAACTTCAGAGCGGACTTTATCATTAGTATTATTAAATTATGTGATAGCTTACAATACTTTTTTAATAATAGATTTAGGTGGAGCCAATGGTCTAGACGCCACTTATTATTTAAAGATTTAGTATGTATGTAGCCTAAATGGTTTCATGGATTTTGACGAATGGGTGCTGTTAGATTTGTTTTTATCACAAGAGCACAATAATAGAATAGGTCAACCCATGAGTTTTTAAGCAAAAAATCTACTGTATGACTAAATTTTCTAAATCAAGACTTCTTCACATCAAGTTTCAATGGTTGTGGTAGTGTCACGTTTTTCGTTGCTTTTTTTTTTTTAATTTTCATAAATTTAATTGCAATCATTTTTAAGTTTTCCTTTATTTCAAAATAATTATCAATTTTTTTTATTGCTTTAATAGTATAAGCGGGTTTATGTCACACGAGCTATAAAATAGTATACGATACTTGTGACATAAGTAGCCTATTATCTGCACGGCGTTTAGCACCCTCGCTGCGCTCGGGCGCTAACCTCACGCCGTGCAAAAATAGGCTACTTTGGCCACGCGTATCGTAATGTACTATTTTGTAATATGGGAGTAGTAGACGAGCATGCCGTCCACCTGATAGTAAGTGGCTACTGCCACCCATGTACATCTGTAATCAACCTCAGATAGGATAAGATATTCTTACATGATGTTGGCTACTGATGCGCCGCCACCTCTGAGGTCTGAGATGGAACGCCCTAGAAAAGTTTGTCTTCTTTAACACACCCTGCAAACCAGAACACACGCTGCTGTAATGAAGCAGGAATAGGTATGGCGGTGGTGCCGCCGGATTCGAACCACAAAGGGTGTTACCACCTTCAAAAGTAGTGTATTTAAAGTAATCCTTTGTTTTAATACAGGTGGTGCGCTAGTGGCCGGGAGGTCGGGTCCGGCGCCGCTGATATTGGACCGTGAGGGACGCACCGTCGACCCCACCGGCAAGCGCGTGCAGCTCACACACGTCGCGCCCACGCTCAAGGTGACACACACACACACACACACACATGCACGCTCGCACGCACGCACACACACACACACACACACACACACACACACACACACACACACACACATATGCACCCTTACATCTGACACGTCTACGCACACATCCCAACATGTGTGTTCGTACAGAACTTACACACATATACACACACATATTTTTTTAATTAATATTATTTGCAAGCTTCTAAACGTATAGGTATGTATGCAAACGCACGCGTACGTATAGATACGTTTGTGCGCGCGCATACTAACACGAACGCAGTAAAGAATACACGCGCGCACACACAGATTGCTTATTACATAGATGTAAAACACACACAGACACACACACATACAGCAGTCCCTGCGCTAGTGTGCGGCCAGTCCCGTCTGTTCATCCCGGATTGCTTAAAGCGCGTGCATACATATAGTCCGTGTAAAACTGTCGCGAATCGCGTCGCCACAGCAAATTGCATGACTTCACCTGCTCGCAACAATTTCACAGCGGACGAACAGTTTGGCGGGGACTATACACTGTATTACATGGACTTGATTACGAAAATCTAGGCTGCAGTGATCACTATTGCGCACTGATGCAAAATAAAATATACGCACGATGTTTACTATAATGTTATTAAAAATGTATGTACTCACAATAATTGAAAATACTACAAACAAATAGTACCAAATGATTGACACAAAATATTTTGACACAATACGTAACACAACGTATCGTACCATATGACTAGTAACAAAAATAAAATGCGAAGCATTTATTATCCAACTTTATAATATCCATTCCTTTTCAATCCATTTTGTAAAAAGTCTCATATTTTATTCCAAAAAACATCATATTTCCAGGCGAACATCCGCGCGAAGCGTCGCGAGGAGTTCCGCGCGCAGCTCTCCGGCCACACCGCAGCGGAGCCGACCGCGGATGCGTCGTGGGTGGACGAGCGCGTGGCGAGCAAGCCGCCCACACGCGCGAAGCGAGCGCTGCGCTTCCACGAGCCGGGGAAGTTCCGCCAGATGGCCGAGCGGTTGAGGGTTAAGGTGAGATACGCATACTGATGTGAATAAAAAAATAATTTTCGGTTCGTTTCATTAACCCACGTAATGTGGCTCGTATTTTCTTATTGTTTTTTAGTTCATTCGACATCTCGTCGCCAATATCAAATAAAATAATAAGGAATGTAAAATAATACTTTATTCAATTATATCCATATTTTTCTATTGACAGTCAACAACTCGGTTGCCTGGAGACGTGATATCCAACAAAGGTGTTATTAATTTTCGTTACGGAATTTCTCGATTCGGTCGCCGCGCTCAAAGCCCGCGATAAAAGCTATGCGATAGCTTAATAAAAATATTTTATTGACTTATAGCCTGTAGCTAAATAGCCCTGTACTTGGTTCTAGACCTGTGTTACAGATATAGTCCGCGCCAAACTGCTGGTCCGCTCTGAAGTTGTTGCGCACAACTACAAACATATATTCCGTAGCAACGTAAGGGCACACTAACTGCGCTATGTGCCCGCGGGCGGGAGCGGGCAGCGGGCGGTCCCGCGCTGTCTTTGTCCCGCTAATATCTACAATTTGCTATTCGACGTGACTCGTTTCTATATTCGGAGCGGACTAGCAGTTTGGCGCGGACTATACCCCGCTCATCCACGAACACATCATACAGTGTACTATTCTACAAAGAGACATTACTAAAATAATAAAAAAGAACATGTATTCAGACATTAGTGTGATATTCGAATTACGTTAGCGACAACCGGAGGACTTTAAAAAACCAAAGACTATTTAAACTAACTTTAATTAAATATAAAATTACAATATAACTTAAACCTAATTATCGTCTGACCGATGCTGTGTCAAATAATAATGTCTTAAAATTAACTGATCTAGATTGAATCTAATAAATTAAAAAGATGATGAAATGCTGACACGAACGATGAATCAATCTGCATCCGGGTTACACGTGAATCGATGAACACGGCAACGTCAGCGATCCTCCTTGTCGCTAGGCATGTAACAAGCGCGCCGGTGTAACACATAATCATTAGCGTGGAATTAAGATGCGTTCGTTGATAATACGCATATGTTTAGTGTGGGACGAAGTTGCGCGCGCCGATGTTACGATATTGCGCTTACATACAATTTATTCATGCTTTCATACATTGGTTGTTTCCTTATTTGGACTAAACAAAATAATACGCAATTTTTTTTATTGATTATGTCAAAGAGTAAATATGTTTTTTTACGTGTATTATTTTACATAGTATTTTTATTTCAATTTTAAGTTACTCTTAAATAACTCACACTTAATCCGTAATTCCCCATGTGCAGGCGCAACTCGAAAAGCTACAGAGCGAGATATCCCAGATAGCGCGCAAGACCGGCATCTCGTCTGCCACCAAGCTGGCGCTACTGGCCGCCGACACGCCCATATCCGACCGCGTGCCGGATATCGAGTGGTGAGTTACCGTCCTGTGCGGTGTCGGTGGTGTGCTACCACCCTCGCGAAATTATGGTACTTGATGGTCAGTGAGTTACTATCTAGTTAGAGATATGCTGGTGTGTCCACCGTTGTGTGTGTGAATTTAGTTATTATTTTCAATCTTCAAGACGTATTTTGAAGGTGGTATAACATTTAAACTCCACACTAAAATGAAAAAAAAAGATTCAAATTATATTAAATAAATAAACAAATATTTACAGTTATATATAATTTTCTGTTGCAATATATTAGTTTAGTTAATTATTTAATTAAATTAGGCGCCTTTTGCCACACATTATCTAATAAAATCTTCAAATGTTCTAAAACGATTATCCTTTATTATCGCCGAAATTTGATAAAATACATTATCGCGTCACAGGTGGGACAGCGTGATCCTCCTCACCGCCGAGGAGCTTCCGGCGTCGGAGCGGGGTCGTGTCGCCGCGTGCAACACGGGCGGCGACGACATCGTGCTGAACCTGAACGAGCGCGCGATCACCAACCTCGTGGAGCACCCGCAGCAGCTGCGACCGCCCAGTGAGTGCTCTCTTACACGTACACGTACGCACACACATACACACACACACACACACACACAAACACACACACACACACACACCGACACGTAGGCACACACACATGCGCGCACTTACGCAGAGGCACGCTGGCGCGCATACACAAATACACACGCAATAGACTCGCAAGCTCCTATGCGCTCATGCTCATTGAAACGCGCACTTAAATATAGTCCGCGCCAAACTGTTTGCCCGCTCCGAATATAGAAACTAGTCGCGTCGCAACAGCAAATTGTAGATATTAGCGGGACAAAGACAGCGCGCCCCTCTGTGACAATGATACCTAAATGCTAGGTAGCATCGAGTCAGCTGCGCGCTCTTGCCCGCGGGGACATAGCTGCGTTAGTGTGCCCTTACGTTAGGGAGTATATGCTAACTAAACCTGAGCGCAACAACTTCAGAGCGCACTAAAAGTTTGTCGCGGACTATACACATGCACGCATGTACACCTACAGAACAGACTAACAGATACAAATGCGCACGTAAGCATACGCAGACACTCACGCACACGTAAACGCTCGCACGCCTGGACGCGCATGCACGCACACATAGACATGCACACTCACACACACAATGGCTACCGCGCTCACATATACACAGGTGCCCAGTCATGTATGCTCCACAGTCAGCACCAAATTTTTAGTCCGCTCTGAATATGTCGCGAGCAGCTGTAGTCATACAATTTGCTATGGCGATGCGATTCATTTCTATATTCAGAGCGGACTAGCAGTTTTACGCGGACTATATATACACAAGTTTATAAGAGTTGGCCATATTGTGTTTTATTATAATTCCTAAATAATTGCTAAAGCTACAAAATTCTCAATCGAGGATGTCAGGAACGGCCTGCGGCACATTATAAGGGGCAGAAAATTCTAGCGTGAAGCAATTCTGTGTTTCACATATTTATGAGGTCACCTCAGTCTTCAGTATTGACAACGCACCCGTGGTTGACTTTAGGTAGATCTCCTCATATGGAGTTGGTCAGACATGTCCATAGGCGACAGCGACTTACCATTCGGTGGACTCAAATCAAATTTGTAGATAAAGCAACATTTTCTATGACCATTGGGAAGACTCAAAACGATCTTTTACTAAATTAAATTAATAAAAAAAACAACAAATTTTCAAATGCTTAAAAATTTATTTCTATTCTTACACATCATTTGATATTCACAAAAAAGCCGTTGTTTACACACACATATATAAAATCAATGTTTCATTGGCACACACATAAAACCGACTCGTTTAGTGTATTTCGGACATCCGAAAGAGTTGCACATGAAACACGTTCCGAGAATAACAGCCTCTGTTGTAGTGCCGTTTTTATCGTTTATATTATTATAACCGCTATTTTCGTAACCGTTATTGATACCGTAACCGGTTTTGTCATAACCGTTATTGGTATTATCGACAGCGTAACCGTTATTGCTATAACCGTTATTAGTATTATTGACACCGTAACGGTTTAAACCGTTAGTACTGTTGTATAACGGTCGAAAATTTGTATTCACTGGTTGTTGGTTATAACCGTGATAAGGAGCGTATTGTGGGGCACCATAACCGTTATTTAAGCTGTCAATTGGTTTAATACTTTGAGAATTGTAACCATTTGCAATATTACCGTTGGAAGTATACGGTATGGAAGATATTTTACTATTATAGTCTGTATGAGGCGTATTGTAGCCGTTTGCAATATAAGGTACAATTGTACTGGTATACGTTTCAGGATAGTCTCTAATAACATATTTCTCGTGTGGGCTTACCACATTTCTGAACCAATTTAGGGCTTTGCTTATTGTTGTTTTCTCGGTGACGTGATAGTTTTGAGTTGGATCGTTATAACCGTTACTGTTATCACCGTTATTGCTATAACCGTTACTACTATAACCGTTGTTGTCATAACCGTTGTTGCTATAACCGTTATTGTTATAACCGTTACTGCCATAACCGTTGCTGTAGCCGTTAGCGCTATAACCATTATCATTATTATTGATACCATAACTACTTTTAGTTTCGTAGTTATTTTGATTATAATTATAACTGGTTGCTCTTTTCATTCTTTTATAAATGTTAACGAATGTAGGTTCTTTGTTTTTTACATCAAAAATGCTGTTTTTGATCCTTTCCGGAAAATGTTCAGAAGTGACGTCATTTTTTTGGTTGTTTTTCAAATTTTCGAAAAGTTTCAGTCCTTCGTATATGTCAATCTCTTCTGGTAGATTATTATCTTTAATATATTGCAATGTCTTCTTATTCTTATTACTTATAACACCACTTTTAATATCTCCTATAAGTTTAGTGATATCTTCATCCGAACCTTTATTTTCACTATTTAAAGAGTATTCTAATAACAACTTTAATAAATCCTCAATTTTCTTCATGTCGTAGTTTTTATTGCCTCCCATTTCTACAGTTTTGGGTATTTCAAAGACATTTAAATAATTCTCCCTAGATTTGTCACCATTTTTCTCTTCAAAATCTTTTTTCACTTCCGGATTCCCTTCAAAATTCCTAATATTGACATTATTTTCACTGTATTTATCTAAGAAATCTTTGAAAATTTTTAAACCGTCAATACTAATTTCATTCAGCACATCACTACTTGAGTCACTTGTTAGAAAAACGTCTTTTAATTCATCTCTCGCTCCAACGCCGTCACCTACACCTTCTTCTGTTTTTTCAATGAAATTCTTCAACAAACCTTCATTTTCGTGATTTCGTATGGAGTTTCCATCTCGTATGAACAAGTCCTTAACAATATCTTCTACTTTTACATCACTGTGTTTGATGTCCAAGTCTCGCCGCATGCGTATCTCGTACGGTAGGTTTTTCGGCACATTGTAATTCTGAATTTTCGCAAATATGTTTACGAGTGCGACCAAAGCGTACACAGGGATCATCATTTTGACTTAATTTTTCACTTATTTTAACTTTGTTTATGTATACATCTCTCTGTCATCGAGTTTCTGAGCAGACTGCGTTAAATTGAGATGTTTGTTGCTATGATATCTAAAATTAGCATTGTATTAATTGAGCTCGTTATAATAGTTAGTCATATACGCTTTAAAGTTTCGATTCTTGGTACTGTTTGTTTATCTGTTCACTAGTTGCGTCGCGCGGGTCTGTCTGTGTATTTGTTTTGAGTTTATTTTTGTATATTTTTGTTTATAATATAGAATGTAAAAAGCGTACTATAAAGTAAGTGATTATTTGACTGACAAAACGGTGTGGTCTGAATTAGCTCCAGCTCCACATGTCCCATTACGTTAAGTTAACATTGTCAAAAAAAATTTTTTTTTTAAAGATGTGTGTTATGGAGTTTCTTTCGCCGCTTCTTCCCATAACGAAACACCTTGTGAAGTGGTGGTAGTTGTATTGACATTCAAAAAGTGCTCTGTAAAGAACCTATTTTGAATAAAAAAAATTGATTTGATTTGATTTGAATGCAGTCTCATCTGTTAAGTGGCTACTGCCACCCATGGATATTTGTAATCAATCCCAGATAAGATTAGATTTCTACGTGAGGTCGGCCACAGACGCGTCGCTACCCCTGAGGACTAAGCGGGAAGGCCTTGTAAAAGTATGTCTCCCTTACAACCTTCAAACCGGAACACAGCAGCGCTTAACATTGCTGTTTTCATAGACACGTGAGTTTTTTACACTATAAAATACAAAAGATAATTGAAAATAATTGCAGGTCTTCATACAAGAAACCGTTATATGTAGACAGTGCATAATTTCAAAATGCATTTACTTCTATGGTTGCTATGATAACAAATACTAAAAATAAAACAGAATGATATTATTGTGGTACGGAGCTCTCCGTCTGCGAGTTCGACACACACTTGGCCAATTAAGTTACTTTTTACCACGCTTTTATTAGCTTGGGTTGTATGTATGTATGTATGTAACAGAATGTTTGAACTCGATTTTTACTCGATTAATTTAAAAATTTGAATAATTATCAGGAACCGATGGACAATACACGATTTTAATAATTTTATCCCATTCTCCTCATCAGGATTGTCAGGAATCACTATTACCGATTTTCCTTGTGCTATTTTAGCGTGGTTTTTAGTAGAGATGCAACGGATATCCGGTTGCTATCCGGTATCCGGCCTATCCGGCCATTATTTACTATCCGGCCGAATACCGGATAGTTACACACTATCCGGCCGGATACCGAATAGTGATTCTGTTTGGTATTTAACTTTGAAAAATAGTTAGTATACAAGAAAACAACAACAAATTATCAATATTTGTTTATTACCTTTAACGTACAATTTAAATAAATATAAACTAAAAACTTTTTAGTTTATAAACTATAATTATTATATTATTTAATAATTCTCTTGTGTAGCTTTTCGTGCTTAGGTTATTAACTTTGTAATTTACTTTAAAATGATACACAAATGTACTTGTGTTTAATTCTGTGATTGTTTTTCCTCGTACACCAATCGGTACATACATTCTGCGGTTAAGGAAGTATCAGTTAATATAATATAGTAGCCGAATATTGTGTTGTTATTGTTAATTATAAAGTATTTGTCATCAACAGCACTTGCAAGTAAATCTATAGGTTTTTAAATTTAGTAGTCTCAAACAATCAATAATATGGTTGCGTCCCTCCAATTTTTATTTATAATATATATATAAGTAGCTCGGCCTCTTGATCGCAGAGTACTAGGTTCAAATCCCAGGCACGCGCTTCTGATTTTACAATATTATATGCGTTTTAGAAATTAATTGTCATTTGCTTAAGCGGTGAAGGAAAACATGCACACCTGAAAGATTTATAAAAAAATCTCAATGGTATGTGAAGTCTACTAATACCACTTGCCCAGCGCGGTGCACTATGGCCAAATCCTTCTCATTCTGAGAGGAGACCCGCGCCCAGCAGTGGGACAGTGATGGGTTGATGATGATGAGTCATCAACGACATTCACAACTAAATCTATAGGTTTTCAAATTTCGTCGTCTCTTTGGGAATCAATTATTTAGTTGCGTCTTCCCCATTTTTTTTATAATATACAAGTAGCAGACGAGCATGCAGTCCACCTGATGGTAAGTGGCTACTGCCGCCCATGGACATTGTAATCAACCCCAGATAGGATTAGATTCCTACCTGAGGTCGGCCACAGATGCGCCGCTACCCCGGAGGACTAAGCTGGAACGCCTCGGTAATTATGTCGCCCTTACCACAACTTTGAAAGACGTTGATTTTACACAGCTGCATATAAATAATAATTACATTATTTAGTGGTAGACCCTTTGTCTCCGGTTGCGTTCCTTTGGAGATCCCGGAGTCCTCTACGCAGCGCTGAGGACGGCCACCGGGGGGGTTTTAGTGCGGTAAGAGTCCCACATAACCCTGCGTCGCTCCCACGGCATCGGGTACCTTTTGAAGGTTTCCCCCTCGTCAACAAAAAAAAAAAAAGACCCTCTGTGGTTAGAATCCGGCGGCACCACCGCCACATCGATTTCTGCCTAATAGCAGTGTAACGCTGCTGTGTTCTGGTTTGATAGGTATCGTAAGGTAGACATACTTATAACGCCTAGGGTTCCAACTTAGTCCTCAGTAACAAATACTAAAAATAAAAACAAATTAAAATGTTGGTGGTACGTAATAAAACATTGTTTTTTATTACTCTATTTATTTATAAGCAGTCGAGTTTTCTGTCCTTATAATAATTGCTACTTGTACTTGAAATATTTTTGTTAGAATCCATACTCCTTACTAATATTATAAATCCGAAAGTAACTCTGTCTGTCTGTCTGGTTGTCTCTTCTTCACGCCTAAACCACTGAACCGATTTTAATGAAATTTTGTACAAAGATAGTTCGAGACCCGAGAAAGGACATAGGATAGTTTTATCCCGGAAATACCACGGGAACTAGGGATGGCGATCTAAGATCGATTAATCGGAGAATCGATCTTTTGGACCCAAAACATCGATTATTTTAATCGATATTAGTAAGGATTGAATCGTAAACTATGCATTTGATCAAGTGATGATCTTTAGCAAAGTTGAAGGTACGAATAGTCAGTTTTATGTATGTTAGTATGTTATATTTATTAACTCGGGCGAAGCCGCGGGCAAAAACTAGTTTTTTTCATAATTCCTTATAGTTTTCTAATGTTTCATATTTTTCTGTTTGATATGTATCGGTAGTACTCTCGGTGCCTTCAGTACCATTACTTTTATGGTCATTAAATTCAGTAGTGACTTTAAACTGTTCTGTCTCGCTCTCTACACTTACGATTTCATCTGTAGTTTTATTGTGACCTGCTTTGAAACCGAATTTTTCATGACCGTCTTTTAAAACGTCATAAACCTCTGTTATATCAACCTTGTCGCTAGTTTCAGTGCCGGTACTTTTTACGTCATTAAATTCAGTAGTGACTTGAAACAGTTCGAACTCGTTTCCTGCGCTTAAGATTTCATCTTTAGTTTCATTGTGACTTGCTTTCAAATCTATGACTTCTTCGTGATTCTCTTTTAAAACGTCATAACCCTCTGTTATATCAACCTTGTCGCTAGTTTCAGTGCCGGTGCTTTTTACGTCATTAAATTCAGTTGTGACTTGAAACAGTTCGAACTCTTTTCCTGCGCTTAAGATATCATCTGTAGTTTTATTGTACCTCGCTTTCAAATCTATGACCTCTTCGTGACTCTGTTTTAAAACGTCATAATCCTCTGTTATATCAAACTTCTCGGTAGTATTAACTGAGTCTTCTTCAGTTACCTCGCTTATTACGTCATTGACTTCAGTAGTGACCGCCTTTAAGATTTCATCTGTAGGTTCGTTGTGACCTCCTTTCAAATCCCCAACTTCTTTGTGATTCTGTTTTAAAACGTCATAACCCTCTTTTATATCAAACTTCTCGCTAGTATTAACTGAGTCTTTCTCAGTAACGTTGCTTGTTACGTCATCTAATTCAGTAGTGACTTTAAACTGTTCTGTCTCGCTCTCTACACTTACGATTTCATCTGTAGTTTTATTGTGAGCTGCTTTGAAACCGAATTTTTCATGACCGTCTTTTAAAACGTCATAAACCTCTGTTATATCAACCTTGTCGCTAGTATTAACTGAGTCTTCTTCAGTGCCGGTGCTTTTTACGTCATTAAATTGAGTCGTGTCGTGATACCGTTCTGTCTCGCTTTCTACATTTACGATTTCATATCCAGTATTATTATGACCCGCCTTCAAATCTCTGACTCTTTCGTGACTCTTTTTTAAAATTTCATTACTCTCTGTTCTATCAAACTTCTCGGTAGTATTAAGTGAGTCTTTTTCAGTACCCATACTTTTATCGTCATTAAATTCAGTCGTGACTTGAAATATTTCTGTCTCGCTTTCTACATTTACGATTTCATCACCAGTATTATTATGACCTGCTTTCAAACCTGCTAATTCTTCATGACCGTCTTTTGATACGTTATAACCCTGTGTTATATCAAATTTCTCGGTAGTACCAACTGAGTTTTTTTCAGTAAACTCGCTTATTGCGTCATCGACTTCAGTAGTCACTGCCCTTAAGATTTCATCTATAGTTTCATTGTGATCCGCTCTCAAACCTCCAAATTCTTCATGACCGTCTTTTAAAACGTCATAACTCTCTGTTATATCAAAATTATGTGTAGAATTAACTGAGTCTTCTTCTGTACCCTTGCTTTTTACGACATCAGATTCAGTCATGACTGAAATCCCTTCTACCTCGCTCTCTACATTTACGATTTCATCTGTAGTTTTATTGTGACCCGCTTTCAAACCTCCCAATTCTTCATGACCGTCTTTTAAAACGTCATAACCCTCTGTTACATCAAATTTCTCGGTAGTACTAACTGATTTTTCTTCAGTACCCTTGCTTTTTACGTCATCAAATTCGGTCGTGTCTTGAAACCGTTCCGTCACGCGTTCTACATTTAAGGTTTCATCGCCAGTTTCTGTATGACCCGCTTTCAAATCAACTTCTTCATGACCCTGTTTTAAAACATGACTTTTTGTGGCATTAAATTTCTCTTTAGTATTAAATTTTGATTTATCCTCAATACTTTCGCTCTGTACTTCAAACTCACACGTATTTTCATCCCCTACCTCGTCTTCACTATAACGACCCGCTTTCAAATCTTCAAACGTTTTCCGTATGATCGCTTTGACTTTAACAACTCTATCTTCGTCCGTAGTACACACATCTGGTCCGTAGTATTTCGCGAGTTCGCCTAATAAATGTTCGTCATTAAAATCTTGCTTCATCAACTTTGGTATATCCAAAACATGTTTACCATCGTTTTGAACTCTACTCTGCGGTTCATTTGTGATTTCCTTGTTGTTTACTTCATTTGTTGTTGTTCTATCCTTATTATGGTTATGATTGTTCGCGTGTGTAGTCATTACTAGTAGAACGAAATATGTTATGTATGTAAACATGTTTTCACGACTTCACTACGTCTCGATATGTGTATAATATAGCGTTACAGGAAAAAGTATAATAATCCGTTAATAATATTATGTACGTCACAATTAATCATGTAGATTGTGGCTTTGGACGTTATTGGAAATGTGTGTATTTTTATCTTATTACTAGCTGACCCGGCAAACGTTGTGTTGCCATATAAATAAAAAAAATGTTAAGGGTGAACAACTCTTATCACTTAGGGGTATGGAAATATAAATAGTAGCCGATTCTTAAGCCTACTGGATTTACATATAAAATTTGCTGAAAATCTGTAAGGCCGTTTCAGAAGAGTACAGTAACTAACATTGCGGCACGAGAATTTTATATATAAGAACCTTTTCCCACGGACTAAATTGTGAATCTAAACCATTCTCAAGTCCCCTTGAACACACACAACAAATTTCATCAAAATCAGTCCAGTCGTTTCGGAGGAGTTCAGTGACATACACACGCACATAAGAAATATATATATAAAGATATATTTTGTAGAAGTATCTTACTTCGCATATAAACATATGTTCTACCTCGTCTTCAGAAGGTGGTAGAATCAATTGTGATTCAACCTTAGAGGTGCCGGCCCCACACATGTTTCAGCTTAACAATAGCAATTTCAGCGCTGCTGTGTTCTGGTTTGAAGGGTGTGGTAAGGGAGACATACTTATCCGAGGCGTTCCAGCTTAGTCCTCAGGTGACCGCAATGGGCATGATGACAAATTTTGAACTCCCCTTCTATAATGTAGGTACATGTCTACTGATTCCAAAAATCGTATTATTTCGGAAATAAATTTAGTATTCACGGAAATATTAGCATTTTTAAAACAAATTTAGAATTAAGCGCGAAAATGCTCGCGGGTGTCATGGCGTCCGCGGGTGACGTCACGCTTCGATATCCCATAGAAAATTTCAAGCAATACGGTAACACAACAAAAAATGACGTCATTTCGCCCCGATTAGCGTTTTAGACAAGATGGCCGACTGCAGTATTTCATATTTTTATTTTATTGAAAATATAAAGAATCCTAAACGTTTTATTAAAACTGGGCTATTTTTTAAAATGCTTTCGACATTTGTTTTTAAGTAAATGATTATTCTTCGATTTTTCAATACTGTCATCATGCCCATTGTGGCCGAACTTAGGTAGTAATATCTAATTCTATCTAGGGTTCATTACAGATGTCCATAGGCGGCTGTGGCCACTTACTATCAGGCGGACTGCTGGCTCGTTTTAAGTTACAGACGGATTTATCATATTTCACTGTAAAATAGTTATGTGAAATTATCAAATTTAAAACAAGCCTTAAGACTACTATTTAACATTTAAACACTTCGAACTGTTTTTACAGATCAAAACTATATTTATAAAAGAATAAACATATCTTTATTAATGAAAATAATGTAACGGAGGAATTGTAGTTTGTTGTGAGGAGCGGTGAGGAGAGGAGGGGGGGAGGGGGGTAGAGATGATTGAATTTTGGCGGGAAGTCACGCTGTCATTATTGTCATATCTTTAAATATATATTTCTTATGTGCTTGTGTATGTCACTGAACTCCTTCTAAACGACTGGACTGATTTTGATGAAATTTGTTGTGTGTGTTCAAGGGGACTTAAGAATGATTTAGATTCACAATTTAGTCCGTGGGAAATAGTACATTACGATACGAGGACGAAAAATTTTTTTCTGACAAGTGTGAGTTTGCAGGCCGAGCCGCAGGCGAGGACTGCAATCACACGAGTCAGAAAAACATTTTTCGTCCGCGTGTTGTATAAAATTTTATATTACGGGGTCGGAAATGGGGGTTTTGCGCACGCGAAGCGTGCGTAAAACGTCCATTTACGCACGCCGTGATATAAAGGTTTTTTTTTAAATTGTCATTTCAATGGAGGTACAAATTTTCCGTTTTATGTATGTCATATTATTTCTTTAAAATGCGGGCGAAGCCGCGGGCACCACTAGTATTAAATAAAAATATATCTTCTTCTCTTTATTTTATTATGATACACACAGGCGTAGTAGTCCATTGAAATGTCACATGAGCTTTGCATCTTTTAGAGAACTTTGCAAAATGTTTGTAAGACGCATAGTTTCCGAGATATTGCGAAAAAAGTGTTTTCACCCCTTTTTCCAAGATGGCGGCCGGGGGACAAGGGTGGCGACCCCACAAACTTTAGGTTAGGCTTCTATTAACCCCCGCACGTGTCCCAAAAATAAAATTGCGTCCTCTAAAAAATTTAATATTCGGTACTTAAATTGTAACATTTTAATGGATTATAGCGTCAACATAGGGTCATACATAATTCACATTATATTTTCACAATGATATTATGATACAATTTAATTAACGATTAGCAGAGAGATAGCAAAACTATAAACTCACTTCACAATCACTGTTCTCTGTCCGTACCTGACATCGAAGTGACACTTGAACATTATAATCGTCATCAGCCCATCACTGTCCACTGCTGGGCACGGGTCTCCTCTCAGAATGAGAAGGATTAGGCCATAGTCCACCGCGCTGGACAAGTGCGTATTGGACTTCACATACCTTTGAAAATTGCTTTTTTTTAAGATTTCTTAGTTATGCAGGTTTCCTCACGATGTTTTCCTTCTCCGTTTAAGCTAGTGATTATTAACTTCTAATACGCACATAACTTTATTAAATCAGAGGTGCGTGCCTGGGATTTGAACCTCGGACCCCTCGATCAAGAGCCCGAGTTTCTTTACCACTAGGCTGTCACTGTTTTTATATTAAACATTATAGAAGTAGTAATTATTATATGTCACATCTCCGTACGGACCGAATCCCAAGTTTCGAAGCCTGTTACGCTTCGGCGCTTTGCTATTGTCGTTCACATTATTGTCACCACTGTACCCTCGGTCCACACTTCCTATTTGTGCATCATCCCTCGGCAATTCGACGAAAGTCACCAATGTTTCAACAGATATGTCGAATAGCGGTAATTTTACACCGATGACGTCATTACGGTCGATACTTTCAGGGAAGGGAGTTTTCGGAATTATTTCCTTGTCGGCATTTTTGTATAAAATTTGTTCGGTGTCCTCTAAAATGATATTTCTTGGGTTATCAACAGCGCTTTTAATTCTTAAATCTGTAACGTCCCTATTATGTTTAGAATCATCATCATCATTATTATGTTCAGATTCACCATCATCTTCATCACTAATATGTTCAGAATCATCACTATCACCAATATGTTTAGAATCATCATCATCATCAGTAGCTTCAGTGTCGTCGTCATTTACTTCAAAACATAGCCGTTCTTCATCATTAGATTTATTATCCGAATTCAAATTTTTATCACCGAAACGATCTTTCAGTTCTGTTCCATCTGTTTTCACTGCACTATTATTGTCGATATCTTTAAATTGGTTAGCATTAACAGTCAGCACTTCATACCCATTATGGTTTAAGGCTTCATTAGCGTCATCATCTGGGTTTAACTCTTCAGAATTTTTGGACATGCCAAATGTATTGAGCGTTTCGTGTCTAATATTATCTTCAGGATAATCTTCCAGTATAGAACGCTTCCTAATAATGTTTTCGCGTGTGTGCTTGTCGAGAGGTATTGCATTTATCGTGTTTAAACATATCAATAGTAATGTTAGTAACATTGTCGTTACACTCAATAATCTTTATTTTCTAACTATATTTTTACTATATGTCTGTATTTTAACTCGCGGTCTTCTACAATGATGGACGGTACGGGAATGGTTATATTATTAAATGGAATTTTATCCTCAATTGATTTAAGTCAAATGTTTGGTATATACATTATATACAATAGGACCCGTGCCCCGCGGTGCCGTCTGCGTTTAAAAGTCTAAATAATTGGTAGGGTTTACGGGTTTACATTTTTTGGCGTTGGACCCTATATTTTTATAAGTTCACTTGTAGAGTCTTTTTTATAATATAGGAGTAGTAGACAAGCATGCAGTCCATCTGGTGGCAAGTGACTACTGTAACCAACCCTAGATGGAATTAGATATTTCTACCTGAGGTCAGCCACAGATGTGCCGCTACACCTGAGGACTAAGCTGCAACGCCTCGGAAAAGTATGTCTCCCTTACCACACTCTTCAAACCAGAACACAGCCGCGCTTAACATTGCTGTTAATACACAGAAATAGGTGTGGCGGTGGTGCCGCCGGAGTCGAACCACAAAAAGTTCTACCACCTTCTGAAGGGCCTCCGATGAGCTTAGTCCGCCACTGCCTAAATTACTGCTCATATCGTCAGCTAAGTGCCAGTAAAAGTCCCATCAGAATCGGTCCAGCCGTTCAAGAGATTAGTCGGAACAAATAGACAGACAGACAAACTTTTTCAAAATTGTAGCATACCGTATAGACTTTTATATTTATTTAGTAAACAGCTTTTATTTTTGACATTCAAACATACACTTTAATTTTATTTATTTAATATACATTTGTGTGTCATTCCTTATCTGTGGTTTCGGCCTGTTCATGTGTTTTTGTTTTTTGTTTCCATGTGTGTGTATTGTACGGAGGTTTGCAAGTGTGCGTGGATGGCCAAATTCGTAACAACATATTACTAATGGCTATGACCGTTTTAAGGACATTTCCGGTCGATTTGATAAAGACTTGAATTTTGGAAACAAGCATACAGTGTACCTGATGGTAAGTATCTACTGCCGCCCATGGACATCTGTAATCAACCCCAGGTCGTATTAGAATTCCTACCTGAGGTCGGCCACAGATGCGCCGCTACTCCTGAGGACTAAGCTGGAACGCCTCGGATAAGTATGTCTCCCTTATCACACCCTTCAAACCAGAACACAGCAGCGCTTAACTCTGCTGTTATTAGGCAGAAATAAGCTTAATATCTGAGATTGACTATAGATGCGCTGTTTCTCCTAAACGCTAAGCTGGAATGCCTCTAATAAGTTTTCTCCTCTGCAACACCATTCAAACCAGAACACAGCAGCGTCTAACACTGCTGTTATTAGACAGAAATATGTGTGGCGATGATACCTCGGAGCTCCGGAGTCAAATCACAAAGGCTTCTACCATCTTCCAAAGAAACAAGGGAGACACGTAACCAGCAACGAGTAATAACGGGTATACTAAGGGTGGGTTGCGTCATGTAACTTTGACGTCTACAAAAGCCTTTTTTTTTTCTCTTCTCGAGGGGGAAATCTTCAAAAGGTACCCGACGACGTGGGAGCGACGCCGGGTTATGTGGGATTTTTACCGCACTAAAACCCCCCCAGTGGCCGTCCTCAACGCTTGTTGGAGAACTCCGGAATCTCCGACGGAACACAACCGGAGCCCTCCAAGCGCCATGCCCAACGGGCTCTACCCTGGGGGAGCAGTTTTCGCTCCTCCCACACCATGTAGTGTTTACGACGGTATGCGACCACACATACCGTCGTCCTTCCCGGGGTCGCTTGCTGGACGGTTCGAGCTCCCACTCTTGCCGCCCGCAACCACGGAAGCCCCCTTTTAGTCGCCTCCTACGACAGGCAGGGGATACCGTACCCCTATTCTAGTCCCGGAACTACGGGGACACCGCGCCAGTGGGCGCTATCGACGCCTACGGCTACGTCTACAAAAGCCTACCCAACCGTCATAACTATGATTAAAAAAATCATTGGTTGCACCATGTTATAATAATAATAATAATTTATTTCGGACGTAAATCCATATTTTGGTTAGTAACAATTTGTACTTAAAAAACTAATGTTAGTAATACACATTGTACAAAAACACACACAAATAATCCCATCCAACAATTTTAGTTGACGTTGAAATTACGTCATAATTAACTTAAATTAACTTAAAATTAACCGCTCGATTTCGATCGGTAAAAGTAATGGTTTTTGTCAAATTCCCTATCTGAAAACGTCGACTAAATATATGTGTAACTAATAAATTGTGTGACAGCGACACAAATGACAAGGAAAATGGTGCAACACAGAATTTTTACACACTGCTACCGTCAAAGTTACTGTTATATTTGACTTTAACGCGCTAACTTTAAAGGGGCTTTCGATGCAACCCACCGTAGGTTAGGTTAGGTTAAGTTTGTCCCTGTAGTGTCGGGAATAGAATAGGGCTACGGTATCCCCTGCCTATCGTAAGAGGCGACTAAAAGGGGGCTTTCGGGGTTGCGGGCGGCAAGAGTGGGAGCTCGAACCGTCCAGCAAGCAACCCCGGGAAGGACGACGGTATGTGTGGTCGCATACCGTCGTAAACACCAGATGGTGTGGGAGGAGCCAAAAGTGCTCTCAAGGGCAGAGCCCGATCGGGGCATCGCGCTTGGAGGACTCCGGTTGTGTTCCTTCGGAGATGCTGGAGTTTTCCAACAAGCGTTGAGGACGGCCACTGGGGGGGTTTTAGTGCGGTAAAAATCCCACATAACCCGGCGTCGCTCCCACGTCGTCGGGTACCTTTTGAAGGTTTCCCCCTCGAAAACAAAAAAAAAAAGTTAGGTTAGGTTAGTTAATAATGGGTATACTAAGTTACGTGTCCATTGCAGCGGAACCGTTGAAGCCGACCTACATGCCAGTGTTCCTGACGAAGAAGGAACGCAAGAAGCTGCGCAGACAGAGCCGCCGGGAGGCATGGAAGGAGGAGCAGGAGAAGGTTCGACTCGGGTTGGAGGCACCGCCGGAACCCAAACTCAGGTATGGTCTGATTTAAAAAATACTGTAAGTTTTTTTTTGGACTATAGGAGTAGCAGACGAGCATGCAGTCCACCTGGTGGTAAGCTAAAGGACATCTATAATCAACCTCAGATAGGATTATTAGACTCCTATCATAGGTGAGCCTCTACCCCTGAAGACTGAGTTGGAAGTGTTGGAACGAAGAAGTATGTGTGTAACATTATATTGTTTTTATTATTATTACCTGTATCTGTATGTATTTGTACCCACTTTGAACGGTCCGTTTAATTTAAAATTTTGAACAATTATCAAGAGCTGATGACAATACACGATTTAAATAATTTTGTCCCATTGTCCTCATCAGGTTTGTCAGGATTAATGATTTTCCTTGTGCAATTTTGGTATAGTTTTTTTTTTACCACGCTTTTATTAACTTGACCTGTATGTATGTATATAATATTTGAACTCGATTTTTACTCACTTAAAACGGTCCGATTAATTTAATATTATGAACAATTATCGAGAACCGATGACAATACACGATATAAATAATTTTATCCCATTCACCTCATCAGGATCGTCAGGAGTCAAGATTAACGATTTTCCTTCTGCGATTTCAGCGTGAAAGCCTAGCGAAAGTAACCTAACCTTTGGCAACTAAGTTCTCGCCGTTTTTAACGTAACACAAACGTCTAGTTTCAACCACTTCGTTGTCAATGTTTGACCTTTAACATTTACACCAAACCGGTATTTGCTCGAACAGGATATCGAACCTGATGCGAGCTCTGGGCACGGAGGCGGTACAGGACCCGACCGCCATCGAGGCGAAGGTCCGCGAGCAGATCGCCAAGCGGCAGAAAACGCACCAGGACGCGAACAAGGCGCGCGCGCTCACTAAGGACCAGCGGCGGGAGAAGGTATGGGAAGCTACAGACGAATAGGCGCAAATATGTGTAAACAACTTGTATTTATTAGGTGTTCGTCGCGAAAATTTTTCTTACGAAGTAGATTAGCGTGAATGAAAGGATATAAATATTCTTCCTAGTTAACAAATTATTTGCCGAATTGTTCGTGAGTATTTAAACGTTGTATTAAAATAGGAGCCTCCATAGGCCAACAAGGACAGGGTAGATTAATAGCCCGCTTATTTAATCAATTGCAGGCGAATAGCCACGAATAAGAAAGAATATGTAAATAACCTACTCGAGTGCATTCGGTATTCGCCACAAATATTTGTCCGTATTTAGCGTGAAACAAATGATTATGCATCGATTGATTATAAATTATTTTACCTTGTTTTCAGATTGACAGAAAAATAAGAGAAGATACAACAATGGGAGTCCATGTTGCTGTTTACAGGTATGTAATTTATTTATATACGTTTTTATTTATATATAATTATAGTTCAAAAAACTAAAAAACACGCTTTTATGATAAAATCATCTAAAAAGTAGAAAATAATTTTCAATCTAAGAATCAATTAAGGAACAGTAAATAGTATAATTGTGGAAAAAGTGTGGGGTGCTTTTCGAACCTGATAAATGGAGCACCCCACACTTTTTCCACAATTATACTATTTACTGTTCCTTAATTGATTCTTAGATTGAAAATTATTTTCTACTTTTTAGTTGATTTTATCATAAAAGCGTGTTTTTTAGTTTTTTGAACTATAATTATTTATTAATTTTTAGTATTTCTCGTTATAGCGACCACCATTATTCATCGTTTGTAAAAAAATCAAGTGTCTATCTAGTACGATTTAAGAGATAAAGCCCAACGACAGACGAACAGACCGCAGAGGGTTTCGTTTTAACCTTTGAGTACGGAATCCTAAAAATCATTCTACAAGAGGGCATTATAGATATGTTTCAGAACATTTGAGATATAGGGAAATAACATTATTATTTTCTAAACTAAAAATCACGATATAAAAGTTACGCCTATTGAAACTAATAGCAATAATTATTATTTGCAATCTAAAGTTGCGATGAACTTTGCTGAAGGTGTTTGAAAAATCTCGCCTCGAAAATCGTTAATCCAGAGGATGTTGATAAGGACAATGGTACAAAACTATTAATGTTTAAAATATTGAATTGTCATCGGTCCTTAATAAGTATGCCAAATTTCGGGTTAATCCGACGTTTTGAAGGGGGTTAAAATCATGTTGAAAGATTCCGTTACATACTAACATACCAACATACCAACATACATACGTCTGAAGCTAATAAAAGCGTGTTAAAAAGTAGCAGACGAGCATGCAGTCCACCTGATGGTAAGTGGCTACTGCCGCCCATGGACATTTATAATCAACCCCAGATAGGATTAGATATTCCTACCTGAGGTCGGCCACAGATGCGCCGCTACCCCTGAGGACTAAGCTGGAACGCCTCGGAAAAGTCTGTCCCTTACCACACCCTTCAAACCGGAACACAGCAGCGCCTAACACTGCTGTTATTAGGTAGAAATAGGTGTGGCGGTGGTGCCGCCGGAGTCGAACCACAAAGGGTTCTACTACCTTCAAATGACACTCCAAGCTTTTTATTACAGTGTCTTTTTGTTTATATTCTAGAATAAAAGACCTGTTCGAGTGCGCGAGCGCCAAGTTCAAGGTGGAGGTGAACGCGCAGCAGCTGCACATGACGGGCTGCGTGCTGCTGCACCGCGGCTGCTGCGTCGTCGTGGTGGAGGGCGGTCCGCGGCAACACGACAAGTACAAGCGGTGAGCGGGCTGGGGGTGTTGGGGCTGGGGGAGTGTGCCCCGGGTGTGTTCGGGCTGGGGGAGTGTGCCCCGCGTGTGTTCGGGCTGGGGGAGTGTGCTCCGGTCGTCCCCGGGTTGGGAATGTTTGCCCCGGGCTGGAGGAGTGTGCCTCGGTCGTCCCCGTGCTGGGGAAGTGTGCCCCGGGCTGGAAGAGTGTGCTCCGGTCGTGACAACACGACAAATACAAGCGGTCAGTGTGTACTCCGTTCCCGGCCTAGAGAAGTATGCCTCGGGTGTAGGTTTTGTTCCCTGGTTGTTCCTAGGCTGGGGAAGTGTGTCCTGGGTGTCGCCGGGCTGGGGAAAAGCCCCGGGTGTAGGGTTGGTTCCTTAGTCATCCTCGGGCTGGAGAAGTGTGCCCCGGTCGTCCAAGGGCTGAAGGAAAAGCCTGGGCTGTAGGTTTCGTTCCCTGGTCGTCCCGGGCTAGGGAAGATAGCCTCGGGGGTAGGTTTGGTTCCCCGGTTATCCCCAAGCTGGGGAGTGAGCCCCAGTCTTGAAACTCACTCACCCTTCTTTCCCGGACTGAGGAAGATGACCCTAATCGTGAGGTTCGCTCCCCCATTATCCTTAAGCTAGGGAAGGTCAGTCCTACTGTTGAGTACGGGTTTGCAATAAAAACTCCAATTGAATTTTTCTTCCTGTATTTTCTTTTCTTGACCATTTACAATATTCTTCTATTTTCCGGAGCGTGCCGGACCCTATTTTTAGCCACCTTAAGTGGCAAAGTGAGTGTTACAACCGACGGGGGGCTAACGCAGCAGTCCCGTCTCGCTCACTTCCTATAGCCCTCTCTTTCTATCATGCATCTCGCTCACTCGTGTCCCTCTCTTTCTAATTTTACTTTATTTATTTACATTAAATACCTTATTTTAAACATAGTTGTACATTATTTTTCATACACATTAAATATTCTTATAAAATCAACAATCTTACGTACTAAAAAACAATAATAGGAATTACAATTTATCAAATATTCTTAAATCTATTCGCCGTCCGCAACATCCTCCCCCCGGCGCAGCTCCGTCGTAGCCCTCCCTATCTGGAGGACGGCGAGCTTCACCACGGGCCTCCTGAAGACTCCTCCCCTGGTCCTCACGTCTGCTGAGCGAACGATGCCGTCGGGTCCCTCGTGCACTCGCTCGACGATGCCGCGTGGCCATGTGTTGCGGGGTAGCGTGTTGTCGACCACGATGACCAGGTCGCCGACCCGTAGTTGTCGTGATGCCCTTGTCTCTTGTCCTCGAGGTATCAGCGTCGGCAGGTACTCCTTGACCCACCGCCCCCAGAACTGGTCCGCCAGCGCCTGCGCTTTTCTCCACACGCTGCGGTCGGCTTCCTCGCAGGGTCCCGTCAGCGGCAGCCCGGTCGACGACCCAATCAGGAAGTGGTTGGGGGTTAGTGCTTCTGAGTCGGCGGGATCCACGGAGACGTGCGTGAGTGGCCGAGCGTTGACACAGTACTCGGCCTCCACCAGTAGCGTTTGAAGGACTTCTTCTTTGGGTGACTTCTCGTTCAGTGTGGTGCTCAGCGCGGTCTTGACTGACCGCACGAGCCGCTCCCATGCCCCGCCCATGTGCGGAGCCCCCGGTGGGATGAAGCGCCAGCTGGTTCCATACTGTAGACAGAAGTTATGTAGCTCCGGACCCCATGCCCGGTACGCGTTTCTTAGCTCGACGTCAGCACCTCTGAAGTTCGTTGCGTTGTCTGAGAAGATCACCTGTGGCCATCCTCTTCTGGCGGCCATCCTTCGGAGTGCCATAATTGCCGAGTCGGTCGACAGCGATGACACCAACTCCAAATGCACTGCTCGTGTAGTTAAGCAGGTAAACAGTGCGCACCATCTCTTCTCATGTCGGCGCCCAATAGTGACTGTTAGGGGGCCGAAGTAATCCACGCCGCAGTAGTTGAACGGTCGATGCCCTGGACTTGTCCTCTCTTCTGGTAAGTCCCCTCGTGGCGGTGTTTGCGGCGTTGCTTTCCTTATTTTGCAAAATTGACATTCCTTAGCCATTTTTCTTACTGTCGGTCGTAGTCGAAATATAACGTATTTTTGTCGCAGCTCGTTTACGACCCTCTCGTTGTTAGCGTGTCCGGCGTTTCGATGGTAGTCCATCACTAGTAGGCGTGTGAAGGGGTGACCACCATCCAATATTACAGGTCGGTTCGAGTGCGTCGACGTCTTAGAGGCTCCTATTCTGCCTCGGGCCTTCAGTGTTCCTTCTTCGATGACGGGGTCCAACTTCGCTAGTTTACTATGCCGGTGTAAGTGCTGTCCAGCCCGCAGTCTACGTAGATCTTCGCCGAAGGAGTCCTGTTGTGCTTGTCGTATCCACCGCAGCTCGGCGTCTTGTATGTGGGAGACTTCTAACAGCAGGCTTCTGTTCTTTGTTCTTAGCTTCTGTACGTAGAGTTGAACTAGCGCTGTGGCCCTTATGAGTCGTCTGTAGGCGGAGAACCTCGTTATGTCCGGCAGGCAGCCCATGCGGTCCGTGATGTCGTCTGTGGTGATGGTGTACGCCGCCTCTTCTGAAGTGTCACTGCTTGTAGCTTCGGTAGGCCATTCCTCCTCTGGTAAGCCCAGGAATGACGGCCCGGTGAACCATCGGTCTGCGCCAGTGATCTTCTTCGTTTCGATTCGCGTGGCGTCGTCGGCTACGTTGTCGGCCGTGGGCACCCATCGCCAATCTTCCACTTGGGACAGGAACGGTGTGTACTTCTTCTTATCGTTCCTTATCCAATGAAGTACCGTCTTGGAGTCCGTCCAGTAGTAGACTCGCCCTGGTTTGCATTCGTGTTCCTTCAGGATGGTGCTCGCCATACGCGCCCCGATGAGTGCTGCCTGTAGCTCCAACCTGGGAATCGTGAGTAACTTCAACGGCGCCACCTTAGCCTTGCCCATGACTTGTACAACTTCCACGGTGCCATCCTTATGGGTGATCCTCCAATACGCCGTGGTCGCGTAGGCCTGTTCACTCGCGTCGTCGAATATGTGCAGCTGTAGCTCTGAGCTCGGAGTCATGTCGCGGCTGTAGCAACGTGGTAAGGCCAAGTTCGAGATGTCTTGTAGTCCGGCGACCCATTGCTGGAACTCTTCGGCTTCCTCCCTAGGTAGCTCTTCATCCCAGCCGACCTTCTTGACCCATAGTTGCTGTAGCAATATCTTCCCGGTGATCGTATACTGGCTTACGAGGCCCAGGGGATCGTAGATTGACATGACGGCGCTCAGTGCTTCACGCTTGGTCGGTGCTCGCTGTTGACACTTGACTTCGGTGGGGACCCTCTTAATGTCCGTATTGAAGCCTATGGTGTCTTCGCTCGGGTTCCACCTTAGTCCCAGGGTCTTCTCCGACTGGTGTGTCGTCAGTTGCACGTTGACATTCTTCGATTTCTTCGTGTCGGGAATACTCGCGAGGACAGCTGGGCTATTGGAGTTCCATCCCCGCAGATTGAAGCTGGCTTGTTCGTGTACATGAATGACGTCCCTTATGACCTTTATAGCTTCCTCTTCTGACTGAAAGCTATCTAAATAGTCGTCCATGTAATGGCGTTCCCTTATGGCTCGCGCAGCTTCCGGGTATCCCTCTTCGTAATCGGCGGCATTCTTGTTTCTCACGCTGTGAGCGAGGTACGGCGAACTCGAGGCCCCAAATATCATTGACGTCATCTTGTACTTGCGCGGGGCTTCACTGGACTCGTCCCGCCACAGGAACATCTGGGCTGGTTGATCTTCGCTACGTATCTTCACTCGGAGGAACATTTCTTCTATGTCCGCCGTCACCGCGATCTTCTTTTCGCGGAAACCAAACAGGATCTTAATCAGAGACGCCAACAGGTCGGGCCCCTCCAGCAGGTAGTCGTTCAAGCTGACTCCGTTAATCTTGGCCGCTGCGTCGAATACCATTCGTATCTTGTTTGGCTTGTTAATGTTGACAACCGCGAAGTGAGGTAAGTACCACTTGACGTTACTTCTTTCTTCGTTGCCGTCGCATGCTTCTGCGTAACCCTTCTTCAGCAGGTTAGCCACTTGAGCGCTGTATTCCTTCTTGAATGTGGGCTCATTTTCCATCTTCTTTTCCAATGTGCGTAACCTCTTGTATGCTTGCTCGTAGCTGTCGGGGAGTGTGGGGTTGTCAGTCTTCCAAGGTAGACCCACTTCGAAGTGTCCGTCCTTCCGTCTGGCGGTCGCCTCGAAGATGTCGCTGGCTCTCTTGTCGTACTTGTTAATCTTCTCTTTCGTAGATACGCCGAGCGAGTCCACGTCGAAATGCGACTCGACGAGCTTCTGTAACTGTATGTCGCCCGTGCAGACGTGAAGCACGGCCGCCTGGTCCTGGTAGACGAACCTCCTAGGTACCGACCCATGTAAAACCCATCCCAGCTTCGTTCTTGATGCGGCAGGTTCGTTCTTCTTGCCGGCGCGCAGCTGTCGGGACACTATTAAGTGCCAATTGTCGGTGCCTATTAGTATGCGAGGTCGAGCTTCCCCCGTGCTGATTTTCTCCCTTACGACTCGCAGGTGTGCATACCGCTCCAGGTTCTGAGGTACGCGCTGATGATGCAATTGAAGTCCCTTCACCGTGCGGGCTGTCACGGAGTATGCTTCATGTTCGTGTAGACCTTTGATTTGAATCTTGACCGCCTTGCTGTCGATTCTTCTTTGTTCATTGATACCTCTTATGTTTAGAGGTTGGTTCGGTCCGCCGCTGGTGAGTTGACTTGCCAATTCTTCATCTATAAGGGTTACTGTAGACCCCTCGTCCAGAAGGGCGTGCGTCCTTATCTCCCCCCGTGGACCGCTGAGTTTTACTTCACATGTCTTCAATAGCACCGCTCTTGGTGCCACCTTTGATGTGACGCTCATGACCGCTGCGGGTGCACCCTGATCTGTGCACTCAGAAGTCTCCACCCTCCTGGCGGGCTCTGCAGTCTTGTGTAGGATGGCGTGATGCTGCATGCTACACCCGTCGACTCCGCACGGCTTCGCTCTGCATGTGGTTCTACTGTGTCTTCGTGTCATGCATTTGAAGCATAACCGCTGTTCCTTCGCCCAATTCCACCTGTCGTTGATGGTGAGTTCCTTCAGCTGAGGGCACTTCGGAGTGTGATGGCTTGTAGACTGGCATCGTAGACAGCTAGGTGCTCGCTCTTCACGCGTCGATTCACTCGTAGAATAGACCTTCTCCCGAGGTGCTGTCCTCCTTACTGGCCTCTCCCCTCTGAGAAGCCCCGGAGCGCTGTTCCTCGCCGTGTGCGTGTAGCGTAGTACCCTGTCTGCTTCACCCATCAGGAACTCCGAGAGTATTGTAATTTCGTCGCTGTATGCAATCTTCCCTTCGTTGATCGCCGCGTATTCCGCCCATTTGCTCACCAGGTGAGGGCTTAGCTTCTCCATTACATCCCTTATCAGTAATGGATTTCGTAGATAACCACGGTGGTCCACACTCTTCATAGTGTAGACGACGTTCTGTAACTTGATGGCCAATTCATTCAATTCGCTGCTGGAGTTGCCGACCTTGGGGAGTCTCTTCAGTTCTTCCATTGCTTTATCGAAGATATATTCAGGTCGACCGTATTTCATTTCTAGCGTCTTCATTATGCTGTCCGGGTGAGTCGCCGTGTACAGTTGAGAGAGCACTGTCTCTCTCGCTTCCCCACGGAGACTGTTTCGAAGCCGCAATAAATTTTCTGTGGCGCTGAATTTGTAGAGACGCGTCGAATCTTCTACTGCTGCTTTGAAGGGTAGCCACTCCATGACGGACCCGGAGAATGCTGGGAGCTCCGACGTTTGCCGCGGCGGGGGTCGTACGTGCATCATCTTCTCTAAGGCGTTTGCTAATTGTTCGATGCCCCTTCCCCTCTGCCGAGGCCGTTCCTCCCCCCGTACTTCTAACGGGGGAGGTAGGACCTCCTGTTCCCTGTGTACTTGCGTTCCGGCGTGTTCGTGGCTCTTGTTCACCCAGTCGTGTATTCTTTCTTGGTCGCAGATAGTTTCCCCCCCCTCTTCCGCTTCGATCGCAGAGATTTCCGCTTCTAGCCGCTTCTTTACTAGCGTCTTCTTAAGTTGTATTCTTCTTTCTTCTAATTCAGCTAGCTCCTTTTCCGCTTCGTATTCGACTAGCCTAACTCGTGCCGCGACGCTGACCGACGAACGATGCGAACGTATACTGGGCGCCGCGCTATATGCCGGAGACGTGGGCCGGCATATAGGCGACTTGGAGCGCGACGGTATCTCTTGCGACGTGGGGTGCTCGGGGTGTGCGGTGCTGCGTACAGGTGAGCGCTCGAGGACCCTTCCTGGTGGGATCCTCCCGACGGATGTACCGGCGGGCGTCCCGGTGAGGACTGCGGTCGATGGCGATCTCGGCGATTCTTCATATATACGGTGGAACAGCCCCCGCCCATCTGGCGGAGGGTGCTCCGATTCGCCGATGCCGGACTCGGAGTGGGTCTTCTTGCTTCGTGTGTTCATTGTAGACGCGCTGGTTGCTTCTTTTTTCTGTATCCGCCGATCGAAGGACCAATGTTGAGTACGGGTTTGCAATAAAAACTCCAATTGAATTTTTCTTCCTGTATTTTCTTTTCTTGACCATTTACAATATTCTTCTATTTTCCGGAGCGTGCCGGACCCTATTTTTAGCCACCTTAAGTGGCAAAGTGAGTGTTACAACCGACGGGGGGCTAACGCAGCAGTCCCGTCTCGCTCACTTCCTATAGCCCTCTCTTTCTATCATGCATCTCGCTCACTCGTGTCCCTCTCTTTCTAATTTTACTTTATTTATTTACATTAAATACCTTATTTTAAACATAGTTGTACATTATTTTTCATACACATTAAATATTCTTATACAAATCAACAATCTTACGTACTAAAAAACAATAATAGGAATTACAATTTATCAAATATTCTTAAATCTATTCGCCGTCCGCAACACCTACCTTGAGACTAACCTCTCATGTTAATACTACTACAGGTGTCATTACTATGTGTAAATGTGTGTGTGTGTGTGTGTATGTGTGTGTGTGTGTGTGTGTGTGTGTGTGTGTGTGTGTGTGTAAGGATCAGCTAGTAGTTCGATTGTCTCCGGACTTGGGAAGTGTGTCTGTCTGTCTTAACTGCAGAATCTAATTGACTAGCAGTCACTTTTACATGTTATTTAATGTAAATCACGTCTGCACTTTTCAGGTTGATGCTGCAACGCATCAAATGGGACGAGGAGCCGGTGAAGGAGGGCGGCGAGAAGAACTCCTGCACCCTCGTGTGGGAGGGCGTAGCACCCTCCCGCGCCTTCGGGGACATCAAGTTTAAGGTAAATAAGATTTGTTTACTTCGCCGATTTCAAACCATAGGTGCGCCGCTACCCCTGGGGAATAAGTTCCCCCTGAGGAATGAGCACTAAGTTGGAAAAGATCTCGCCTCGGAAAAGATTGTCTCCCTTGCCACACCCTTCAAAACAGAACATAGCAGTGTTTAACACTGCAGCTGTTAGGTGTGGCGGTGGGCCGCCGGAGTCAAATCACAGAGGGTTCTACTTCTACTACGTTTTTACCAGGATGTGGTGACGGAGACATACTTATCCGAGGCATTCCAGCTTAGTTCTGAGGGGTAGCAGCACATCTGTGACTGACCTCAAGTAGGAATATCTAATCCTATCTGGGGTTGATTACAGATACCCGTACGGCAGTAGCCACTTACCATCTGGTGGATTGCATGCTCGTCTGCTACCATAGATATAGGATGTTAAAGATACACAATGTCAGTTTAAACGCATTACCGAAATTTCTATGTGCATGTGTGTGTTATAGTGTTGTTACCTTCATACTTTTTATCATGGTACACTTGACATTTGAGCAAGACACCATTGTAACAAAAATTGAGCAATATATTAATATTAGTAATTATTTTGGTAAAATATTAAAACGCGCCGTAGTCGGGGGAGCTTAAGGCCGCTTATTCGAAGAGAAATTGACATACCATGACTTTTCTTGGCATCTCTTTACATATGTCTTTCTCATGCTTTGTTGGTCTTTAGCGACCGAAAAAATTCTAAGTCTATGTCTGCTACTCCTATATTATATAAAAAATCATTCATTTCTTTATTCAGGTAATGCCAACAGAGAAGCAAGCGCGGGAACATTTTCAAAAACACCGCGTGGAGCACTACTGGGACCTTGCGTACAGCGGGGCTGTACTAGCGCCCGCGGACGAGGTCTAGCTCTCAGGACCTAGCTGGACCTATAGGGACACTGCTTAGGGCCTAATGGCAAAACATTCGAAATATATGGTGAAAAAGCCCTAATATACATTTATATTATGGCTCGTACACATGAAGATCTATGTGGTATATTTTTGGACCCGTAGATTCGCAGTCCATCGGCCCTAAATACAATAAAAAGGCCCTTAGACCCTAAGGGTCGAACATTGATTACGTCAGGTCATTTTGGTAAAATTTCGACACCCAACTCGTGTTACAACGTCAAATTTGTCCATATTTTCAAGAGGAACGTGTTTCATTTAACATTACAAATTTAACATTTGCCGTGATTTTGGGTGCGATTTGGTTCCCTAAATGCCTTAAGTAATTATTGGTTACCTCCCTAAAGGGACAATTTCAGTATTTCGTGAGCAATGTTCAGTCATTTTAACACCTCCATCCCGTTGTAAACGAAAGTACGCGAAACTCTTCCCTTCCCTGTGTTTCTGATTCTGATCGATTTATTTAATTTACTGGAGATCGATTAAAACAATCGATGTTTTTGGCCTAAAGATCGATTCTTCGATTGAATGAATGAATGAATGAATGAAATATATTTATGTGTATAGTCCAACGGCGGCACTTACAAATTGTCATTTACAATATTTTTCTTAAACTACTAACGGATCGGAACGCGACCTCTACTGAGAAGATCTGGTTAGAAACAGTGGGTTTGTTTTTTTTAATAATATTCTCTTTTTTTTTAAATGCCGTCTTTTTTATATATAATTAATCGATCTCAGATCGCCATCCCTAAATCAAATACCCCTTCACCTCCTTCAATGCTTACGTAATACTTGAATGAGCCCTAACTAATATGGAGAAATGGAGCAAATAGCGACTTCCCTCTACGATAAGAGACCTTAAGAACTATATAATACGCGTCAAATGTTACCTTTTACCTTTAGCGAATCTGTTCAAAAATATGTATTTTGAAGTATTGTGAACCGTAAGAAAATATATAATTACAATTGTTATAAAATCAGTCAATTAAATTTAGCATAGAAAAAACTAATTTAAAATGGACATGTAGAAAGTAATTTTGAAGGATAAATATAATTTGTATGATTCTATCAATAAAGATTGTAATTCAAAATGGTGATATTTCTATTTGCCTCCCGTTCTTTTGCTTTAATGTGAGAGCGAGAGACGTATACAAATTGCCATTTTCGATTTCCGTACGTTAATAATAACTAAATTACGAAATTTTACTATTTTTTAGTATAATTTCGAGATTTAGGGGACAATATAGCTAGAGATGTTATTACTAACGTGCGTTATTGATACATTTAGTGTGTTAGAAAACTTTAAATGCGTGATTCAGAGGGCGTGTGGCGCCATCTCTTATCGTAGAGTGGAATGTCATCAATATTACGTAGATAATTCAACGAAGTTGTAATTTTGGTATAATAAAGTTTTTTGGAAGTATGTTATGTTTTATTTATCCTAACTAATATTATAAATGTGAAAGTAAGTTTGTTTACGCGCAAACGCCGAATTTTATACACACTTTATCAGGGGTCCGGACAAGAATATAGGGTATCTTTTATCCCGAAAAAAGTACTGTTCCCGAAAGATATGTAAAAACAACTATTGTCATCGACTTAAGATCGCGCGAGCGGACCCGCGGGTAAAAGTTAACTCTAGTTCTGTACAGCATATTATTATGTGGTATAATTCTCAAGTAATAAGAAAAACTAATTTTATATTTGGCGAAGGGAGATCTCCCTGTAGGGTAGGTGGTCATGTGCCGTGCTCCGACAGTCTCAGTTCGGAGCTTGTATATATACAAGATGTTTAGAAAACTTCGATAGAGTGATTCAGAAACGCCATCTCTTGATTCGTTGAGGAAAGTCGCCATATATTAATTATTATTTCTTGAGACATCAATTAAATGGAATAAAGTAAAAATGCCATTCATATTTAAACTTTATTTATAACCAATAAATTAATAACAGTTACATAATGAATTTGATATTAAATACTTTAGTGAAATATTGGATTTATAAACGATACATTTTTATGTGTAACATAATTATGAGTTACATACGAATTATAAATACCGATATTGCTTTTTACACCTATAGCCCCACAATAGAATACGCTTGTGGGTGTTATGCACACATACAAACTACAGGACCCACGATTGGAAGTCTAATGGTCTAATTATTCTGGCCGAGGTACGAACCCGGACCTCCGCGAGTGGTTAACCTCTAGCGAATTATATACATAGTGGGAATGAAGTTAATTCATATTCTACATACATATTTATAACTATTCGGTGATGTTACTCATATACAGAAATAATAATAATAAAGTTTCCTACACTCATAGCCCCACCATTCCTATATTTTTTGAAATTACACACAAAGACACATTAACACCCAGACCCAGAGCGGAACTAAATTAATTACATAGATTAGTAAAGATTACTCACTCCTAACAAGACAATGTGACCAGTTTTGAGAATTGAAATTGTCACTGTCATCTATTTTCGTGTTTAAAAAACATTTAAAAAATGTAGTTTTTAGATAATTTTCTCAGCACTTTATCTACGATTTCGTGTTTTGCACCACTTAACTGCACATTTCGGCATTGTTCCGCGTAAATTACACCATGACAGCCATTAAATGTCTGACACATTTATCAGTCGTTTAAGCCATTTAATGGCTTCCTTCAATTACAAGGCGGTGAGATATCTATACTTATCTATGATTAATTAAGATATCTGTCTGCCCGGGAATCAAATCCAGAACCCACTGTGTAAGACAGTTCCGCCACGCGGGTCGTATAAGGAATTAAATAGTTGTCGCCTAAAACCTAAAAAAAATATATTAACCGATTCATTGCGATGTCAAATTTTCAAACTTCTAGCTGTGGCGTTGAACAAAAATACCGTGACACTGCTGCCGTGCCAAGCGCCATACGATTAAATGACACGGCTCCTGTGTCTTCAGCCATGTGGAAAAGAAACCAGTGTTTTAGTCATTTTTACGTGATTCGAAGCCTAAAAACTCTTAGTTTACATTCGAAATCTAACGTGGACGGCAAGGAGCGTTGTTTCAAGTGTTAAAAAGGGGCAAAATAAGTGTATTTTTGGAAATGGAGGGTAAGTTGCTTTTTTAATACAGGTGTGCTAAACCTTTAGGTCTAAAAAAATTGTTTTGATTTTTCTCGTAACAAATTTCAAGTATTTTAAACTATGCAAATGAAAATTTACCAAGTGTGATTAAGTAGTTATTAGATATTGTCATGTAATGTAATAATAATCAAACTTAAGTAGTCAGTTACAATTATTATTGTCAGTATAAAATAACATTTTGCTAAATTCTGCCATTATATTCTGGTTATCTATTGTCTATTTATTGTTTAAGAATTACGGCGTAAGCGTAAATACATTCCCGAGACAGAAATTGAAACTCAATTCGACTATGATGACGAAATGTTTGAAAAGAATTCGCAAACATATTTAGAGGACTGGGAACACTCAGAACACTGGAAATCTATACAAAAGGATAGTTCTACGTGCTTAGATAAAGTGATGGTAGACAAAGCAACGTGCATAGAAAAAGAGATGATGGATAGAGCAACGTGCATAGAAAAAGTGATGGTAGACAAAGCTACGTGCGTAGAAAACAATATGGTAGACAGTGCAAAGTGCATAGAAAAAAATAAGGATGATAAGTGTCAGGACCCAACTGTATTGGATATCCATGGGTGTAAATATTTTGGCCAGTTAGTTTCAAATGAATTACTGCGCTTCAAACCATGCGACAGAAATATAAAGATGCAGAAAATTTTAGATATAATAAGAGAACAATTTTAATATTTAACAAATCTTAGGTAGTATAGAGAGTAGGTAAGAGTTAAATAAAACCAGGTTTTAAATTAATTGATATATTAATAAAAATGTTACATAAGCTTATTCGATTCACTTAGAGCGGAATATCTAAAAAAATGATACGATTTTACGAAATATACATATGTATATCAATCTTTTTTTCGTTTAGTGTATGCTACTTGCATATGTTATCTAATACCGTAAAAATAACATATCCAACGTTTTAATAAATTTTAATCCCGCTCAATGTGAAGCGAATCGGAAGACCTTAATGTCAATATATGGCATCAGTTTTAAGTTTAGAGCCTAGCATTTAACGTAGTGCAATTTTTATAAATCTTCATCAATCATTTTAGAGACCACCTGAAACAATCAACCATGCAGATGCATCCATATTTTTCGCCGCCAGTGTATTTAGAGTAGTAATAGTGGTCCACTGAATTTAAACGAGGTAAAATGCCGAGGCGAGCAATCAAGTTTTAAAAATTGAATTTGTAAAAAAGTTTTTAAAGTCGATTTGCAGTTTGTGTTATAGAGAATTTCAATATTTGTGAAATTCTCTGAAACAATTATTTAGGCATAAGCCTGGAAATCCAGGGCAATCAGGACAGCCAAATAAAACAGAAACTCTTTTTTTAGTTTTTAAGTAACAAACTCTACATCTTTTTCTAAGAGTATTGCCATCTGCTCTCTTTGGCAAATTGGCGGGTAAATGGATTTTTCCCTCTGATGGAGGCCGAGAAAGTCTAGATCTATTTGGCATTGGCAATAATTGCTCAATTATATCTTTCCTAAATTTGTAAAATGTAGTTTTATTTCCATCATTTCTAGCGTTAAAAAGCAAAAAGCCATTCACAAGACATATTTGAATTATATGTATAATCACTTTTTTGTACCAGCGTAGGGTCTTATGCTCACAGCAGTAGTAACTGAGCATCTGGTCATGTCGGTCTATTGCCCGCATGTATTTATTATATTTTATTTGTACGGCTGGTTTGTATTTGATTGTGCGTACACGGCGACTAGTAGTCCCTTTATATTCACTGGTGTGTTCACTACTTATAAACAATATTTCTCGTTTATCATGCCACTTGGTGACTACAATTTTTTCCCTGTTGTGCATTATACACGATTCTCCAGGTTTTAACTTAGCATTTTTTACCTCTTCTGGATTCCCAATACGGTTTGCTCGTAAAGTACCAGTAACATATGTATTTTTGCATAAAAGCTCCTCACTTAATCCCACGCTTGTATAATAATTGTCCAAATATAAGGAATGGCCTTTTTCAATGTACTTTTCCATAAGCAAATGAACCACTTTTTTTATGTGATTTCTACCGCCAACTTGTAAATCTTGGGACCCTGCGTACACGTGAATTTTTAAAATAATTCCATTAGCATCGGCTAAAATATATAACTTAATCCCGTATTTATGGGCTTTTCCTTTAATATATTGACGGAAGAAAAGTCTCCCTTTCCACAAAATAAGAGACTCATCGATGGTTAGCTCTCTCAATGGATAATATACTGTGTTAACAGTGTCATTGAATAAATCTATTAAAGATTTAATTTTAAATATGCTATCTGTTCTTTCATCATTCTGAACATTTAAAGCTCTTAAAATTAAAAAAAACCTGTCCCTCGACATGAATAGACGTGGACTTAGGCAGAACAAATAATGAGTGGACCAATAGTCTATCATTCTATTTAGTTTTATTGTTCCCATCAGCAACAGTATGCCTATAAAACGTTTACATTCGTCAACACTTATATCAGTCCATTGTGTAAATCGAGCTCGTGAAGTAGTCGCTGCTGCTTTCAGTCTGTTGCCGCACTTATTAGTGCATTCTAATATTAAATTTATAAATTCGGCATTAAAAAATAAAAAGAAATAGTCCAAAGGATTTTGGACGTGGTCGCGATGTGGCGTCAAAATACCACTGGTTCCCGTAAAGGTAATATCAGGCATATTATTAGGATTACCCGGAAACCAGCCGGTAGTTTCTCCTTCCTCTACGTCCTGTGGATCTATCTGAGAATCGCCAATATTAATTATTTCATCATCCGGATTTGCACTACTCATTTCATCCAAAACGTCATCGTTGTTTCCAATCAAAATTCCGTACAAGTCTTCGTCACGAAATAAATCTAAGCCTGGCATATCATACAATGGCTCATTTTGTTCTGGAGACATGATTCTTCCTAACTCCATGGCTATAGGATCTTCGAGGGATGATGGTCCGCGCATCGACGAACTTTGGAGATCCATATTAAACGGGTTTAAAGGATCCATGGCGGATGATAATCCAGGTTCCGGAGAACTCGGAGAGGGGTATTCCATATTCGTTAGCCTGCAGAAAGAAATAGGTTGCAATTCATAATCTAATCTAAAGCAAGTAAAATGCACCACCAGTTCGATGATCCACCAGCCGCTAATGTCTGGAATCCGGTGTTATTTTACAATTAGCGTCTATTTTAATTTGTAAAAAGTTCATTAAAAGCAGAGTTACAGGGTACTTTATTTGACCAAAATTAAATATTAATATTAAATAATATTTGGCAGATACGAAATAATATTTTTTCCCGGTATACCGGTACGGTAACAACAATTAGGTATGTAACGAAAAAGCTTACTTGAAATTCACGGCAAGCTGAAATGCGTGTACACAGGCTGAATAACGACACACCGGCACGCTTCTTCACACTGGCAGATCCACTTCAAAACCACAATAGTCACAACGCAAAATCAGAGTCCAGTAACACAAGCCACAGTTGTCATGAATGAAAATCACACGAGTCCGGATATACAAGCGAATGTCGGTAGAGTAAACAGCAAATACTCGTAGGTACAGTGCGCACGTCTGATTACTACGGATAGCAAAACAGAAGTAACTTACAAAACGAAAGACAAAATTAAGATGCGTTCATCACTTTTGTTAGTTAAGTTGTATCCTTCCAAGCAAAAATAAACCATGTACACAAAGCGTATCGTATATTGTGCATTGTACTTCGTAGGGTTTCGTGACTAGCCATCCCTCACCGACCGGGATCGTCCATTGTTTAAAGCAGGTAGTGATCTTTTATCTTTTTCGAAAAAAAAACGATTTATGGCAAATGCGATTCTCTTTCGTAGCATCAAGACTCATATAAGCCATATTGACCCGAAAATTAAAACAGCGTGGTACGTTTCCATAACTTATGATCATAAATCCTGTTTATGGTTTAAGATATTTATTTTCCGAAAAGAGTACGACTCACTTACATAGGAAAATACATTTTGATTTTAAAATAATTATACATCAAGCATAGGAACATTATTAATAACGTTTAAGAATTGTAGGTAGGAGCGATTTAATACAATTTGTGGAATATTTCAACGTATGACATGTTTGTGTGAACTGTTTGTGGTTTAAAATAGTGCAGAATTTTAACAATTTATAAAAAAATTGCGATCCGTCTAGCTTTGCACGTTTCAATTTTCAAAAAGGTTGATTACCCCTATGACTCTTAAAATCGTATAATATCCAGAAACGAAGGCTACTAGCTTGATTCACGTGAAAAATTAATATAGTTTTGTTCTGGGTAGATCTCCCTAAAACTTAATTTGAAGGAGTTACCATCAATTTCAACATGACACGGTTCTCGTGCCTAACGCCACACGAAAGAAATTATCATGGCACGGTAGCCGTGCCATCCGCAACGAATCGGTTAAATAAATAAATAACTTAGTAAAATATATACGAGTCAAGTTCCATTAAAACACAAATTACAACCAAAACCAACAGTATATTTACAAAACAAAATACAATGAAATGCACAAATACAATAATAAACATCCACATTCTTAGGAATAACATTCGCTCCGAAAACATATCAAGTATAACTTCCACTATGAGTTATTATTAATTCGCATGTTTGCCGAACCTCAACAAATTTTAAATTTAAACGTGTGGATAGACCGTTTGACTTGGTTTATGTAGGTTTGTAAGCGCTTGTAGTCGATTTAAAATGGAGTCTCCGTTTTTCTATACTAATATTATAAAGAGGAAAACTTTGTTTGTTTGATTGTAATGAATAGGCTCAAAAATTACTGGACTGATTTTAAAAATTCTTTCACCATTCGAAAGCTACATTATCCACGAGTAACATAGGCTATATTTTATATGAAATATATTTGATAAATAGATTTTGTGGCGGTACAAAGTTTGCCGGGTCAGCTTGTTATTAATAATTAATCTATCTTTACTTACCAACGATCGACATTTGACTTCATATTAAAATGCCAAATTACGGTCATAGGTTCACAAAACATTAGATAGGTTGATTATTAAAAACGGAAATATGTCATAACAGATAATTGTAATGGAAGATATAGTTAAATATGTTACAATTTATACAATAATATATCACAGACGTGGCTTCATTTTGATATTTCACCAATTTTTATAATGTTTACTAAAAATTATGTTCGAAATTACACGGATAGCAATAAATAATAAAGTCCAGTATGAAGAAATTATCAAATTCAAATTAAATTAATTAAACAATTATTTAAACATTTATTTATTTAACTTCATAAGGTGTGTTACATTAGTAAGTGGCTAGAGCCTCCTTTTAAGCACGCAGTGCCTGTATTAGGAATCTTTGGTATATCAGGCAGTCAGGCATATGAGTTGGTCTTAACAGGAGCCAAATTCTATAGTAATTACTTAAATCATAGTCATAGGAATATATAACGTTTTCATGTTAATTTATTTAAAAAATTACAATTTCATAAAAAATAACAACAAATTATATTTTTTATCACTTTTATTTCCACGCTTTTATTAGCTTGACCTGTATGTATGTATGTAACGGAATCTTCAAACTCGATTTTTACCCACTTTGAACGGTCAGATTTTTTTATAATATAGAAGTAGCAGACGAGCATGCAGTCCACCTGATGGTAAGTGGCTACTGCCGCACATGGAATCTGTAATCAACCCCAGATAGGATTAGATATTCCTACCTGAGGTCGGGCACAGATGCGCCGCTACCCCTGAGGACTAAGCTGGAACGCCTCGGGAAAGTATGTCACCCTTACCACACTCTTCAAAACGGAACACAGCAGCGCCTAACACTGCTGTTATTAGGTAGAAATAGATGTGGCGGTGGTGCCGCCGGAGTCGAACCACAAAGAGTTTTACCACCTTTAATTTTTTAATTATCAAGAACCGATGACAATACACAATTTTAATAATTTGCCCAGTTCATCTCATCGAAATCGTCAGGATTAACGATTTTCCTTATGCAATTTTAGCGTGGTTTTAACTTTTAAGTTTTTTTAACTATAGTTTATTATTTATTTATATCTTCTAGATATTATATGAAGCCACGCCTCCAAATATTATTGAACCTACAACGCTTATACAACTTAAATACAACCTTACCTTAATCACAATAATTACATAGCATATTTGATCACAAAGTAAAAATAAATTTTATATCACGGCGTGCGTAAATGGACGTTATACGCACGCTTCGCGTGCGCAAAACCCCCATTTCCGACCCCGTAATATAAAATTTTATACAACACGCGGACGAAAAATGTTTTTCTGACTCGTGTGATTGCAGTCCTCGCCTGCGGCTCGGCCTGCAAACTCACACTTGTCAGAAAAAAATTTTTCGTCCTCGTATTGTAATGTACTATTGAATTAAACTTTATAAAAGACAACGAGTACTAACTTTATAATAACATTTTTATATTTGTGTGTCACAATATTATGAATACTTACGCCTATTATTAATATTCAATCTATCAATGTTTTACCTATCAAAGATTAAATTTGACGTGACTACTTCGTACTAGAATTTGTCAAATGTCAAATTTGTCAACTTTGTTAGGCAAATTGAGAGATTGATTATAAATAACGTTTATAATAATGTGCCAAATCGAATGCGACATCTACACACTTGCCAAACCTCAACGAACACAAATGCAAACGTGTCGATACATTATTTGACTTAGTTTGTGTACGAAATCAAGACGAACATTTGTTGATATTTGACGTTTGCGGCAAGTAACAAGCGTGTAGACGACATTACCTCTGTCAAGCAAATATTTACTACTTCATACGAAACGTCGAATTTAAAATTAATATTGAATTTACTAAAAGTTATATTATTGGCCATAGATTAGTAAAGATTACTCACGCCTAACAAGAAAATGTACCCAGTTTTGAGAATTGAAATAGTTGCGTAAAAAAGTTTTGCAACGTCTCCGTGCTAAAATGTCCTTAAAATATTTGAAATAATTATTTATTTATTATGTAAATTACGAAGATTAGTCATTTATTCGTAAATTTTCTCTAAAAATGTTTTTATTTGTCAAGAATTCAGAAAAAGAACTTACTAATAAGCCGTTTGTGGCTTCATTCAATTTCAAGGCGGCGAAGTATCTTTACTAATCTATGTTATTGGCTACCTCATTCATATTTCATACTAGCATATACTGACGAATATATTTCGCCCATATATATTTATTTATTCACCTCTATATTTAAAAATGTTTCAGGATTATATATTATAACGTCTGTACGTAATATAATATTCTTCAAGCTCAAATAAAATGGCGATCGCTGAAATGGTGAAATCTATTCAAACAAACATACATACCAATATCCATATTTATATATAAAGACTGGTTATAGTGTCTAAATATGTATCACAAACTATGCTACTAGATAATAATAATTAAATTAATTATAAATACATTTCGTTTACAAAGCTGTCTTATTATGAGCATGAATACAATTTTCTTTCATAATATGCATAGATTAGTAAAGATACGCGGCGAACGCCTTGAAATTGAATGAAGCCACAAACGGCTTATTGGTAAGTTCTCTTTTTGAATTCTTGACAAATAAAAATATTTATAGAGAAAATTTACGAATAAATAACTAATACTGCGTAGTTTACATAATAAATAAATAATTATTTCAAATATTTTATGGACATTTTAGCACGGAGACGTGGCAAAACTTTTTTACGCAACTATTTCAATTCTCAAAACTGGGTACATTTTCTTGTTAGGAGTGAGTAATCTTTACTAATCTATGATAATATGTTTAAATAACTGTGTCTGCTAATGTAATATTATTTACATTATTAGACACATAAGGGTTGATATCGGACACATTCAGTTCACATTGTCGCTTATACAGACGAATCGGCAGGTAATCGATTAACTAACGCCCGTTATCAATAACCAATCTAAGTTTTGCCTACCAAAGATAGGTATTGGTAATATCTTGTTAAATGTTAATCTTTGGCATACAAAAAATGGATAGATTGAATATGAATAACGGGGGTGACTGATATTATATTATTGAGTTTTCTTTTATAATGAAGTTTAAATACGTTTGTGTCTGTCAACGTAATATTATTTACATTACCAGACACATTTTAAGGGTCAATGTACGGGCACAGTTTACAAATAAAAATTGTAGCATTACAAATAAAGTTGCTTACAATGATTCTTTGTTTACCAATTACCGTCCCACTGCTGGGCTCGGGTCTCCTCTCACAGTGAGGGGTTTAAGTTCATATTCCACCATGGTTGCCAAGTGCGAATTTGTACACTTCACAAACTTTTGAGAACCATTTTTAAAACTCAGGCGTACAGGTTTCCTCACGATGTTTTCCTTCACCGTTTAAGCAAGTGATAATGTATGGAGTATTGTCAGTATGACAGATAAAAATAATTAATTGATTTAAAGGTTTACTTACGGCGAGGGAGACTTAATTTTTCGAGGCGTTCCAACTTAATACTCAGGGGTAGCATAACTGTGGCCTCTGCGGCATCTGTGGCTTTTATGTCATCTATGGCCTCAGCGGCATCTGAGGCCTTTGCGACATCTGTAGCCGCTGCGGCATCTGAGGTCTTTGCGGCATCTGTGGCCATTGCTGCGTCTGTGGGTTGCTTATAGACGTTCATACGCGGCAGCGGCCACAACATTAGGTAGACTATTTTACGTTCTCCCCCCCTCTTCATGTTTGCTTGCTATTTCTACATTTCTCTCCCTCCCCTCCCTCATCCCTCTCCCCCGCTCAGTCCTTGCGGTGCAGGTTGTGCAGCTTGTCGCAGGAGGGCGCGCGCAGCTGCTGCGCGTCGCTGTACTGGCGCGCGTCGCCGAAGTTGCGCGCCTTCCACACCATGCTGTCGCGGTAGTTGCGCTCGCGCTGACACGCGTGACGGAGGTTCACTGGCGGGGGAAATAGACGTGGCTCGCATAGATTAGTAAAGGTTACTCACTCCTAACAAGAGAATGTAACCAGTTTGACAATCGAAAGTGTAGGTGTATCGAAGGGATATTATAAAAAAAAAAAATATCAAAAACATTGTACAGCTCGTATTATGATGCACTATAATTGCTCGTTTGGAGTCAGAGTGCCTTTCAATCTTATTGTACAATAAAAAGTATTGTACAATGTTATTGTAGGTCTAGGGGCAGCCTTAGGATAAAAATCGTTTAATATAACCAAATTTCCCCTGTGAGGTGTGTTTTTATAATATAGGAGTAGCAGACAAGCATGCAGTCCACCTGATGATAAGTGACTGCCGCCCATGGACATCTGTAATCGACCCCAGATAGGATTAGATATTCCTACCTGAGGTCGGCCACAGATGCACCGTTACCCCTGAGGACTAAGCTGGAACGCCTCGGAAAAGTCTGTCTCCCTTACCACACACAGGCTCCACATCTTATGTGATTGCGCCCGTGAAGGTAAACAACGCATCTATTATCAGCTTGAGATAAACCTTGTTCTACATAACATTATTTACAAATATTAATAGGCGGCAGACTCCTTTTCTACTGCAACCTTATAAAAAACTACTTCTTTTGAATACTTCTAACCTACTTACTTTTACATACTTTTGAATACTTTTGAATACTGCAACCTTATAAAAAACTACTTCTTTTGAATACTTATAAATACTATTTCTTTGATTTTTTTTACTTACCAATATATTCCTCTTCGATGGCCATTTCCAATCGTCGCAGTGATCCCTGGTAATCCGTATGGAAGTTTTCTTTTACATAGTATGGTACCTGAAATAAATACATCCCATATATTCATCATCATCATCACCCATCACTGTCCCACTGCTGGGCACGGGTCTCCTCTCAGAATGAGGATTAGGCCATAGTCCACCGCTGGACACACGCTGGACAAGTGCGTATTGGTAGACATCGCATATCTTTGAGACTTTTATAAATCTCTCAGGTATGCAGGTTTCCTCACGATGTTTTCCTTCACGGTTTTAGCAAGTGATAATTAATTTCTAATATGCACATAATTTTGAAAAATCAGATGTGCGTACCTGGGATTTGAACCTCGGACCCCTCGATCGAGATATCTAAATTCATCATTTAGATGTCTGTCTGGCCGGGGATCGAACCCGGAACCCTCCGCGCGTCAGACCGGTATGGTGACCGCTCCGCCACGCGGATCATCCTCGTTGTACACCTGCGCGCAACAACTTCAGAGCGGACTAGCAGTTTGGCGCGGACTGTACCCACCTTCAGGTTGACAGTCTCCCGCGGCACCGGGTACTTGGAGTTGGGCGCGAGGCTGAACACCGGCTCGCTGATGAAGAACCCGGACATCATGGAGAGCAGCACCAACACCAACACGGGGAGTAGCTGGACAATGCCCGCGTGGGTGTCCCGGGGCTCCGGTTCGCGGGTGCGACGACGGGCGTATACTGTAGGACCGCCGCCGGGGAACGCTGGGAAGAAAATGGTAGAAAGAAGGTGGTGAAGGTGGTAGAACCATCTTGGGAAAAAATTATAATCCTTTAGTATGCCAATGTATACAGGTGAATTTTTCAAATGGGCCTTCAGGGCCAAATCCCAAACTATAAGGATTAGCAAAAATGCTGAAAGGAGTTACGAGGCCGATTTTGATAAAAACTAAAACTGCATCATTCCTTTTTTATAATATCTTTTTCCCTAGCCAGTAATCGAACGAGTTCATTTTGAAAAAAAAAGTACACCCTCTATATTATTCCACTATCTGATAGTGTTGCTTATAAGGATCAAATTCTGGGAAGTAATGATAAATGACAAACTGAAGGAAAAGCATCAATTTAAAGAAAATACATATTTTTTCCTAAAAAATTGGCAGTTAAGTTCTCACCATTCATTAATTTAAACATTTCGCGTATTAACATTTTTTTGTGGCCAATTATTTCAAATCATTCGAAAGCGGACGTTTTGTTCTTCAAGAATTTATAATTATATGTTCGCCTTTGTAAAGGTTATTTTTACGACCATTATAATAGATTTTTGACTTGCTATGCGCGGAGTTCCGTTTGATACAGATATAAAGTTGACAATTTGTTGAATTACTTTTTCGAGTCAAATCCGAGTGATTACTAAACAAAGAGTCATAGATAAACATATTAAACGTTGTAAACGAAGTTGTAAACAAAAAAATAGAATTTACTATTTAATCAATTATGTATTTGTATTGGGTTTAAAGAATCTTTATTTTCTCATAAGACATACATGGTCACTTAAAATGAGAAAACTTAAACTATTTACATAATAAAGCTGTGTCCGGGAGTCGTGAGTATTATATAGTGTAATAGTAATTTATGTGTGTGTGAGCGTGAGTGTGTGTGAGTCTGTCTGTCTGTGTGTGTTTGTGTGTGTGTGTGTGAGTGAGTGAGTCTGTGTGTGTGTGCATGCGTGTCTATTAAATTGTATGTGCATAATATATATAATGTAATCTAAAGTTATGTGCATGTATAATTACTTGTAATTCATTCTTTACTTATTATGTGTTGTTTTAGAAGTTTCTTAAATAAATATTATAAAAATAATCCTAAATACGGCGGGAACTTAGTTACCAACCTATTACTTTCTCATACTAAGCCGTATGTCATGGTAATAACATCGGAGAATTAGTTGATTAACCAACAAATTCTTCAATGTTATAACTTATGTATAGTCCTAAAGAATTAGACATAAGTCATATGCTATGTATATTCCTTAAGGATTAGTATGCCAACATATGAAAAATATGTATTTTCTTTAAAATTTTCCTTTTCCTTTAATTTGTCACATAACATTACTTCCCAGAATTTGATCCTTTTAAGCAACACTATCAGATTGTGGAATAATATAGAGGGTGTATTTTTTTTTCAAAATGAACTTGTTCGATTCCCGGCTAAAGAAAAAGATATTTTAAAAAACTAATGATGCAGTTTTAGTTTTTATCAAAATCGACCTCGTAACAGCTTTCAGCATTTTTCGCTAATCCTCATAGTTTCGGATTTGGCCCTGAAGGCCTATTTGAAAAATTTACCCTGTATATAAAAGACAGCTTTAAAATCCACTTCAACTCACCGGTAGCTCCAAAGAACATATTAAACAGCTCCTCAGCGGTGAGGTCAGACTCGAACCCCCTCGCGTAGTACTGTGTGTGAGTGTGCTGTGTGTGGGGGACGGGCTCGTCGCCGCGCGAGTCGTACTGCTTGCGCTTCTCCGGGTCAGTGAGCACCGCCGCTGCGTTGCCGATAGCCTGGAATCGGGTATTTAACATAATTTTTATATAAACCAGTTTAAATATAAACTTAACAAGGCACTTTTATATTTCTTTTGAGCTTTGAGCCATGAGTTTGAGCTTTGAGTTCAAGAAAAATAATTAGATTGAATTTTTACAAAGTTGACATCAAAGATCTGCACTATAAAATTGGCTAGTTCATTTTTATCAATTTTTTAATTTGCAATTATTACAAAGAAAGAAACATTTTATACGGATACGGAAAACAAAAGAGAAAAAACACAACAACAACGACAACAGGACAATGGTTTGACAATTTGTTTCACATATACATTAATAGATTGAGTGTTTTATTTTTTATTGGATACTAGCTGACCCGGCAAACTTTGTACCGCCTCAAAATCTTTTTATCAAATATATTTTGTTACTCATGGATAATGTAGCTTTCGAATGGTGAAAGAATTTTTAAAATCGGTCCAGTAGTTTTTGAGCCTATTCATTACAACCAAACAAGCAAACAAAGTTTTCCTCTTTATAATATCAGTGTAGATACTAAAATACACACACTCTGTTTTTCATGTGAAAATGTCTATTATACCTTGAATGCCTCAGCGGCTCCTGGAGCATGGTTCTTGTCGGGATGGAGCTGCAGCGCCAACTTCTTGTAACACTTCTTGATGTCCGAGTCTGTGGCCTCCTTGGTTACACCTGGAACAAACAAAAAGTGTTTAATACCTCTCCAACATCTGTGGTTGACAATGAATAGGCCAATGTAATTCGAACTCACACATGAAGGGTTTCATTTAATCAAATTGTTTTTTAATTGAAGTATTTGTTATCTAAATATATATAACTCAAAGGTGACGGACAGATCGGGCTGAAATTAGGCATGCAGGTAGATGTTATGACGTAGGCGTCCGCTAAGAAAGGTTTTAGATCAATTCTACCCGCAAGGGGATAAAATAGGGATGAAATTATTACGTAACGCGAGCGAAGCCGCGGGCAAAAGCGTAACGGTTAAATAGGTAAAGTGAAAAATTTCATAAGATAGCGGTTTCTTATATAGCGACTTAGTATTTGTTGTTATGGTGGCCACCCATACTCACATACTCTGTAAAAAATTAAATTGTTTATCTATTACGATTCAGGAGATTGAGCCCTTTGACAGACTGACAAACAGCGAAGGCTTAGTAATAGGGTTCCATTTTTACCCTTTAGAAAGGGAAGTAAAAGGCAGATTTATGTTTATTTTTATACATTTTAAGAGAAAACATCTTGTGCCTCAATGCATTGAGCATATTTGTACAACTGATGATTGCAGTGATAGCCTAGTGTTTAAGAAACTAGGCCTCTCGATCGAGGGGTCCGAGGTTCAAATCCCAGGCATGCACCTCTGATTTTTCGAAATTATGTGCGTATTAGAATTTATGAACACTTGCTAAAACGGTGAAGGAAAACATCGTGAGGAAACCTGCATACCTGAGAGATTTATATAAAGAAAAAATCTCAAAGGTATGTGAAGTCTACCAATACGCACTTGTCCAGCGTGGTGGACTATGACCTAATCCTTCTCATTCTGAGTGGAGACCCGTGCACAGCAGTGGGACAGTAATGGATTGATGATAATGATTATGTACAACAGATGAATTGTCAGAAAGGTCAGAAATTGACATATGTACATAATTTTAGGATGTTGTGGAGCTTGAACCCACTCATTATTACAATTTTCCATTTAACAGCTGAGAATTTGTTGGGTGAAAATCTGAAAATCACTCATTGGCAAGTCAATAGTTTTTTTTTGCAATATTTCACAAGTCTTATAACAATAGCAATGATTGGCAAGGACATTTACTAAGGTCAGCGAACATTTAGTTTCTACCTAAATTTCCTCTTTATATTACTGTCTTCAAACTTATATTAATATTGTCCCACTGCTGTGCATGAGTCTCTTCTCAGAAGAGAATCATTACTATAGTCCACTGAGCTGGCCTAGGGTAAATTAGTATGCTTCACAATTTCATAACTACTTTTTCTTACTTTAGGCATAGATTAGTAAAGATTACTCACTCCTAACAAGAAAATGTACCCAGTTTTGAGAATTGAAATAGTTGCGTAAAAAAGTTTTGCCACGTCTCCGTGCTAAAATATCCCTAAAATATTTGAAATAATTATTATAAATTATTTATTTATTATGTAAATTACGCAGTATTACTTATTTATTCGTAAATTTTCTCTAAAAATGTTTTTTTATGTCAAGAATTAAAAAAAAGAACTTACTATAATAAGCCGTTTGTGGCTTCATTCAATTTCAAGGCGGCGAAGTATCTTTAGTAATCTATGACTTTAGGTATATGGATTTCATCAGCATTATAGCAAATGATAATTCAATTATAATAGACACATAAGTGAAAAAACTGAGGTGTTCATAACATTGGAGTCTTGGACACCTCGACTGAGAGACAGAGCTTCAAGTTCTTTAACTAATAGTCTTAATAGACTAGCTAATAGACAATCAAATCCTCTTAATCATCTAGAATTTTTGTGGATAATAATGGTACTTACCCAAAATTTCGTAATAATCCTTGCATTTAGTTTTGATCCTGCGCACCGCTTCGAGTTGCTCCTGGGTGTACTCCCGTAGTGGTGTAGTATGGGTAGGTGGCTTCCGTCTTCGTACATCCTCCGCAGACGGGCTGCTGGGCGGGTTTCGCGTCGAACCTACTCCCGCGGACCTCACCCTCAACAACAAATCCTTCGCTCGCGCAGTCGGGTACAAACGCTCGGCCTTCAACAAGAACCTTTCAGCCTTCTCATAATTCCCTGCTGTGTACGCACTTTGCGCAATCTCGAAGCACTTGTCCGCGTCATCCTTGTTACCCTCGATCGCCATTTTAACAGCCTAACACTGAATTTAACACGCAATGCAATTAGCGACAATTAGTTCTATAATCATTAAAATTGTATTACATTACAAAACCGAAGGTGTCGTATAGGTATTAAACATACTGCGTCAAAAAATTAACAGTCGAGTGTTGCCTTCTATGTTTACTGTCAAGTTGCAGAATCATTATTTTGTAGAACACAGACATTTAAGATTTTGTCCGAGCTAGTTTTCAGATTTATTTATGATATTTTAAAACCGGAGATATTCAGGAACGCCAGTATGAAAGAATATGCATTCCACTTAGTTCAAGTAGGCTTCACACTTGTGCAACTTAAACAAATTAAAAAAACAACAATGATGAATATTCGGATTTCATTTTTCATAAACGAAGACTCATAATTCTCGAAAATAATACTAATTTAACCAATATCCAAAAATTAATTTTATTATTGCTATAGAACTTTTGTAGATAAATCTCTATGCTCTCGTCTTGCTTCCAATATGCTGTTTACCTATTATTATCAATTTTAACATATGGCAATACTGACTGACAGCTGACGTTTTTTCGGCATTTTTATTTTTCCGGAATCCATCATATGACGTATGACGCATCGCCCCGGTTTATCATCAAATTCTACTTGATTTCATCAGTCAGGCTGTTGGTGTAGTTTTATAACGCTATTTCAGCGACGTAAAAGTTAAAACGTGAACAAAACATTGTTTACGTGTAATACTTGTTCATTTTGAGTGATTCTCCAAATATATTGCAAATATGGCGACGCCAATTTATAACCCGGTAAGTTAATCGTTAATTTATGTATTTAGCATCAGTGAAACGAGGAAAAACGGTGTCGTGCAATTGCTTTCGTCTCCACCAAGGACATATAACACAATATGTACCGCGGAATGACAATATTTGCTGAGTAAATAATGTTTTAAGTTGAATTGTTTTCTTACAAAACCTTGTATGGCAGGCTCTAATACGCCCAACGTAACGCCGAGACACAGTTTTATTGCGACGAGCGTCACGATTTTAACGTATTTTTCACGTTTTTCCTTGTTTTACGTCATTATGTGAATTCTTTTTAGCTTTTCTTTAATGTAGCCACCTCAGAGGTATTTCCCCAAGTTTATGGGTAAATAATGCAATCGGAAAATTATATTCCGTTTCCTTCTCCCTAAATTTAAGAAAATAAAATTAGTGAATTTTATTAAGAATAAATAAAATTCACTAAGTTTAATAGAAAGAATTTAAACAATAGTTATGTAAGGTTTTTGTTAGGTAAAGTCCTGGTAAAACTGTACTTTATGAACCGTCGAATTTGATGTTGATTTTGGGTAGGGGGGAGGGGGAGGTCATTGCAACTTCCCCTGAGGGGGCGTTGCGGAAACCCACCCTTTTTTAAATGATTTTTTTAAATTTTGGGTTATCTGGGTTTTTACCTGGGCTCTGCCACCAATGTTTTGCTAAATCAACACTCAATATTAAAAATCAATCTATAAAATATTTTCCTATTAAAGATTGAAGTTTGAAAATTTCTAATATGCTGTAAATAAAAATTGTCAATTTGCAGGTGGAATTAAGGATAGATTGAATATTAATAATGGGTATGTGTAAGTTGGAAAAGTACGTCTCCCTTACACCTTTCAGACCAGAACATAGCAGCGCTTAACACTGCTGTTATAACAGAAATAGGTTTGGTGGTGGAGTCTCTGTAGTGAAACTACAAAGGGTTCTACCTAAAATGTAGTTAGACTATTAAAAGTTACATAGAACTCATAGGCAGTACTTTTTAGGGTTCCATACCCAAAGGGTAAAAACGGAACCCTATTACTAAGCCTCCGCTGTCTCCATCTGTCATAGGGCTCTATCTCTTGAACCGTAATAGATAGACACTTGAAATTCTTACAGAGAATATATAAGAGTAGCTGCTATAACAAAAATTACTTAAAATAAAAAAAAGGTGAACATAAAAAGGGGACCCTGTTGTGGACGACGAGCAGCAAAATAGTTGATAAGAATTGTAATACGTGTAAATACCAAATAATAAAGATGATACAACCAAGTAGATTAAGTTAGCATAAGATAGAATAAGTAAATAAGTAAATAATATAAAGTAAATAAGTAGAGAAAAATAAAAAATGTAACATGGCTCTCTGAACGGTAACGCTCGTAGTTGTAAACTAGGATAATTTGTAAGAGCGAGATAGATATAGAAAAACGAGATAGCAAATGTAAAATCGAGCGCTCTGATTGGCGGGCCAATCAGGACGACCGAATTAAATGATATAAATATTGGGCGTTTTGGCCGGAAAAATTGTATTCGGCAGCGAGCTACAGAGGAAGAAATAAAGGATTAATCGAAGAGAAGATTTTTATTATACAGTTATTACGGACGACAACGGCCTAAGAATTTAAATGTAAATGTAAATGTTGATTAATGTAACTTGTGTATGTAATTAAGACTATGTAAATAAGACATTTTATTGCAATAGATATAAGTCCTACGTAATAAGAATAGATATGTAAGAGTAGGATAGCAATAGAGTGTAAGCATAGAATTGTAAGAGTAAGACAGGCTATGTTAGAAAGGGACGGCAATAGGACGCGGTTGCTGACTGAGCCTGCGCCTGTTGCGGTACCCAAAATAAGTACTTAAGCTCGCCTTTTTGTATGGAAAAATGTGTACGCCTCGGAATAAAAACAAGAAGAAAAGAACTGAAGATTCAAGTTGGAGTTTTATTTGAAAACCCATAATCTACATTGGTCCTTCGAGAAGCCGGATTTAAAGAAGACTCAAGATGAATACGCCGATCGCAATGAACACAAGGGGTCGTGTTCGCTCCGAATCGGGGTACAGCGAGTCAGAAGCAGCCCCGGGCGCTAAGGGTGCGCCAGGGCCATCGCTACACCGAATTTATGAAGATTCTCCGCAGTCGCCGTCGACGGTCGCAGGAAATTCCCAAGAAAAAAGGATGGAGCACTCTCCGCCAGAAGGGGCGAGAGAGACAGCACCAGCGACGTCAACGCGGACGTCCGTCATGGGGCCACCTGCACGACCAGCTAGCACGCCACCAAGGCGTGAAACTTCATCGCCGGTGCGGAGACCTACATCGCCGGTGCGGAGACCTACGTCGCCGGCACACACCGCTCGCAGTAACACTTCAAAGCGAAGCATCGACGCACGTATGAAGATGGCACTATACGAAGCGGAGAAAGAACTCGCGGCTATAGAAGAGAAGCGGCTACTTATGAAAGAAAAGCTAATCAAATCGAGATTAGCCGCCGAAATGACTGCAATCGAAGCCGAATCTGAATATGCGGCGAGCTCATGCAACGAACGGGTACAAGACTGGGTGGATAGAAGCATGGAACAACCAACGGCGACGAAATACAGGGAAGAACCGGAAGAGGTTCGCCCTCCCGTTAGTAAGCAACGGGGGGAGAACGCGAAATTCCAAGGCATTCAACGGCTAGCCGACACCTTAGAAAAACTAGTCGCCTCAAGACCGTTGCCTCGCCAAACAGCGGAACTACCTATATTCACGGGAGCCGTCGCCGAGTGGCTACCGTATAAGGCCGCCATGGAAGATTCTACAAGACTCTTTAAGTTCTCTCCAACGGAAAATCTCCTTCGACTGCGAAACAGCCTGCGAGGGGAAGCGAGAGAAACCGTGCTGTCACAGCTATTCACCGCATCTAACCCAGATATCATCATGCGCACATTAGAGATGAAATATGGAAGACCGGAATTCATAATAGATCGGGCCATGGAAGAGCTCAAAAAGATCCCGAAATTAGGGAGCGCGAGCACCGATCTGTATGAGTTCGCGGTGAATATTCAAAATATTGTCTATACGATAAAAAGTATAGATAGAAGAGGCTACCTACGAAACCCGCTACTCGTTCGAGACGTAATGGACAAACTGAGTCCTCATCTCATAAGCAAATGGGCGGAGTACGCAGCCAATAACGAAGCACGCATCATGGAAGATAATGAAATGATAGTACTCTCCGAGTTTTTAATGGCCGAAGCGGACCTTATGATAAGGTACAACCCACACAACGAAGCGAAGCGTTCCGGTACCCGTCAGAAGAGAAGTAGCACCAAAGCGGGTTGCTACCAAGGGCGTATACACTGCGGGGGAAAGTCAACCGGAAGAAAGAAAATGCTTCATGTGTCCAACTGGGGGACACTACACTACTGAGTGCGATAAACTCAAAGCACTCGACGTCAACGAGCGATGGAAGTGGGCAAAGGACAACAAGATGTGCTTCAAATGCATGAAAAGGAAGCACAGCAGGTTCACATGCAAAGCCAAGGCCTGCGGAGTCCACGGATGTACCTACCAACATCACGCGCTACTACATAAAGAAAAAGTAACGGAGTCTACGACTACAGTGAGCACTCCGGACGACGGCAGGGAAGACGAAGCAGCCGCGCTAGTAATGAGCGTCACGACAAGGAGGTCGCCTATTACATCAGTACTGCTCAAAACCTGCGAGGTGAAACTCAGCGGTCCACGGGGGGAGGTAAATACGTACGCCCTCCTAGACGAAGGGTCTACTGTGACGCTAATAGACGAAGAATTAGCGAAGCAACTCACTAACGGCGGACCGAATCGACCTCTGAACATAAGGGGTATTAACGATCAGAGAAGGATCGACAGCGAAGCGGTCAAGGTTCGTGTCAAAGGGGTACACGAACAAGAAGCCTACTTAGTGACAGCCCGCACAGTAAAAGGACTACAGCTACATCACCAACGCGTACCGCACAACTTAGAACGGTACAAGCACCTGCGAGTTGTACAAGATAGCATCAGTAAGGGAGAAGCTCGACCTCGCATATTGATAGGTGCCGACAACTGGCATCTAATAATATCGCGACAGCTGCGCGCCGGCAAGAGAAATGAACCCGCCGCGTCGAGAACGAAGTTGGGATGGGTACTGCACGGGTCGGTACCCAGGAAATCGATTTATCAAGACCAGGCGGCCGTACTTCACATCTGCGCGAGCGACGTCCAACTACAGAAGCTCGTCGAGTCACATTTCGACGTGGACTCGCTTGGCGTATCGACTAAAGAAAAAATTAATAAGCATGAGAAGAGAGCCAACGACATTTTCGAAGCGACCGCCACAAGAAAGGACGGCCACTTCGAAGTGGGTCTGCCCTGGAAGATAGATAACCCCACGTTCCCAGATAGCTACGAGTCTGCCCTTAAGAGACTACACACGCTCGAGAAGAGGATGACTAAGGAGCCGGCGTTTAAAAAAGGAATACGCGGCTCAGATCGCTAACCTTATACAAAAGGGTTACGCGGTGCAATGCGACGGCAGCGAAAGGGATAGCAACGTAAAATGGTTCCTGCCGCACTTCGCCGTCACCAATCACAACAAGCCGGGAAAAGTTAGAATGGTCTTCGACGCGGCGGCTAAGGTGAAGAGAGTCTGTCTCAATGACTTCCTACTAGAAGGACCCGACCTACTAGCTTCACTCACAAGAATATTGTTCGGGTTCAGAGAAAAGAGAATCGCCGTCACAGCGGACATCGAAGAAATGTTCCTTAGGGTTAAAATCAGACCCGAGGACCAACCGGCACAGATGTTTTTATGGGGGGACAAGCCTACGGACCCTCCGAGAAGATTTAAAATGGTCTCCATGATATTCGGAGCCAGCAGTTCGCCATACCTCGCTCACAGCGTAAGAAACCGCAACGCCGTCGACTATGAAAGTAAATACCCAGAGGCGGCCACGGCGGTCAAGGAGCGACACTACATGGACGATTACCTAGACAGTTTCCCATCTGAAGAGGAGGCTATTAAAATGGTGAACGAAGTTACCTACATCCATCAACAAGCGGACTTCAACTTAAGAAGATGGAACTCAAATAGCAAGAGAGTTTTAGCTAGCATACCCGAAGATAAGAAGTCTGAAAGCGCGAATGTAAAGTTAGCAGCACACCAGAAGGAAAAGACATTGGGGCTGCGCTGGGACCCGAGCTCCGACACCCTCACCTTCAACACTGACATCAAGAGGGTTCCCGATGAGGTCAGACTGCGGTTGAGAGCACCGACTAAACGCGAAACCCTAAGCGCGGTTATGTCGGTGTACGACCCACTGGGGCTTATCAGTCAATATACGATCGTCGGCAAGATGATATTACAACGCTTGTGGCTCAAGAAGGTTGATTGGGACCAGGAATTGCCATCTGAAGACGCTAACCTATTCGACGAGTGGATAAGGCGACTCCCAGATGTCTCAGCACTAGCAATACCGCGGTGCTATAGCTACAACGCAACGCCGGAAACTCACATCGAGTTACACGTGTTTGTCGACGCAAGCGAGCAAGCCTACGCTACGGTGGCCTACTGGAGGATCGCACACGGCGATCACATAGAAACAATACAAGTAATGGCCAAGGCGAAGGTGGCTCCACTGAAGTTACTAACCATTCCGAGACTGGAGCTCCAAGCTGCGTTAATCGGGGCACGAATGGCTAACACTATAGTCAGGGAGCACAGCTGTTGGAAACCCAAACGAGTCATATACTGGAGTGACTCCCGCACCGTCCTTCAGTGGATAAGAAACGAGACGAAAAAATACACGCCGTTCGTCTCACATCGCCTAGCTGAGATCGCCGAGCTCACACATACAGAGGATTGGCGATGGGTGCCTACAACACTCAACGTAGCCGACGATGCGACCAGGCTTCAAACCGACGGGATCGACAGCCGGGACCGGTGGTTCACGGGACCGCAATTCCTACGAGCCACAGAAGAGCACTGGCCTACGGAGAACGGGGAAGGTGAAGAGACCGGGGAGACGTGTTACACCGTCTCAGAAGAGGACTCTGACCGCAACGACTCATTACCCGACATTAGAAGGTTCTCCAGTTACCTGAAGCTTATAAGGGCGACGGCACTTACTCAGCTATTCGTCGAGAAGCTTCGATCTAGAGACAAGACTCTACACTTAGAAGTGTCACACTTAGAAGCGGCCGAACGACGGTGGTTTCAACGCGCGCAGCGGGACTCCTTCAGCGAAGACTTAGCGCGGTTAAGTCACAACCAGCCGCTACAACGACACAGCAAATTTAAAAGGCTCGACGCAGTATTGAACGACGGGCTAATAACCGCAAGAGGCCGTATAGGTGCGCTCTATTCTACAACGCACTCTAATGAGCCGGTAATACTCGACGGGCAGCATCCCTTTACTCACCTGCTTGTCGAGCATTATCATCGCCGGGCGGGACACGCGAATAACGAACGAGTCGTCAACGAGCTCCGTCAACGATTCATCATACTGCGCTTGAGGCCTACAGTCAAGAAAGTAGCACGAGCGTGTCAATACTGTCGCGTGTACAAGGCGACTCCGACGACACCACCGAAAGGAGACCTACCTAAAGTGAGGTTGGACTCGGGGCACCGCGCCTTCACCTATTGTGGCGTGGACTATTTCGGGCCCCTAACGGTGACTATCGGACGAAGACACGAAAAGAGGTGGTGTGCACTATTTACCTGTCTCACCACAAGGGCCATTCATTTAGAGATCGTCCAGTCGCTCTCTACGGACTCAGCTGTTATGGCGCTGCGAAGGATGGCCGCCAGAAGGGGTTGGCCGCGCGTCATATACTCCGACAACGCCACTAACTTTAGAGGGGCCGACGTCGAACTGAGAAATACATACGGAGCATGGATCGCAGCACTACGGGACTACGGTCTGCAGTACAACACCGACTGGCGTTTCATACCGCCGGGGGCGCCACACATGGGAGGAGCCTGGGAGCGCTTAGTGCGTTCAGTAAAAACCGCACTAAGCACCACGCTCAAAGAAAAGTCGCCAAAAGAAGAGGTACTGCAGACGTTAATCACCGAGGCCGAGTACAGCGTGAACGCGCGACCGCTCACGCACGTCTCCGTGGACCCCGAGGACGAGGAAGCACTAACGCCGAATCACTTCCTCATCGGCTCATCGACGGGGCTACCGCGGACGGGGCCATGCACCGAGGCGGACCGCAGCACGTGGAGAAGGGCGCAGGCACTGGCGGACCAGTTCTGGCAGCGATGGCTGCGAGAGTACCTGCCTACGCTCATTCCGCGGGGGCCGTCCAACGCACAGGCGTCACAACTGCGGGAAGGCGATCTCGTAATTGTGGTCGACTACGCCTTACCCCGCAATACCTGGCCGAGAGGAGTCGTCGAGCGAGTTCACCCGGGACCTGATGGCATCGTCCGGTCTGCAGACGTCCGCACAAAGGGAGGTGTGTTCCAGAGGCCAGCGACGAAGCTTGCCGTCCTTCAGATGGAGGAGGCTTCGAAGAATCTACGCCGGGGGGAGAATATTACGGACGACAACGGCCTAAGAATTTAAATGTAAATGTAAATGTTGATTAATGTAACTTGTGTATGTAATTAAGACTATGTAAATAAGACATTTTATTGCAATAGATATAAGTCCTACGTAATAAGAATAGATATGTAAGAGTAGGATAGCAATAGAGTGTAAGCATAGAATTGTAAGAGTAAGACAGGCTATGTTAGAAAGGGACGGCAATAGGACGCGGTTGCTGACTGAGCCTGCGCCTGTTGCGGTACCCAAAATAAGTACTTAAGCTCGCCTTTTTGTATGGAAAAATGTGTACGCCTCGGAATAAAAACAAGAAGAAAAGAACTGAAGATTCAAGTTGGAGTTTTATTTGAAAACCCATAATCTACAACAGTCCACTACAGTTTGGTCCATCGAGTCGCCGGATCGTCGGAAGCCTGGAAGAAATCGTCGGGTTACGCCGGGGAAGAATGGTCGTCACCAGGAGCCAAGCCGACGCGGCGGAACAAGAAGAAGCACGTCTGGAAGAACGCAACATCGAACGAGAACGTCGGAGAAGATTATCTCAGGACCCGCCGCTATCGCCGAGTCAGGGGACCGAAGTCGGAACGGGGGCTACGATCGACGCCGCCCGTACCACTATCGGATGGTCAGGGGCTACGACCAGAGCCGCCTGCACTACCTCGGTCGAAGCGGGGCCCAGTTCGAGTAACACCGTCCGCGCCGTCCACGGGGGGATTATGAGGGGGGCTACGAACGACGCCGCCCGCTCCGTGCCCGACGCGACGACGGACGTCAGACACGCTGCTCGCGCCAGATCGCCGGCGCAATCGCTACGTTCGTCAAGAAGCACTGCCGCTACCCGGAGACGCCTCGCCGAGATGGAGGCGGAAAAGAAGCTCGCAGAAATTAAAAAGAAGCAACTGGAAATAGAAGCGGAATTAATAAAGAAGAATTTAGCTAACGAACTGGCTACTATTCAAGATGAAGAAGATGAAGAAGAAGGAAGCGTTCAAGCAGAGAACCTGCCGGAACCCAAGCGGAAGGTCGACGCCTGGCTCAGCACCCAACCGATTAACTCACGGGGGGAGCCGCGCGCCGAAGAACAGCCGCACTCGCAACCACGGGGGAAATCGCCTGCGGTCGAACAACGTATGGAGGAACTCACAGAAGCCATGGACAGATGGGTGAAGCCTAGATCCAAGTGCCCGGATCTACCTGCTTTCTTCGGGAATATCAACGAGTGGCTTATATTCAGAGCCATGTACCGGGATACCGCGAAGATGTACCAGTTGACACCAGGGGAAAACCTGCAAAGATTGAGAAGCTGCTTGAAGGGAGCCGCCCGAGACACCGTGGCCGCCGCACTACATGCAGCTACAGATCCGGAGGCCATTATGAAGATGCTCGAACAAAGCTACGGACAACCGGAATTCATCGTTGAACAAGCAATGGCGGAATTGAAGAGATTACCAAGACCGGGAACGTCGGCAACGGAACTTAATCAATTCGCCGTGAAGCTACAAAACACCGTGTACACAATCAAGAGTGTCAACTGTCAAGAATACCTGTACAACCCTCTACTGGCAAGAGAAGTACGAGAAAAATTGAGTCCTCACTTGCAAGCGCGATGGTGTGACTACGCAACGGAACACAGCGGAGCCGACGCGGAGATCGTGTTATTATCACACTTCCTAATGAGAGAAGCCAACCAGATGCTCCGACATAATTACTCATCGCCGGCAGCGACATTTACGAAGCGGGAACACCGACCAGCAGTAGTAGCAGCCCCTCCGATCGCGAACAAGAGAAAACCGAACGCAGTATACAATGTCGCCGAGGAAGAACAACCTAGCGACATCTGTCCTAGTTGTGAAAAACGACACAAGCTAGTTGAGTGTCCCGATTATGCGGCACTACCAGTTTACAAAAGATGGGAGTTCGTGCGTCAACGAAAGTTATGTTTTAAATGTCTGAAGAGGAAACATCGCCGAAGTGATTGCCGATCGAAGTCATGTGACGTGAATCAATGTCGTCGCCCTCATCACTCCACGCTTCACCAAACCTATGAAGAAAAGCAAGAACCGAAGCCAACGGAAAAGGACAACACAGAGTCCGTGCTGACCTTGGACACTTCAAGCAAGAAGACGGTTCTGTTGAAGATGTGCCCGGTCACCGTCGTCGGCCCACGGGGGGAGGTGAAAACATACGCGCTGCTGGATGAGGGAGCGACCATCACTCTGGTGGACGAAGAAATAGCACGTCGGATCGGCGCCAAGGGTCCAGGGATGCCGTTGTGCATGCAGGGCGTAAGCACGACACAACAGGAGAATAATAGCAAGCTGGTCACCATTCACCTGAAGGGCGAAGACGAAAAACTACATAAACTAAGGGCACGCACGATTAAGAATATGAAGATACGACAACAGTCTATTCCGATCGCACTATTGAACTACGAACACTTACGAGATCTGCCGAGGGAGCAGGTGTGTTACAACGCTAGCCGACCTGGGCTATTGGTGGGCGCCGATCATTGGGAATGTATAGTGTCTCAAGAGCTGAGGACTGGCGAGCCCCACCAACCAGCTGCATCGCGAACACAACTGGGCTGGGTAATACACGGAACAATGCCACGGCATATCATCACCAATCAAGATAGCGTGCTACACGTCTACACCACCGAACGAGGTGAAGACAAGCAAGATATGAGGTCACTGCACGACATGGTGGAACACCACTTCAGCATTGAAGCATTAGGCGTCGCTCATAAACCGCGAGTGAGCGACGAGAATAAACGGGCAGTCACGTTGGTCGAGCAGTCAATAAAGAAGATTGAAAAAGGATATGAAGTAGGGTTACCATGGAAAGAAGACGGGGTGAAGCTGCCTCAGAGCTACGACGCAGCATTTAGACGCCTTCTGAAGATTGAACAAAAAATGGACGCCGACCCTAACTTCAAGCAAGAATATACAAAGCAGGTGGAGAATATGATAGAAAAGGGATACGCCGAGCCGTGCGACGGGAGTGAGAGGTCAAGCTCCGTCTGCTGGTACCTGCCACACTTCGCAGTTCAGAACCCGAACAAGCCGGGGAAGCAGCGGTTGGTTTTCGACGCAGCAGCCAAGAATCGAGGTGTCAGTCTCAACGATCATCTGCTGGAGGGTCCTGACTTACTACTGGCGCTGCCGGGAGTCCTATTCCGGTTCCGGGAAAAGAGTGTGGCAGTTACGGCAGATATTCAAGAAATGTTTCTTCAAATTAAAATACGTAAGGAAGACCAACCAGCACAGCAGTTCCTGTGGAGGGGAGATGACCGGGACAAGCCGCCACGTCACTATAAGATGACAAGCATGATCTTCGGAGCGGCGAGTTCACCCTTCATGGCTCACTTCGTCCGGGACTACAACGCAGGAGTACACGCTCACACGCATCCACTCGCCTTCGAAGCAATCACCCGAAGTCACTACATGGACGACTTGGTGGCGAGTTATGAAGATATAGTGGAAGCTCGCCGTGCTATTACGGAGATACGAACTGTACACACCGCGGCGGGATTCAACCTGCGAGCGTGGAGCGCCAACGAAGTCGACGTGCTACAAGACGTACCGAAGGAACTACGCGCGACTACACCTACTCAACTCGGCGGGGAAAACATTACGAATAAGATACTGGGGCTATACTGGAACCCGGAGCGAGATGAACTTGGATTCAATACATCAATGAACAGAGTACCTAAAGATGTGCGTGCACAGAACCGTGCGCCGACGAAGAGGGAAGCACTGAGCGCAGTAATGTCCATATATGACCCGCTTGGACTTCTTAGCAACTACACTATAAGGGCGAAGATCGTCCTACAAAGTTTATGGAAATTGAAGATATCCTGGGACGAACCGATTCCTGAGGCAGAACAGGAGCTCTTCGCTACGTGGATGGAACAGCTGGCCGGCATATCTCACCTGCGGTTGGAACGACAATACGCGCTGGGGGACTGCCACAACCGGGAACTGCACATTTTATGCGACGCCAGCGAGCAAGCTTATGCGGCGGTGGCGTACTGGCGCATCACTCGGCCCGACGGAAGCTACTGCCTGAGCCTCATAGCTGCCAAGTCAAAGGTGGCTCCGAAGCGGACTCAGACCATACCACGCCTCGAGCTACAAGCGGCGGTCATCGGAGCCCGACTGGCGGACAACATAAAGAAAGAGCATCGCATCGAGGCGGCACGAACGATCTATTGGACCGACTCTATGACGGTGGTGCACTGGGTTCGACACGACGCGAAGAGATATACTCCATTCGTCGCACACCGCCTGGGTGAAATATCCGAGCTCACTCAGAAAGAAGAATGGCGTTGGGTGCCCACGCACGAGAACGTAGCTGACGACGCCACAAGGTTTACAAGCGCGACAATCACGGCCGGGGATCGCTGGTTCCGGGGGCCCGACTTCCTAAGGCTCCCGGAGGACCAGTGGCCCAAGGAGAAGAGCGAAGATGAGGATCCACAAGAAGAGGTGGTACTTCACGTCGCCGCGAGTACACCCAACGACGACGAGTGGCTACCAGATCCCGCACGCGTCTCAAAATACGAAACACTGGTGAGGGCGGCCGCCCGAGTACTGGCGTTCGTGGACATATGTCGGCGCCGGGCGACACGCATGGAGTTTCAACACATAGAAAAGGCAGAAGAGGCACTCATACGTCGGGCGCAACGCGACAGCTTCCCAGAAGAATTACAGCTGCTGAAAAAAGAAAAGGCGATTACGAAAACTAGTCGACTGTTCCGGTTGGACCCTATATTGGAAGATGGCATATTAAAGATAAGAGGTCGCATCGGAGCAGCCACGGCACCGACAGCGATGAAGAGACCCGTTATATTGGACGGACGACACCACATCACTAGACTGCTTGTACAACGCGAACACTGCGCTGCGGGGCACGCCAATAGGGAACGCGTGACGAACGACCTGCGGCAGAGGTACTGGATAGTACACCTGCGACCCACAGTGCGTGCTATAGAACGGGACTGCGCCCTGTGTAAGAGAAGAAAGGCCAGACCTCAAGTACCGGCGACGGGGGACTTACCACGCGAGCGGCTGGAGCCGTTCAAGCGACCCTTCAGTTATTGTGGCATAGATTACTTCGGGCCCATGGTGGTAAAGGTTGGACGTCGCCGTGAGAAGAGGTGGGGGGCGCTCTTTACGTGCCTCACGACTCGCGCTGTGCACTTGGAAATAGTGCCGTCACTCTCTACAAACTCGGCAATAATGGCGATGCGACGGATGGCGGCTCGGCGAGGATGGCCGCGAACAATGTATTCCGACAACGCTACCAATTTCCGAGGGGCTGATAAGGAGCTGCGGGCCGCGTATGAAGAGTGGGCACCGGCGCTGCGCGACGAGGGGCTATCACACCGTATGGAGTGGCGCTACATACCCCCGGGAGCGCCGAACCAAGGCGGGGCCTGGGAGCGAATGGTGCGGTCAGTCAAGTCAGCGCTGACCGCCACGCTCAATGAAAAGGTACCGGCTGAAGAGGTACTACATACACTACTGACTGAAGCTGAATATTCTATCAACGCACGGCCGCTCACCTATGTCAGCGTGGATCCGAACGATCCTGAGGCGTTGACACCTAACCACTTCCTCCTGGGATCATCGGCGGGCCTACCTTACACGGGTCCGTGCAACGAGGCCGACCGGCGAACGTGGCGAACAAGCATGGCGCTAGCTGATCAATTCTGGCAGCGCTGGGTACGGGAGTACCTTCCTACCCTGGTACCTCGAGGCGACTCATCGGGCGTCGAGCGGCGGTTGAAGTCCGGCGACGTCGTCATAATCGTCGACCACACGCTACCAAGGAACGTGTGGCCCATGGGAGTCGTCGAGCGCGTCTACGAGGGTCCAGACGGCGGGGTACGAGTGGCTGACGTCCGCACCAAAACCGGAGTCTTCAAGCGACCTGTGAGGAAGCTCGTCGTGATGGAGGCTACGCAGGCTGCGCCGGGGGGAGGAGCTGTTGTGGACGACGAGCAGCAAAATAGTTGATAAGAATTGTAATACGTGTAAATACCAAATAATAAAGATGATACAACCAAGTAGATTAAGTTAGCATAAGATAGAATAAGTAAATAAGTAAATAATATAAAGTAAATAAGTAGAGAAAAATAAAAAATGTAACATGGCTCTCTGAACGGTAACGCTCGTAGTTGTAAACTAGGATAATTTGTAAGAGCGAGATAGATATAGAAAAACGAGATAGCAAATGTAAAATCGAGCGCTCTGATTGGCGGGCCAATCAGGACGACCGAATTAAATGATATAAATATTGGGCGTTTTGGCCGGAAAAATTGTATTCGGCAGCGAGCTACAGAGGAAGAAATAAAGGATTAATCGAAGAGAAGATTTTTATTATACAGTCCACTACAGACCCCATACAACAAACTGGTATATTTCAATATTTACAAACTATTGATTAACTGTTATAGGTAGGCAGTTCAAATTTTCACCATGTATGTACTTCAAAGGCTGTTACTAATAATAACAAATACTAGAAATTGAAAAAAAAATTTTTGGTGGTACAAAACCCTAGTGGTACAGTGAGGGTTCGATTTGCACTTGGCCAATTATTCTGAATGTTTTCCGTCATCTTTAAAGCAAGCGATAATTAATTTGTAATCCTTATATGGTACTATTTAAATAACATAAATATATGCAATCTTGTAAATTGTATATAACCTTCTACTTTACCTATATGGTATCTATGTGAAGTTGTTTTTATCCTAAATTATAATATGGTATCAATTTATTTGGTTAAAGGGTGACAAATTAACAAATTACTATTTATTTTTTGATGTTTTCTTATCTATAATGATATGGGCTTTTTATGTTGAAGTGCTATGGAGCTATAAGATTGTATTTTTAAGTATACTATCAGTTGTTCAAAAGAAATAACAGTTTTCACAAAAGTAAAAAAATGGTGGTAGAATCCTCTATGGTTTTCCTCGGCGGCACCACTGCCACACCTATTTCTGTTATAACAGCAACATTAAGCGCTGCTGTGTTCTGGTTTGAAGGGTGTGGTAAGAGAGACATACTTTTCTGAGACATTCCAGTTTAGTCCTCAAGGGTAATGGCTCATCTGTGGTCAACATCAGATAGGAATCTAATCCTATGTGGGTTTGATTACATATATCCATAGAACACTTAGCACTTACCATCAGGTGGACTGCATGCTCGTCTGCTACTCTTATTTTATAAAAAAAAAAACTCGTGTTGACAATATATTATAATATTTGTAATGACAGTTTTTCAATTATTTTCCAGGTTATCCCATGCGTGCACCCGATCCCCGGGGGCATGTACCCCGGCCGCATGATCCGCTTCCAGGGATCCATTCCACCTGGCGCTCAGAGGTAAGATTTATAGGCAATCTGAACGCTATCCTCACGCCAAATTCTCCTTTTTTATAATATAGCAGCAGGAGTAGCAGACGAGCATGCAGCCCACCTGATAGTAAGTGACTACTGCCGCCCATGGGCATCTGTTATCAACCCCAAATAAGATTAGTTTCCTACCTCAGATCGGCTAGAGATGCGCCACTATCCCTGAGGACTCACACCTTGCATACCAGAACACAGTCGCGCTTAACACTGCTGTTATGAGGCAGAAATAGGTGTGGTGGTGCCGCCGGCGTCGGACCACAAACGGTTCTACCACATTCCAATTCGACGGACATATCAAATAAATTAATGAATGCACGCGTGCGTGCGTGTGTGTGTGTGTGTGTGTGTGTGTGTGTGTGTGTGTGTGTGTGTGTGTGTGTGTGTGTTATTAATGAAATAATCATATTTTTACAGATTCGCGATAAACCTCCAATGCGGTCCCAACACGGACCCCCGCGACGACATCGCTCTCCATCTGAACTTCCGCTTCGTGGAGATGTGCGTGGTGAGGAACCACCTCACCGCGATGAGCTGGGGGGTCGAGGAGACCAGTGGTGGTATGCCCCTGGCGAGGGGGGAGGCCTTCGAGGCGCTGGTGCTGTGTGAGCCGCAGTCTATTAAGGTGAGTGTGGTTCTTTTTCTTTTTTTTTTATAGTATAAGAGTAGCAGACGAGCATGCCGTCCACCTGATGGTAAGTGGCTACTGCCGCCCATGGACATCTGTAATCAACCCCAGATAGGATTAGATATTCCTACCGTATCGGCCACAGATGCGCCGCTACCCCTGTGGACTAAGCTGGGACGCCTCGGAAAAGTCTGTCTCCTTTACCACACCCTTTAAACCGGAACAGAGCAGCGCCTAACACTGCTGTTGTTAGGCAGAAATAGGTGTGGCGGTGGTGCCGCCGAAGTCGAACCACAAAGGGTTCTACCACCTTAACAAACCCTTAAACCCTTTGTGGTTGAAAGGTACCGCCGTCATACATATTGAAGGTGGTTAGACCCTTTAGAGGGTCAACTCTGGAGGCATCACCGTCACATTTATTTCTTTGCATATGTGTTGTTACCTCTGGCATCTATTTCGTTGCGTATGCTTTAACATCACGGTTAAATATGTCTCCCATACCACAACTTTTAAACCAGAAAATAGCAGCACTTAACATTGCTGTTGTTAGGTAGAGATAGGTGTGGCAACAGTGCCTCCGGAAAAGCAACACAGTGGTTCTACCACCTTCCAAATTTAAGTGAAAATAAAATTGTCAGAAATTAGCTTAAATTATTTAATTATTAAATTAGCTTTCACCGTCTATTAGTACCACCTGGTATAGCTTCCCTAGTAATGACTCAAAGTTTTTTTAATATATTTCCCTTATTATAACCCTTCAAACCAGAACCTGAACCTTAAGGCAGCGCTTAACACTGGAGGTATTAAGTGTGGCGGTGGTGGCCCGAGTCGAACCAGAAAGGATTTTCATCATCCATGGAATCCAGAATGAGAAGAATTAGGCTAAAGTCCACCGCGCTAGCCAAATGCGTATTGGCAGACTTCATATACTTTCAGATTTTTTTTTATAAATCTCTCAGGTATGCAGGTTTCCTCACGATGTCTTCCTTCATCGTTTAAGCAAGTGATAATTAATTTCTAATACGCACATAAATTTGAAAATCATAGATGCATGCCTGGGATTTGAACCTCAGACCCCTCGATCGAGAGGCCGCGTTTCTTAACCACTAGGCTATCACTGCTTTGTAAAAAGGTGCTGAAAGGATTTTACCACCTACAAAGTTCCGTGTTCTCCCCGCCAGGTGGCGCTAAACGGCGCCCACTTCTGCGAGTTCCCGCACCGGCTGCCCCACCAGCGCATCTCGCACTTCACCGTCGACGGTGACGTCATGCTGCAGTTCGTCGGCTTCGAGGGCGCCCAGCCTCCGCCCTCGCAGATGTACATGGTGAGTACACACACACGGTGACAGACATACATACGCACACCCTCAAACACACAAACAGACACGCGCGCATGCTCACGGAGAGTGGGAGAGATAGACAGACAGGCAGACAGGCCGGACCGCACACACAAACTCACGTGCTACTACACAATACGCGCATTCGAACAGTCATATTAGACAAGCAAAAAATTTGTAAAATTAATAATCATGAATTTTACCACCAGATGAACAGTGCTTTCTAGTTTAAAACCTATTACTAATAATAATTATTAGTCTTAACTGTCAATCTTAACCAAATTTTGCCTTGGTTGGAGAAACTTGGTTAAGAATTAAGCAAACGATATGGACAATAACATTGCAATACCATTATCATATCGTTTTCATATCATGTATATCATTTTTTCCAAGTTCAAAGTTTGAATCAAATTATGAATTTTGGTAGTCAAGAATTGGTTAAAATTGAGCAATAATAATCTACGTAAATAAATTGAAAAATAGACTAATTATCGATTGTCTAAAACCTGATTGGATATAAATAATATCATTACTCCACTGTATACTCGCTTTCAGTTTCATACCACGAGGTCGTACGCGGTCTATGTAGACCCGTGTCCAGCGGTGAATCAGTAAAGGGTCGATAATGATGATAATAAAGTGTTGATGATGATGATACTAAAGGGTCGATAATAATGATAATAAAGAGTTGATGATGATGATTTATTTTTTCTATTCCAGTCGGAGCCCCCAGCGTACGGTGCATACGGCGCCCCGCCGGCGTACGGAGCCCCCGGCTATGGCGCTCCACAAGGTAAGCCATACCATTATTAAAACAATAATTCATAAATTAAAATTAGCATTATTATTACGGAAGATAATTAATAACATATAAGGTTGTTGAATTATAGAACGTTTAAAAAAATGTTTTGTTTAAATTGTAAATATTGGGCAATGTTATCTTAAAGTGCAACTATTTGCATGCTTGTCTATTCTGCAAAATATATTATAATGTTTGATTGATTGATTGATAGAATGGTTGGTCAATTGATTGATTGATTGGTTAGATTAGTAATTGAGTAATTGATAAAAATAATTGATTCATTGGTTAAATTATTGATTGACTGGTTGATAAAAATATTTAATTGGTTAGATTATTGATTGATTGACAAAAACATTAATTCGTTGACTAATCTTTGTTTAATTCATTGATTGATTGTCTGGCAATTTGAAAGGTTAGTTGATTGATTAGTTGATTGGGTGGACTGTAATGGAGGACATTGCCCGAAATAATAAATAATAATAATTTTATGTAATTTTGTAAAAATGTATTTTGGTGCACTATTATAATAATTTTAATATATTTTTTTAATTTATTAAATTATTTATGGTTTTGGTGCCACCATAGTGACAAGATTATCTTATTTTAAGATTAATTTGCGGTAAACTGCTTGACTTAAAAAAATAATAATGGGACTTAACATTATATTAACGAACTAACATAATTTTTATAACTGATGCTTTTTCGTAACATGTAAATTAACATAGGCGTTATTTGAGCTTATATTATATATTTGAAAGCGTGGGTTTAAATAGTTAGATATAAAAATATTGAATTGACACCTATTAAGGTGTAATGGTGTAAAGGTAATTTGATTACAAACTCATTTAGTCATACTCATTGTTGTCAATGTTTTGAGCTATAGTCGTCACAATGTGGTTCGACTCCGGCGGCACCACCGCCACACCTATTTCTGCCTAATAACATCAGTGTTAGGTGCTGCTGTGTTCCGTTTTGAAGGGTGTGGTAAGGGAGACATACTTTTCCGAGGCATTCCAGCTCAGGGGTAGCGGCGCATCTGTGGCCGACCTCAGGTAGGTATATCTAATCCTATCTGGGGTTGATTATAGATGACCATGGGCGGCAGTAGCCACTTACCATCAGGTGGACTGCATGCTCGTCTGCTACTCTTATATTATAAGAAAAAAAAATGTAATAGGCCCACATCCCAATGTCATTAATGTCTTAAACTAACTTTTTGTAGGGAAATTACGACCACGAGACGTTTAGAGCTTGCAGCTTCAAAGCATTCGGAAGAAACCATAATCGATTAACTTTCAAATAATCGAAACTTAGAATTACCAATAACTAATTATTTATCCCTTTTTCATTAAAACAACAATAAAATAATCAAAACTTTGTGTCTTAGTGAATGATAAAACGAAAAAAAATACAGTTTACGACCGATGCTTTATTTAATCTTCTAAAAAGATTAAATTTTTAAATTACACTAGAATTTACTTTCTTTTCTCCTTTTTATTGAATATTTAGATGATTTAGAAACATATAGATTAAATATTCTGTTTACAAAATATTAAGTAATATAATACAGTACGATGAGTGGTTGTAATCGATTTGTCGTAAAAATTGGTTTCTTTGGTTATCGATTTGTATGTCACATGCTTAGAGCCTAGCGATGGTATGTGTCAAAATGGGCCTATTAAATTGTGACGACTATAGCTCATATAATTTTGTTAACTAGTTGAGCTAACTCGCTCAATTTTGATAACGAGTTGAGCGAACTCGCTCAATTTCATAAATGAGATTAGTGCTTTTAGTCAACTTCTTCAACTCTTCAGCTCACTCAACTTTGACAATTAGTTGAGTTAGCTCACTCAATATTGTCGAGAAAATGAGCTCATTCAATTAATTCTGTCAACAATATTAACGAGGTTACTCAATTTTGCCAAAATTGTCGTACCTACTCATTTCAAAAGGCGTTTTCTCTTCGTAAATGAATTTTCTCAATAAAATGAGCGAACTAGCTTCTTATTGTCAACGTCATGAGTGAGCTCAATTAATTTTGGCAATGAGAAGGGCTAGAGCATATTGAATTTAAACGGGTGTTTTTATTGCGTTACTTTTTAGTAAAGTATCTACCTTTGAGGGCGTTTTTAGTGTCATTCGGCAAACCTTTACAGTGTATAAAGTGTTACATGTGCAAGACTCGTGATTCTAGATAAAAATACTCAGATTTTCCTCTTGAGCACACGTCAATATCTAACGATTTAAATCTATGCTTTCATGTAACATGATTTCGGATGCATGGTATGGTATTAAGCACGGCAGTGCGCGGGCCAAGTTTGGTATAACATATTCTTCGAAATTAAGTAAATAAATATACACACGTATTTAAAGGTTGTAGAAACCTTTATGGTTCGTTTCGGGTTCACCAGAATCTCCATCATTCCATCGCCATACTTATTTCTACGCAAAATAACAGCCAAGTGCTGCTGTGTTCGTGTTGGAAGGGTGTGGTAAGAGTGATTAGTCTTTAGGGATAGCAACGCATCTGTCGACCTCAGATAGGAATCCAATCCTATCTGGGGTTGATTACAGATGTCCGTACAGCAGTGACTTACCGTCAGGTGGACTGCATGCTCGTCTGCTAGTTTTATATAAAGAAAATGCGATTTTATATAAAGAAAAAACGCCCGGTTTTAATAATAAAATCTAAATATGATTTTTTAGGCGATTCTCATATTTTAACCGTGAGTGATTTGAATGAAGTTTAATATATAAGGTAAGTAAATATATAGTGTGTTAAAAAAAATTCTTTGGTTTATTTTGTAGATTTTTTCTAAATATATTTTTTTATATTTACTTTACTAGAAATTCAAAGAACTATTTCCGTCTCTCTCACTCTGTTTGAAACGTACGCTTTAAAAATGTTTATAGCTTATATGCGTTTTTTTTATTTTTTTCTATATGACTTATCTATTTTTATAACTTGATCTGTGTTTTAAATAAATGATTATTTCTAATAACAATACTAACAAATTTAATCAGGTTTGCTGAATATATATTGTATTTTTTAAGTAATTAGTTCGTTTTTTGTGTCTTATCTTTAAGAAGTCGTTAATCGAATGTTTCTAAAATTTTGAAAGAAAAATAATAAACGATGAAAATGTTTAAAATAAAAGTAAATAATGCATATTTTGTAGCTTATTAAAACTTAGAAACATTTATTTTCATAAATTTACCTAACATATAGTTTGCTGTATGAAAAATGCTAGAAAATTAAAATTATTAAATTTAATTTATTTAATTCAGACTATTCAAATATTACTAATTAATTTAAGTTAAGGCAGTAACAGCCTAGTGGTTAAGAAGTCGCCCTCTCGATCGAGGGGTTCGAGGTTCAAATCCCAGGTACGCACGCACCTCCGATTTTTCAAAATTGTGGGCGTATTAGTACGCAAAGTCTACCAATACGCACTTGTCCAGCGCGGTGGACTATGGCCTAATCCTTCTCATTCTGAGAGGAGACCCGTGCCTAGCAGTGGGACAACAATGGGTTGATGATGATGATGAATTTAAGTTTATGCTACACATTTGACACAGTTTAAGATTATGAGACACTAAAACTAAAAATTCGTGAAATATTGACCGGGAATTTAACTGTTTTTAGGTATTTAAAGTATTTGTACTATTTTGGCTTGGTATTTTAAATTATATTTTTATTAAATGGTATGGGTAGTTGGTGTTGGTTATGTAATTGCTACTATATTTTTGTTGGATTTTTTTTATAAATTTAATGGTGAGGTATATAGTATATAGTTGCTATATTTTTTATAATTTGGTATTTTGTAAAAAAAATATTTTTTGTTTTACTTGGTATAGTTGCTACTTTTTTTAGTTATCGTAAACATCATGTTATTTTTTTTATTTATTTCGCAGGGTTCTACTGAAGGCTTCTATATATTAGCAGCTGATGCAGCTACCCAACTAGTAGGTATTATTTATTTTTATTTTGCAAAAAAATACTTGCAAGACATTTTTTTCTTAGATTGAAACGTAATCTTATCTAAGTATGTTAAGATATGAATATTATTAAATAATAAAAATAATTATTGTTATCCTGTCTATTCGTGTGAAAAATAATTGGCAGCTGATTGGCTGAATCCACCATATTTCATATTTGTACAAACTTGGCAGGCATTTAGTGGGCCCTGGTCCATATTGGTCTAGACTTGGCAGGGGCTAAATGGGCCATGATCCATATTGGCCTAGATTTTGGCAAGGGGTTCGCCAAGTTTTGATTTTCGAAATATCGATTCTTGATGTAAAATCAGATCTTTATAAAATTGCATTTTTATTTTCAAAAAGAGTAAAAATCAAGGCTTGCAATAAAGTTTCCATAATCACGCTTACGCGCTTTTTAACTAATACATGGTTACGAAATATTTTTATCATTTTTATCAAAACTCATTTTGATATTTTTTGGTCTTTTTTTTTACAATTTGACGGAACATTGTGATATTTTACGATAAATTTATGTTTTGATTATGTTCTAGAAATGTTTATAAAATTACTTAATAAAATTTATAAATTTTTAGTTAATATATATATATTTTTTATTTCAGGTGCCTTGTGAACTACCAGCACGTAGATCGAAAATGCATTTTAATGGATAATGAATTATTATTGTATTATTGTTACTATTATTAGATAAAGTTAAATGAAATATAGTCCTTATAAATATCTCTCATGGAGGTTCAAATTTTATTGTTGTGTAGTGAAGGAAGTTTTTGCTTGAATAATGGATGGACGTCGGGTCTAAAAAATGTCTGAATTAAAAGTGCTTCAATACGGGAGAAGAGCTACAATGTAGAATAGACGTTGTCATGTGTAATGTTTCGTGTGACAAAATTACAAAAAAGTAATAAGTTACTTTCATTTAACATAAATAATAAAATTAAAATAAATGTTACGTTTTTGGTGCAATTTCAATTTCTTTATTTGCATAAGGATAAGGTACATAAAATGATCTTAATTTATAAATTACATCGTCTCTTACTCTACCTTTATAAGGTGTGCAAATTATCATTATATTCTTACAAAATAACATCATGGAAAAATATTTTTTTTTTCATAATTGTAACATGTTATAAATTGAGTTTATAATAAAAGGATTCAAATAATATCTTACGATAAATGTATGTTATTGTGAAAATGGAAAAATTAAAAAATATGTTACATAATTGTAACATGTAACATTGTTATAAATTGAGTTTATAATAACAGGTTTCAACGAATTCTTTGATGATTATGACATGTTCGACCAAGTTGTCTCACGGTTGCGTTCCTAAGCACATGTTTTAACATGTTTTCTTTGGACATTTTTCTTATAATAACAAGTTTCAACTAATGTCTTGTTGGTTATGACATGTTCAACCAAGTTGTCAACGATTGCGTTCCTAAGCACACGTTTTAACATGTTTTCTTTAGACATTTTTTTATAACAACAAGTTTCAACAAATGCCTTGTTGGATATAACATATTTAACCATGTTATCTAACGGTTCACATGTCCCTAATTACATGTTTTTTAGCCATTTTTCGTTAATTTAGTATCAGACCCGACGTCCAGATGTTACTAGGTAATAAAACTCCGTAGTTCGACTACAGCGGTATCAACGCTACTGTTTCTGTCGTATAGCAGTGTAACTTCGCTCTTGCAGTTCAGTTGTATTATCAAAAAAATAATGTTCGAAATTTATTTGGCACAATACTTTTAATTGACTTAAATTTTTCGTTTTTTCTTTACGAGATATATATTATAAAAGATGCCAGATACAGTCTTTTTAGATTTTTTTAATTTTTTGATTATTTTATTTGTTTTAATATAAAAGATGTCGCTGGCCAGATATAGTTTTTGTTCTGTTAAGAACATTTTAATTTTTTGATTATTAATTTTTTTTTATTTGAAAGCTTATGTAATCTCATGGTATTCTTATAAAATGATGATTATGAAGATCTGATTTGGACACAAAATCTTTCATAATAAAAAATGGTAATTCCCTGCATTATGTAACTGTAGTAAAAAAATACTGTCTGTCTTCTGTCGTTTTCGAGTAATCTGAAGCCCTTGGACCATTTTTGACAGCATTTTTACTAGTGAGCTGATGTTATAAGGAGTATCTTGGGCTAGTTTATTTTACAATCTATACATAGCGAGCACAATTCATTGTTATTACTTTTTACACAATAATTTGTATTTTTTCTTTATTGGCGGTGTATTAAAGTATTATTCGATTGTATTTTTAGAAATTTTTGTATTGTTTTATTGAATTCGATTTATGCCTGTATTATAAATTATCTATTTGTGCACTTTTTCCCCTTTGTTAAGTGGTTGTTTTCTTTTTAAAGCTTTTCTTTGTAATATACTTTTTCTTTGGTTACATTTTTTGGTATGGTATTTTTTTTTGGTATTTTCCAATGTAAAAAAATCTTGGATATTGTTTTTTACTTTTGTCATGATTGGTTATCATTGGTTAATTTCGTTAACGTTATTTATGTCGCATTTTGTGCCTATATCGGTTACATCATTAAGTCTCTGTTGCGATTAGTGCCTATATCGGTTAAATAATTTAGTCTGTCGAGTTTTGTGCCTATGTCGGTTACATCATTTAGTCTCTGTCACGTTTTGTGCCTATATCGGAAACATCATTTAGTCTCTGCCACGTTGTGCCTATATCGGTTACATCATTTAGTCTCTGTCACGTTGTGCCTATATCGGTTACATCATTTAGTCTCTGTCGCGTTCTGTGCCTATATCGGATACATCATTTAGTCTATCGCGTTTTGTGCCTATATCGGTTAAATAATTTAGTCTGTCGAGTTTTGTGCCTATGTCGGTTACATCATTTAGTCTCTGTCACGTTTTGTGCCTATATCGGAAACATCATTTAGTCTCTGCCACGTTGTGCCTTTATCGGTTACATCATTTAGTCTCTGTCACGTTGTGCCTATATCGGATACATCATTTAGTCTATCGCGTTTTGTGCCTATATCGGATACATCATTTAGTCTATCGCGTATTGTGCCTATATCGCTTACATCATTTAGTCTCTGTCGCGTTTTGTGCCTATATCGGATACATCATTTAGTCTATCGCGTTTTGTGCCTATATCGCTTACATCCTTTATTCTCTGTCACGTTTCCTATATCGGTTATATTCTTTAGTCTCTGTCGCGTTTCGTGTCAATATCGATTATATAATTAAGTCTTTGTCGAGTTCTGTGCCTATCTCGGTTAAATTATTTCGTCCCTGTCGCGTATTTCTCCTAAATCAATTACATAATTTAGTCCGTCGCGTTGCCTATATGGGCTATGTAGTTTTATCATGATTGCGTATTTTGCCTATATCGATTTTGTGACCCTCCGTTGAGCAATATAACTTATATTACGAATTTATGAAACCGTACAATTTGCCTCAATTATAATTTAGTAAGGCTGTTTCTGTAATTCATGTAGGTATGTTGGCATTATCAAACAGGAAATAATTCTATGTTCGGAGAGCTTTTCGCGGTCATAGCCTTGGGGGTTACTACCATCTCTTAAAACAATATTATTTTAATCATACTCTTACTTTTTTGAGGAAATTTAACTTTTTAAGCCAAAAATAACAATTTCAGTTGGTTTTATGCAATGGATAAGTGAAAAATCAATAAGGGTTTAAGTTTGTTCAACTGTGTATAACGGAATGTTTTACTGTTTTAAGGAGGAAATAAAACTTTCTGAACTATGATGGTTTTTAAAAGATGGTGGTAGGCCTGTTATATTTTGTGGAACGTTTCCATCGCGTATTTAGCCTATATTTTCAATTAATTTTTCGCGCATTTAGCCTATTTGGCAAAATTATTTAAAAAATCACATCCTACTGTATATACTTATACAGAATGTTTAAAATCTTAAAAAGTGTTAATATTTTTTGTTCAATAGACTTAAGAGAACTTTTCTGAAATAGTGAAGTATTAATTAAATACCATAATTATTAACACTTTGTTGTGTATTATTCAAAGCAGTCTCGTATTTTAGTTGTTGTACACGTTTATTGTCTTATTATTGTATTGATGGTTAATAAAATTATTATAAAAAATGTTATTGTTTTTATTTATATGTGTCCTATGGAAATACACCTTGACTTATAAGTCTTTAATTGTATTTGTGGTAAGACTGGTATAGTCCGCGCTGAAGTTATTGCGAACAGGTGTAGTGATACAATTTACTATGGCGATACGATTCATTTCTATATTCAGAGCGGACTAGAAGTTTTACGCGGACTATAACGCTGCCACACCCATTTATAAGATTATACATTAATTAGCTTATAAAATACGAAACTTCACATAATTGAGTCAGACTGCATGGCCATTGATTTATGCGGCTCACACATTGGTTGTGATTGCACACTCATTGATTAAATTTGTACACTAATTGGGCAAAATTGTGTACAAATTTTAAGCACACACATTAATAAAAAAAGCATACTCACTGTTAAAAATTGCATACTCAATTACTCATTGATCAAAATTGTACACTCATGGATAAAAGTTGCACACTTATTAATTAAAATTCCAATCTTTAGATTAGATTGCATATAAATTTATTTAGGACTTTCTCACATAAACAAAAAAAAAAAGACTAACCCACTGAGTTTCTTATCGGATCTTCTCAGTAGAGGTCGCGTTCCGATCCGGTAGTAGTTTAAGAAAAATATTGTACCTGACAATTTGTAAGTGCCGCCGTTGGCCTATACAAATAAATATCAATAAATCATTTCATTTCATAAACTACAAGAAGTAGATACGTACATGAAGTTGTCTGCGGTTGAAACGCGTATAGACTAGGAGCTCAGACAAAAAATGGATGATTAAACATGTTGATGGAGTTATTGAATAAATTAAACAGACCTACAGGATTACTCAAGATATATTACATACGTGGAATTCGTACAATACATGACACATACATGTGACAGATAGATGATCGGCAAGGTGACATATATTAAAAAGTAAAACAATTTTCATTGAGTGTATATATCTTCGATATATGTATGTAGGGGTGGTAGAACTCTTTGTGGTTCAACTTCGACGGCACCACCGCCACACCTGTTTCTGCCTCATAACAGCAGTGTTAAGCGCTGCTGTGTTCCGATTTGAAAGGTGTGGTAAGGGAGACATACTTTTCCGAGGCGTTCCAGCTTAGTCCTCAGGAGTAGCGGCACATCTGTGGCCGACCTCAGATATCTAACCCTATCTGGGATTGATTACAGATGTCCATGGGCGGCAGTGACCACTTACCATCAAGTGGACTGCATGCTCGTCTGCTACTCCTACGTTATAAAATAAAAACAAAGAAATATCGGGTGACGGATCAGACCTCGGTCAATGATATTTTTGACACATTTTTTTGTTGCAGGTTATGCTGCTGGGGCCCCCGGGGTGAGTGAAATCATAACCTAAACTAACTTAAACCTTACCAACCTTACAAGGTAACTTTTTAAGACCGTATGTATGTATGTATGTATGTATGTATATATGTATATATATCTCATTCTGTGTCATGTAGAGGTGACATTTAAGTAGTTTGTTTCTTGTTTTTTTATTATATTTCTGTGATTTTTTAAAAAGTGAAAAATTCTTTAGGTGTATTGAGCACTTTTTGGGTGAACAAAAATCATGGAACTCGCGTCATTGTCACCGAACGCTTTATGATCAAAGATTAAAGTTTTGAATAAGTCAAACACAAAAATCTAATAGCTGATAGAATTCACAAGTTTTCACTTTTATCGGCACTTCCCAAACAGCTGTTTTTTTTTGCATTATATGTTTGAAATAACATTTTTGCAATTTAAGTTCAGTTTATAAATAAGCATAGTTTTTCACCCCCGTTTTTTATTGTATTCTTGAAATAATATTTTTGTAAGTTGAGTTTAATAAGCATACTTTGACTCAGTAGGATTAAATGTATCATGACCACAATTTTTTCGTAGCAGGGTTACGAGACGAGCCAGTATGTCGGCCAGGCGCAGCAGCGGCGCGGGCTAGGCACGGGCGCGGCCGTCGGGCTCGGCGTCGGCGCGCTGGCGGCGGGCGGGCTGGCCGGGTACGCGCTGGGCGGCGGCTTCAGCAGCGACAGCCCCACCAGGGAGGAGGTGGGTGCCGCGTGACGTCACACAGGGCGTGGGACACGTGGCGCTGGCCGGGTACGCGCTGGGCGGCGGCTTCAGCAGCGACAGCCCCACCAGGGAGGAGGTGGGTGCCGCGTGACGTCACACAGGGCGTGGGACACGTGGCGCTGGCCGGGTACGCGCTGGGCGGCGGCTTCAGCAGCGACAGCCCCACCAGGGAGGAGGTGGGTGCCGCGTGACGTCACACAGGGCGTGGGACACGTGGCGCTGGCCGGGTACGCGCTGGGCGGCGGCTTCAGCAGCGACAGCCCCACCAGGGAGGAGGTGGGTGCCGCGTGACGTCACACAGGGCGTGGGACACGTGGCGCTGGCCGGGTACGCGCTGGGCGGCGGCTTCAGCAGCGACAGCCCCACCAGGGAGGAGGTGGGTGCCGCGTGACGTCCACACAGGGCGTGGGACACGTGGCGCTGGCCGGGTACGCGCTGGGCGGCGGCTTCAGCAGCGACAGCCCCACCAGGGAGGAGGTGGGTGCCGCGTGACGTCACACAGGGCGTGGGACACGTGGCGCTGGCCGGGTACGCGCTGGGCGGCGGCTTCAGCAGCGACAGCCCCACCAGGGAGGAGGTGGGTGCCGCGTGACGTCACACAGGGCGTGGGACACGTGGCGCTGGCCGGGTACGCGCTGGGCGGCGGCTTCAGCAGCGACAGCCCCACCAGGGAGGAGGTGGGTGCCGCGTGACGTCACACAGGGCGTGGGACACGTGGCGCTGGCCGGGTACGCGCTGGGCGGCGGCTTCAGCAGCGACAGCCCCACCAGGGAGGAGGTGGGTGCCGCGTGACGTCACACAGGGCGTGGGACACGTGGCGCTGGCCGGGTACGCGCTGGGCGGGCGGCTTCAGCAGCGACAGCCCCACCAGGGAGGAGGTGGGTGCCGCGTGACGTCACACAGGGCGTGGGACACGTGGCGCTGGCCGGGTACGCGCTGGGCGGCGGCTTCAGCAGCGACAGCCCCACCAGGGAGGAGGTGGGTGCCGCGTGACGTCACACAGGGCGTGGGACACGTGGCGCTGGCCGGGTACGCGCTGGGCGGCGGCTTCAGCAGCGACAGCCCCACCAGGGAGGAGGTGGGTGCCGCGTGACGTCACACAGGGCGTGGGACACGTGGCGCTGGCCGGGTACGCGCTGGGCGGCGGCTTCAGCAGCGACAGCCCCACCAGGGAGGAGGTGGGTGCCGCGTGACGTCACACAGGGCGTGGGACACGTGGCGCTGGCCGGGTACGCGCTGGGCGGCGGCTTCAGCAGCGACAGCCCCACCAGGGAGGAGGTGGGTGCCGCGTGACGTCACACAGGGCGTGGGACACGTGGCGCTGGCCGGGTACGCGCTGGGCGGCGGCTTCAGCAGCGACAGCCCCACCAGGGAGGAGGTGGGTGCCGCGTGACGTCACACAGGGCGTGGGACACGTGGCGCTGGCCGGGTACGCGCTGGGCGGCGGCTTCAGCAGCGACAGCCCCACCAGGGAGGAGGTGGGTGCCGCGTGACGTCACACAGGGCGTGGGACACGTGGCGCTGGCCGGGTACGCGCTGGGCGGGCGGCTTCAGCAGCGACAGCCCCACCAGGGAGGAGGTGGGTGCCGCGTGACGTCACACAGGGCGTGGGACACGTGGCGCTGGCCGGGTACGCGCTGGGCGGCGGCTTCAGCAGCGACAGCCCCACCAGGGAGGAGGTGGGTGCCGCGTGACGTCACACAGGGCGTGGGACACGTGGCGCTGGCCGGGTACGCGCTGGGCGGCGGCTTCAGCAGCGACAGCCCCACCAGGGAGGAGGTGGGTGCCGCGTGACGTCACACAGGGCGCGGGACACGTGGCTCAGGCGCAACAGCGACGCGCGCGTGGGTTTAGTGAGTGTCTTAGGTGGGGGGCTCGCTGCAGAGGCCAGGTGAGAAGGAGATTTACATGACTGGAAGAGGGGGAGAGATGACGTCACACGTTTTGAGGGAAAAAGGTATTTAACGTGCAGTGTCTAAGGTACATGAGAGGTTCGCTTAGAGGACTAGGTGGGGAGGTTGACAAAGTGGGAGAGGAGGAAGAGGGGGAAAGATGACGTCATGCTGAAAAAGTTGCTTTGCGTCCTGCCTAAAGAGGAGGAAAGGATAAAGGAAACGTGTCACAACGTTCAACTGAAGGTAGAGGTGAGTATAGTTCTAGGATTTCTCAATAAATTTCGTCTGAAGTTCCCAAACCTTTGGGGAATGTTTGACATTGAACGACCTCTGTCATTAAGGCAGGTGCCAGGTCTTAGAATATGACCTTAAATGTACATCGATAACCAGAAGTTTATACCGAATTCGATGATAATTTTATTATTAGGTACATATAAAAATAATGATTTTATTCCGGCAGGTTCGTAATTAACGATTATGATAATATTTATAACGAAATTGATGATGATTATGAATGAATAATGATAAATATGTTTATTATGATTATATATATAACGAAATTGATGATGATAATTATTAATCAATAATAATAATGATGTTTATCAAACAGGTGCAAGTGACCGATTTCTCGGAGAGCGCTGATTTCGGCGGTGACGACTGGATGGATTGAACCGCCACGTAAAGACACACAGTAGACCATCTTACTTATATATAAATCATGTTTGTTGATTGGGGTTTTTGTAAGGATTAGAACGGAGTTAAGATTACATACAAGATAGGTAATCTATAAAAATATAAAATTTAAAAAAATATTTTGATGTATTTATAAAAAACCACACATATAAAATATGTAAGTTGAAAGGCACAAGTTTCAAGGCACCTTATAAAAGCTAATTATCATCACTTGCTTCAACGGTAATGGAAAACATCACGAGGAAACCTTCATGCTTGAGAATTCTGTAACAGTTCGCAAATGTGTGTGAACTGTACCACTCTGAAAGAAGATGAATGAGATGATGAAGAAGAAGAACGTGCCCAGCAGTGGGACAGTAATGGATTGATAAGGATGGTGGTATGCAAAAATCTCTATCAACAAACATGACTATCAAAATTCATAATATGTGTCGGCTACCTAAACTTGGCAAATACACGCTGTAATGTCTAAAGCAGTATGACGTCACTGTGACGTCATAATACTGTCTCTCATTCACACGCAAATACGGTTACGAGTGTGACAGATACAACCATATTCTATATTACATAACATTTACACTGTTCAATGTACGAGTATATGGATAATATACGATGACATGACGTCACGCCTCATAGGTTTCTATCTCTTTCACACGCGCACATGTTTATGGGTGTGACAGAGACATGTAAGATTTTCACACTACAAATACTGCTGGACATAATAATTATTTATGTATGCTATATATAGGGTGTTGGGATCCAATATAACATACTTTTATTATTTCTAGCATTGTACTTGTTTACAGTTCCAGTAACATGCCAGTTTAGTTAGCCGATTTCAACCAAATTATATAATAATAAGCCTTAATGAGCCTTTATATATAGATAGTTTAGTCGCCTCGAGCATAGCTTTATATACAAACAAAAATAGCTATATATTTAGATATTTATATATATTATATTACCTTTCTTGTCACAAGTATGGAACAATTATCGTTTTGATTGTCTTAATTTAAGCTATACGTTTGATTGTGTAAATTTGAACAGAAATTGTTATGTAAGGGCCTTTTATAAAATTAATATTCAATGCGATCTGATTTCTATATAGACAGTCGCGGCACTAAATAATGCAACCGCGGAAATGAAATGAAATATATTTAGTTTGTATAGGCCAACGACGGCACTTACAAATTGTCAGGTACAATATTTTTCTTAAACTACTACCGGATCGGAACGCGACCTCTACTGAGAAGATCCGGTAAGAAACTCAGCGGGTTTGTTTTTTTTTTTAAATAACAATTATTCTCTTTTTTAATGCCATCATTCTTACATATAATTAATAAAGCATTAGCTCCAGTATCTTGCTTTACATTTATCTAAAAAGGAAGTTTGTTCAGCAAGATATGCACTAAATGATGCAGTTACGGCACTACGATTAGTAGTGTAGCAGTCAGTGCCGCAATTAACTTACTCGATGCAGACTTAAACTGATATAGTCGCAACATTAATCGCTGCAGCGGTGACATTGAAGAGTAATCACGGCACTAACTAGTGTAATATCGGCACTAAGCAATGCAATCGCGGCACTAAGCGAATCAGTTGCGATACTAACTGCAGTGGACCCGCGGTAATCCGGCCCCTGTCTAATCCGTCACTCCCTGTAATCCGACATGGTCTATTATTTATCACATATGTATTGAATATTTTTTGTTCTATAGCATTACATAATGACGTTAACTTTATAATAAAACGTAGTTCTCTATTGTTTTATTTACTAAACTTGACAGAAATAATTAAGTATGATTTGTACTTCAGAGTACATAACATAATATGTAGGTATATAAAATATAGAATCTTATCACTGGATCTGTAATTTGTCGGAGTACTAGGTACTCTTTCGTGAAAAAAATCGGTCTATACGGGGTTTTAGGCAGAGTACCGTATAATCCGATAAATTCGATAGTCCGACACTGCCCTGCAAAATGATTGTCGGATTACCGCGGGTCTACTGTAGTGCATTTCCGACATTAAGCAATGCAATCACGGCACTAAGCGATGCAATCGTGGCACTGACAGATGGCACAGCACCAATCTGTGCAATCGACAGATGTAGGCGCGGCACCAATCTGTGCAATCGTGGTACTATAATGAATTTCTACTTACCTTCGGATGACTTCGCCTGATACGAGTCCCTTACAATATAATAAAGTTCGAATTTATACATTCTTACTTTAATTTTGATTAAATAATGTGTGTATAGGTAGATTTCTTCAGTAGTGCCATAGACAAATAATAGATGTTCAATATTTCCATAAGAATTAATTGTTCTAAATACCTTATCTGGTTCCAATTGAATCTATTTTGTCAAATTAGTCCCAAAATCAAATTACCTTCATATGGAATATGTACAAAAAATATTTAGGTAGAGAGTACACACAAAAATAAGAAATCTACCTATTAGAATGGTTTAGAATTCGTTAAGCCATTGATAAATATAAGCAATTTATTAAATTTTAAATAATATGATAATGAATGAAAATATAAAATTTAAAAATATTGTTGGATATTAAAAAAATATAATCACATTTTCTACACTTCAATAATAAGTTTGTAATCACGTGATGATCACTATATTTAAGATGATGATTGATAATGATAATGATAATTAATATCAAGTTATTTATCACGATAATTTAATACTATCATTGATTTGTAAAATGGATGGTGGATCTAAAAATATGAGTGCTTAAGTTTATAGCTTATGTTACTCCCACAATTAAGAGGAATCCAACGACACCTTATATATTAATCCGTCAAGCCGTTCGCGCTGTAGGGTGTTACAAAGAATGAGACATAAGTACATAATATGGTTGAATAAGGGTAATGCTACCCTCCACAGTCGGGTAAAAAAGTGCGAAGAAAACATTTTATTTGAAAGTTTATAATTAAATATTACAGGTCCGATTTTTCAAAGTTATGGGTCTATTAGATATTAATAATTACTTGCTATATCGGCAAGGAAAGTGTAATTAAGAAATATACACGCCTGAGAGGTCTTTTAAAAAGTTCTCAATGGGGTGTGAAGTTTTTTTTATTTGCAGTGTCGAGTAAAGGGACTAAATTGATATTGGTTTGACAACACCATTGTAGCACTATTCCTTTTTTTTAGCATTTTTAGTTTGGATATTTTGAGCATAGATCCGAAATCCATTTGATAAATCAATGATTAAAATCATAGTTAACAATTCGCGTAAAGACGTTATAAACTTTATACGTAAAGACGTTATAAACTAGTCTTCAACCTAAGAATATTTCACTTAAAAAACTTAAATCAATGATAATTTTATATAATGACTCACTAACTCACGCTTTGCTGTGATTCTGTCGTTCCCGTGGGATTTTTGGGATAAATAGTATATAAAACAGTCTTATAAAGAAATGCAATTTTGTGTAAAATTTTCAAGTTAATACTTCGAGTACTTTTTGAGTTTTGCTGACACAAACATACAGATGCTAAATTTTATATATAGATTGTTGTAATTGCAAATCAAATTAATTATGTTTATTATATTATAAATTATATTATTAAGCAAAGATATAAGATGCCATTTTTATGTTATTTTGTATTGATGTTGATTTTGAATCAAATTGTAATAAATATATGAAACGTTGTATTGTGTTTTATTTTTCTTGGTTTCCCTGACGAAGTAGTTATACAATTATACAGTTAAAACTAGCTGACCCGGCAAACGTTGTGTTGTCATATAAATAAAAAAATGTAAAGGTGAACAAGCCTTATCACTTAGGGGTATGAAAAATAGATATTAGCCGATTCTCACACTTACTGAATTTGCATATAAAATTAGGTGAAAATCGGTAAAGCCGTTTCGGAGGAGTACGGTGACTAACATTGTGACACGAGAATTGTATATACAGGGTGAATCTCCATAATGTGCACATATTGAAACAGGAAAAATAAAACCGCATTTTGTCGACAAAAATAAATTTTTTTTTTGGGTTTTACGACCTTTTGAAATTTTTTTTGGGATACGTGCACCTGAAGTAAATAAATCGCTATAACTTTTAAACTAAGAGGGTTATCAGGTTCAAACAAAAATTACAATGATTATCAATGATAGGCCGTACTGATCCATGAAAAAAAAATATCTTCCCAGGAAAAAAGTCAGTTTAGTGCAAAAAAGCAGTTTTTTTTGTCCACAAAATGCGGTTTAATTTTGCCTGTTTCAATATGTGCACATTATGGAGATTCATCCTGTATAAGAGATATAAAAGGTGCGTTTAAATCTTTTTGCGTATAAGTATGGTATAAAACAAAATTAAACGAGATTTTTAAGGATGGGAATATTACAATCCTTAAAAATCTCGTGTAAATATAATCGTGTAGACTATTCATATACAAAAGTCTTTTATCGATCCTTTTTTATAGTCAATGGAAAACAGGTTTGCGTAACGAGCGCCGAGTAAAAGTAAAATATTGTCGACTGCAACCATTCTAATAATAGCCAGCCCTAATTTTGTTATATTTAATTTATTAATATAATTGCTCGTTCTAAAAATAAGTTATTGACACAAAAAATAATAATAATATGAAAATATTTGTTTCGAAAATCGACATTCATCTACGATTGAATAGGGTTAAAACCAACACGATAAAAGTAGGCTGTAAAGTTCATATTAAGAATTTATAGTCTATGGATTATTCGAGCTATTTTTGGAATTTCAAGGAAACATAATTGGTAACCATGGTTACGTAGTCAAACAACTGACAATCGTAAACAAAATATTTATATTGTCAAATGTCAAGAGACTAGCTATATAAAAGGTATTCCGTTAACATTCTTAGCTAAGGTTTTAGATAAACTAAGGAATAGAAATGTCTTCATTAAGCGGTTATGATAGCGAGGTAGCAGGATTCGACAGTATTGCGCAGAACAAAAGGTCTGAAGCATGTTCTTCGACCCAAACAACTGAGTTCAGCGAATGCGGTGTAGCTTCTCAGACCAACTCATCTAAGGATATCGGTTGCATGGTCAATGCTGAGGACTTAAACGCAGAGGATGACATTTTAAGAGAGTACCCACCACCAGGTTTGAATGAATTCCTCAGAAAAGTGGTCCCGTCTATGATGGAGCAGTTAGATCAAAACGACAAAGAGTTACTTTATAATTCGTCTGATTCTGATGAAGAAGAGATCCTCACAGCGAAGCTATTACAAGAGATAAAGCTGAAGAGTGATGGCTTAGGGGCTGGCGACCATCACACTTCCATTCTGGGGATAACATGGAGCAGCGCTGGTAATTCCTTCGCTGTGTCTATCGGGCAGTCGCAACACGAGACTTGGTGCGACAACCCTGGACTCATCCAGGTGTTTACGCTAAAACGCAGCGAAGGAGACAAGTTCGTCCATGAGATGGACATTTCTGAGAAGAACTGTATAACGGTTCTGAAGTACCATCCTACCGTGTCAGCCTTACTGGCGTATTGTACCACGTCTGGTGAGGTCGTTCTTTGCGACCTTCGCAATGGTTTGGAAGAAGGAATGCAGCTAGCTTCGCCGTCAGATTGCCACGGCTCCCGCCGTGTCTCTGCTCTCCAATGGGCTGATTCTCGTCTTGCTAACATATTTCTTCTAATGCAAATCAATAATAAAGGGAAACGGCGTGGTGCTTCAGACCAAATCCTCTGTTCTGCTGGCAGCGACGGCACGCTCAACGTGTGGCAAGTTAATGCTAATTTGAAAGTTTTTGAGAATGTAATTTCGTATAATATTAACGGTTCCAAGAAAGTACCGCCCCCAGATTTAAGCTGTTTTGACTTTGTCAAGAACCATCCTCTCCGCCCGGCAGATGAGAAGCTTTTTAACGAAGAAATATTTGTCGTTGGAACAAAGTCCGGCAAATTGTATTTGTGTAAAATTAAAGATTACGATCATGATATGGATCCAGTGTATGAAGTACTGGAGGGGCATTCCACTTGTGTTTTGGACGTGGCTTTCGGCTTCCAGAAGCCTAGTATCTTCGTGTCCATCTCTATGGACTCGGAACTACGTGTTTATGATATTAAACAGTCTGGACCCTTAAAGGCGAGTGGCATTTGTTTATTTTTTCATTTCACTCACCATTTTCTTAATCGAATAGATATAAACTAGTGATAGTGGTTGAAACTATGCGTCTCAATCGGCGGGTCCGAGGTTCAAACGCACCAGGCACGTATGCTTATGCAAAGCAAACATTATTAGAAATTAATTATCACATAACTAAGGAAAATATAGTGAGGAAACCTATACGCCTGAGTGTTCTATAAAAAGTTCTCAAGGTGTGTAAAGTCTACCAATATTTAAAGATTTTAAAATACAATTTCTACACAAATACCTACAATAAACAAAATATTTGTGTAACAAAAATATTTGCATACATCTGAGCTTGTATAGGTGCCGTGACGTATTCAGACTTCAGAAATTATATAAAAAAAAATGTGAGCCGTCACGGGACGCCTGGCAGATGTGAAACATCGACATTATTTTGTAAAAGTAATATGCAGAAAAGAACATATTGTGATAGGAACTAAATATGTCATAATGATAAAATAAAATATTACGATTTTTTTATTATCAGAAAAATAATTTGTTTTCAAGTAAAACACAGGTTATGTTTACTGTAGTAAACAACACTGTGTACACTACGGAGTATACACTATAGGTATTCGAGCTCAGTGTAGCGAGAAAGATGGCTTAACGCCAGATCGAGTGGGAGAGAATCGCACAGTCGATTGCGCACGGCATGCGTCGCCACGCCAGAAATCGGTTTTACGTGCGGCTATAGATGTTTCACATCAAAAATAACATTTAACTATTCGTATGGTTGGATTTCAACTAATTTATGTCCCCTACATATTTCCAGGTGATATGCTTGGACATCCCTATATCGTGCATCGGCTGGCTGCAGTACCCCTGCGTGGTGGTGGGTCTGGCGCGGGCGGAGCGCCAGCTGCTGAAGGTGTACAACGTGGCGAGCGGTCGCGAGGTGCCCGCGGATGGGTTCGACGGTGATGGCACCATCACTTGCCTTGCCGTCAACCATAGCGGGTTAGTTTATTTATTGATATGGAGATCTCCCGCTCGGATAAGTGATTTTACTAAGTGAGCGGCCGGGTTCCAATAGATTCAATTCGGAGCAACAGTATCATTCAAAATCATGAGGCATGAGTTAATATTTATCAAAAGTCATGCAGATCTTGATAACATCCAACGGGTTGGCCACTCTTACTTTTTCTACTGATTCCCATTGAAACTCTACCGTTTTGAAAAAAACCATACCTAACTGTAAGAGACGAAAATAGTTATAATTTTATTTTACTTTACTTGTTTGTATATGTCTCGGAGCCTTGTACTCTAACAGTGGGGAAAAGTAGAAAATACGGGAGATTATTTTGTTGGTTAAAATTCAAGATTTCTTTAATAAATAGCTATTTTTGTTAGCAAACAAAATTACTATTAGGTACGGTATAGTCCTTGCCAAACTGCTAGTCCGCTCTGAAGTTGTTGCGCACAACTACAAGCATATATTCCCTAGCAACGTAAGGCCATACTAACGCAGCTATGTACCCGTGGGCGAAAGCGGGCAACCGACGGGTACCATGGGGGGGGTCTGTCTACAATTAGCTATTCGAAGCGACTCGTTTCTATATTCAGAGTGGACTAGCAGTTTGGCGCGGGCTATACTGTGTTACGGTTTTCCTAATATATTATACTTATTAGTGTTTTTCACGTCAGCTGGTGTCGCGTGGCGGGCGGCGCGGCGGGCGGCGCGCTGCGCGTGTGGGCGCTGCCGGCGCGGAGACACGCGGCCGTAGACGACACTTATGTTGCTTAGATATGTTGTTGTTGTTGTTGTTTGTTTTATTTAGAGTTGTTTTTTTGTTTAAAATCGGAACTATACTATTGAATCACCACGCTATCAGAGTTAAATAAAATCTATATATTGTCTGTGGTCATATGACCGCGTCTGGTCGAAAGTTAATGTAATTGTGATCATAGAAAAATGTATAGATTCGAACATGCGTCGCGTCGCGTTGCTTGTACACGAAGCAGTGGGACACCGTAACGCAAAAAAATGCAGGATTGGTAGATAACTACACAACGTTGTTGCAACGGCGGGACGCATGGTACTAGACTATTAATAAAAATTGATATAATTGATAAAAAAACCCTCTTGGTCTCATTTCGCGTATTTCACAGTGTACTAAGGGTGTACTAAGAATATGTGTGTAAAACGCCGCAGCGATAACGTTCCGAACTTCCGACGCCGCGCCGCCGTCGCAACGTGTCGGTTGCATCAGCATGTTGTGTGACGTTTCAATAGTATTTTCCCACCTTAGGCTTATTTTACTTGGGTTTTTCGAACGAAGCGAATGTCCCTTTAATATTGGAACGAATGAATTAAGTTGACTGAATAAAGATATTTATGTATTAAGTTCATGCAATAAAAACAAATATAGGAATAATTAGAGAGAGTATATATTTATGTAACTTGTTTTAATAAAATGTGGTACATTTAACTGATGCCTGTCTTGTTATTTAATAAATTCATAAGAAAATCATAAATTGCAAAGGACAATGCCCATGAAAGTATGGACCGCCGTCCAGAGTTGCATCAAATTGAAACTTGTTTTGGATGATGTATAATTAACCAAATACTACCACCAATAATTATTTTTTAGATCAGCACCCGGCTTCTGAAGTTATTTACCGAAATGTTGCATAACCTCAAAATCGAAAATATCCGACGATAGATTGATGGTCGGTTTTAACTGACAGTACTTACTTATAATGTAGTTCGATTAACATATTCCATTTACTTTTAAAGGTAGTAGGTAAAATAACCTAAAATAATCATAAAAACCTAAAATAATGAATTCCGAGTATAAAATACCGCCATTTTAATTTTTAAGAACAAGAATCAACATTTCGTCTTATTTTATCTTAAATGGAACCCCCTTGTTCAAAGAAACTATTCTGATCGACAAACTATGTAAAAAAATCAAAAAATAATTTTAATATTACTTTCATTTTAATGCATGAGAAAAATTAGTAGTCAAAACACTAATAGATCTTATTGAATTCCGAGTACAAAATTCCGCCATTTTAATTTTTAAGAACAACAATCAACATTTCGTCTTATTTTATCTTAAATGGAATCCCCTGTTCAAAGAAACTATTCTGCCCGACAAATTATGTAAAAAAATCAAAAAATAATTTTAATATTACTTTCATTTTGACGCATGAGAAAAATCAGTACCAAGAATGGGCATTCTCCTTTATGGAAACGATAATGTTTATTTCTATACCACTTAATCACCACCACCTAATTTAAAGTGAGTGTATAGTCTTCAATAAATGCTAACTTCAACCATTTTGTATGCCACTAGTCACTACCGTAGATATTAAAGTTTTACGCCTGTTAGTAATAATAAGCAAATATTAAAATGTTTTGTTGAGAAATAAATAATAAACAATTTCCGATCTCTTGTGAAAAAAATGGTGATAATTGCTAACGCAAGAGAACGCATTTTTTTGGATTTCTAGGAGGGGGGGGGGGGGGGGGTTTGTAGTGTAAAATTTAGTGCTTTAGTGCTAGTAATTTAGTTAGGGTTAGTGCCAAATTTTTAGCCTAGTTTGTGGGGTCGCAACTTTCGTCGCACAAAAAAATTGTAAGAACAATTAAAGTCCCAAATTGAATTACCTACAACTTTGGTTCTTAACAACGATTATTTTATTGAGAATAAACTATAATATAAACAATTATTAATCCAGACAAAGTTCTTTATTACTTCCTTTTGTTTTACACTGAAAGAGAATATAAGAAAAAAACAAAACATCAAATTCAAAAGCGCACCGCGCCTCTCCTCACCGCCATGCCTCACCGCTCACAGATAAAAAATACAGCTCCTCAACTTGCCAGTTACAAAACTTTATAACTTTTTTTCTAGTTATTTTACAGAAAAATGTCATTACAGTTATTGATACTATATTTATATACCTTAAGAGGTAATCTTAATTATTGAATCGACGCGCAAAATTAACTTAATTCTTTAACTTACTGTAACACTGACCACTTCGATTAACGCAAAAAGTATTACACATTAAAAATACACAACAACTTATTCAAACGTCCATTTATTTCATAGAAATAATCACAATAGTTTATTCACAAGTTAACACACTATTTAACACGTCGCGCCTCGTTCTTGGCGCTCTCGTCATCTGCAGCCAACTGAAACAAAATTGAAATAAAATTAAATATTTATTTATATTGCGTTATTATAATAATAAACGGCGATGCATTGGCGACTATAGACGACGGTGACTGCTTTTTACCTGGTAGTCCGTCTGTCTTATCCTTAGGTATAAATATTAAAAAAAAAACATGTGTACGTGTGTAACACGTGTTAACATGTGTTACGTGCGTTAACATGTGTTACGTGCGTTACATGTGTATTTTACATGTGTCACAAATGTTTACACGTGTTACGTGTAATAACATGTGGTACGTGCGTTACATGTGTTACAGATGTTTCCACGTATATGTGTGTTTTATACGTACTCGTGATATACGCGTGAGTTACATGTGTAGAGTCCGCGTAAAACTGCTAGTCCGCTCTGAATATAGAAATGAATCGCGTCGCCATAGCAAATTGTATGACTACACCTGCTCGCAACCACTTCAGAGGGAACTAGCAGTTTTACATGGAGTATGCATGTATACGTGTGTTACATGTGTAACGTGTTTGTATGTGTTACATATCGCGTGCTTAAAGGTAAAAGGGCCTATAGCTAAGGGTTAATAGGGATTTATGCTGAAAGGGCACATAATTTTTTTTTTTTTTTGCCATTCGGTTTGAAATTATCTGAAACGTAAAATTTTTTTACGTTTCAGATAATTTCAAACCGAACTAAAAATTTTTTACGTTTCAGATAATTTCAAACCGAATGGCAAAAAAAAAAATTTTTATGTGCCCTTTCAGCATAAATCCCTATTAACCCTTAGCTATAGGCCCTTTTACCTTTAAGCACGCGATATATGTTAGACATGTGTAAGGTGTGTATCCGTGTGTTACACGTGTACGGTGTGTGTGTGTACATGTGTGTGTTTACATGGGACCATGTGTTACGTGTGTTACATGCATTGTGTGTGTGTTACACATGGGTATCTTCATGGGCACGTGTGTCACGTGAGTTAATTGCATCGTGTCGGTTACATGTGCGTGTTTGCATGGGAACGTGTTTCGTGTGTTACATCTATACGTATGTGTTACGTGTGTTACATGTGTTGCGTATGTGTTACATGTGTTACGTGTGTTACGTATGTATTACTAGTGTTACGTGTGTTACATGTGCCACACGTTAGTGTGTTACATCTATACGTATGTGTTACATGTGTGTTACATATGTGTGTTACGCACCGCTCAGGGCTTGGCGCGGCGGGCGGGCTCGCTGGCGGTGGGCGGCGGCGGCGGGCCCTTCGCCTGCAGCTCCTCCAGGTACGCCGTGATGATCGCCTGCCGCTGCTCCGGCAGGTGCTCCAGCGCCGTGTACCTGGCGATCACATCACTTTGGTTAGATTTAATTTCTAAATTAATATATTACATATAACTAGCATACCCGGCCAACATTATGTTACCATATAAATAAAAACAATATTAAGGGTGAACAACTCTCATCACTTAGGAGTATGAAAAATAGGTAGTAGCCGATTCTCAAACCTACTGAATATGCATATAAAATTTCTGAAAATCGGTAAAGACAGTAACTAACATTGTGACACGAGAATTTTATATATAAGATATTACATATAATATTGGTTAGCGTAATGTAGGCACTTATCACGTTGTTACGTAATCCGGCGAAGTGACTTCATCTGTCATCGTATCATTCCATCGTGTCATGCCGTGTCGAGTGGCATTGTGTCCCTTGTGTCATTTCATACCATTCCGTACCTCACGTCGTGATATGTCACGTGAAGCATGTTATGTCGTCTCGTAGCATCGCGTATGTCGTGACTTCGTCCGGCATCGTTTCAACACCTGGCAATGTATGATGTAACGTCGTGTCGTCGATTGAGTCGTTGCTATATCTGGCGTCGTGTTGTTTCATGTCAAAATATGAGACGTTTCGTAATTCACATCATCTCGTGACTCGCGTCGTATCGTGACACGTATGTCATATCTCGTATCGTATGACTCCAGTGTCGTGTCGTGTGTCGTGTCGTACCTGGCGTCGTGTTCGAGCGCGTCGTGTAGCTGCGTCATCGCCTGCCGCTGCGCTCGGGCGCCGATGTCGTGTCGTGTGTCGTGTCGTACCTGGCGTCGTGTCCGAGCGCCTCGTGCAGCTGCGCCATCCCCTGCGGCTGCGCCTTCGCGGCGGCCAGCGAGCGGTGCGTCAGTGTTCGCGTCTCCTGTAACAGGTGTCGTAGCGCCCCCTTGGCGGCGGTCAGCTTGTCGCGCTGGTAGTCGCGGAACTCGCGCTCCATCTGAACAGAAACACGTTTCATTTGTTAGGCCTCGTTCGATTGAAAGTGTCTGAATGTAATGTTACCGACGCAAAGTATATAATAACTAAATTCACGTTGCAATTGTCAATATCCGTTCGATTAAAAGTGTCTGAATGTAATGTTACCGACGCAAAGTATATAATAACTAAATTTTAACTGCTTTAACACTAATACTAGATTTAAGAGATTGCTGTCTATGTCTATAATTGGCTTACATATAAGTATTATCTGTCTGGTTGTATGTTTAATGTAAATGTGTTTATATGTTTAGCTGTTGGTATGTCTAAATAAATACATAAAAAAAATTAAAAAAGTGTATTAGTGATTCTTCTCCTAGGTATAGTCTCCGCCAAACTGCTAGTTCGCTCCGAATATAGGAACGAGTCACGTCGCAATAGAAAATTGCAGATATTAGCGGGATGAAGACGGCGTGGGATCTTCCCGGCACCCGTCTGCTGCCCGCTCTCGCCCACAGATAGTTGTGTTAGTGTGGCCTCACGTTACGGAGTATATGCTAACTAAACCCGCATGCAACAACTTCAGAGCGGACTAGCAATTTGGCACGGACTATACGTATCAGTCCATATCTGTGAGTGTATATGCCTGTTTGTATTGTGTGAGTGTATACCCAGCTGCCGCTTCACGTCGCGCCAGGCGGCCGTGCGGCTGTGTGTGTGTGTGTGTGCATGTGTGTGTGTGTGTGTGTGTGTGCATGTGTGTGTGTGTGTGTGTGTGTGTGTGTGTGTGTGTGTGCGTGTGTGACGTCACCTGCACCACGTTGGCGTACGCGGGCGCGGCGGCGTGGCCGTCCAGCTGCCGCTTCACGTCGCGCCAGGCGGCCGTACAACTGACTCCGAGCTCCGCCAGCAATGCTCTTAGCTTCTCGCGACGTTTGCAAGCGAGCAAGCCGGTGTGCTGGACGAATAGTCGCTCCTGGAAAATAGAGACGGAAATAATATTAAATTGTGTTAAGTTAAACAGTTGTGACACATTCTGGTTTCACCCTGATACCCCTCTGATTCTGTCTCATAACTGCAATAACAATGAAAGTGTTTGATCCTTTGTTAAGCGACTCCGAGGACACCACCGACAGCACCTATTTCTGCCTAATAGCAGCTGTGCTAAGCGCTACTGTGGTTCGGATTGAAGCGTGTGCTAAGGGAAAAATACTTACTATCCAAATCGTTCCAATTTAGTCCTCAGGGATAACAACACATCTGTGGCCTATCTCAGGTAGAACCCGTTATCTTATTCGGAATTAATTACAGATATCCATGGGCGGCAGTAGCCACTTACCATTAGGTCGACTGCATGGCCGTTTGCAAATACAATATTTTTTTAAAAATCTCATATAAAATAAAGGTATATTACAATGATAAATTTATACGACACTTCGTATTTTACTTAACAAGACAAAGTAAACTTCGTTAAACCTTGAATGAAGTAATAACATATAATAAAAAAACATACCATATCATCTTTACTGAGGGGTTTCGCGAGCGCGTACCGATGGTCCTTCTTCAACTGTTTCTTCGCCTCGCGCCACGTCAGGTCCGGGTTGCGCACGAGATCCGCCAGTAACGCGTTGAAGTGCTGCAACGGTAACGCTCGTTAATTAAATAACGAATTAACCGAATTGACGCGTAAATTTCGTTTGAATTAATTAACGAATTTGTTAGAATTAATTTACGAATTAACCAAACTGACGCGTCAAGTACGTTTAATTTTTTTAGCAATTTCACATTTGAAAAATTACGTATCGTCGTAGAGTAGGCACTTAATATTCTTTACATTAATTTAGTAACTGACCGAGTTGACTCGGTCTTTGTTTTATGTTGCTAGTAATTTAAATTTGAAATTTATTAACGGATTAACCGAATTGACACATCTTCATGTTAACTTCAACTGACATTCGATTTTAGGGTTAATTGAACTTGCTATGTGATTCACAGTATCGTGGGTACCATCGGATATAAACACGAACATACAAACACCAGGACCCAGAAAAAAATATATGTATTTATCAAAATGAACATAAAAATAATGCAATTAAGATATTTGCAAGTAGTAGAGGGAATAGTAATTACAAAGCAAATGTTAATAGTGATGAAGTATAAACGTGGAAGTCTTAATAATGATAATGATAAATGACGATGTCTATAATGATAACGATAATAATTACCTGCACCGCCTCATCCCGCTTATGGTACTCCCGCTCCTTGTCCCTATCGCGCAGGCTGCTCGCCAACGCCAATTGCACTTGCTTCTCGCGCTGTTTGATCGATGCGGCCGCTCGGGCGGACCGCTCGCGCGCCCGGGCCTCGTCCGCGGCGGAGTCGCCCGACTCCGCGCCCGAGTTCGCCTCGCCGTCCGAGTTCTCGACGCCCGAGTTCGCTACTTCTTCTGTCTCCATTGGCTCCGGTTGCTGGTGGATGGGGTGATAGGTTATAAAATACGTTTTCAGTCTGTCTGTATGTGTGTACACTTTTAAGGCCCTGTTTATGTCTAGACATTGAAAGACTAATTATTTTTTTATATCCAAATTAGTCACGTGGTTTGTATATAAAATGTGATGTTATTTATCACGGCCCGAACAAAGTAAATGTCTGTTCGAATCTTTAATTATAACCCAAGCTTGAGCGCTCGCTAGCATTCTCAAGGCCAGAGTCATCGCCCGACTCCACGTCAGAGTTCTCGACGCCCGAGTTCGCTACTACTTTTGTCTCCATTGGCTCCGGTTGCTGGTGGATGATTATAAAATAATTTTCAGTCTGTCTGTATGTGTGTACATTTTAAGGCCCTGTTTATATCTAGAAATTGAAAGACTAATTATTTTTTTACTTTCCAATTTAGTCACGTGGTTTATATATAAAAAGTGATTCTATGTAACACGTCCCGAACAAAGTCAATGTCTGTTCGAATTTTTAAATATAACCAAAGCCCGAGCACTCACTGGCATTCTCAATGCCCGAGTTCGCCGCCTCTTTTGCCTTTGGTTGCTAGGGTCGAGCCCAGAAGAGTAAGTTGTGAAGAAAGATTCGTAAATATACTAAAATATATTATGTATGGTAATATGAATATTGAAAGATATACAGGGTAAATTTTTCAAACGGGCCTTCAGGGCCAAATCCGAAAATATAAGGATTAGCGAAAAATGCTGAAATGAGTTACGAGACCGATTTTGATAAAAACTAAAACTGCATCATTACTTTTTTAAAATAACTTTCTAAAAATTCCCGGCTAAGGAAAAAGATATTTTATAGCACTCTGTGACCTAAACCCGCATTTTAGCCACGCATTTCTGTGTCCAAAGTAGCCGATTTTTACACCGTACGAATATTAATACACTACCCTCACAATTGAAAAAAATAAACATAGCTATGAACGTTTCATACTTTTAAATGCCATTTAAAAATTAAAAGTAAGTAATGAGTATTTTGTTTAAAGCTATAATTATTTTAATATTTTATTTTGGACATATTTATAAATGTTTTTGCCATTGTGTACATACTAAGCAATAGCATCACTGTAAGACTAACTATTGGGCTTTATCGAATTTTATTGTTTGTTTTGACTGTGTTTGTTTTATTTTCGCTACACACCATAGTAGGAGATATTTAAATTAGGAATCGTTATCAAAATTAGCCATAATACTACTCCAGTAGAATCTCGACTAAGCGACCTATTTGTTGTCGTATTTGTGGCATTCGGATTATCGAAAATTTGGATAATTGAGTTTATGAAGAAAAGCTATTTAAACCGATTTAGGAAGGTGATGTTTTTCGACTATATGTTTGTTACGTATGTATTTTTCATTCCTTGGCAAACTCAAACGACTTCATTAATTTTGATACATGATGTGTCGCTGAATTCGTCTAAATTGTGGCGATAACATAGGTTATATTTTTAGCAATCGGGTTTTTGTTTTTTATAGTAACTATTTTGTTGCGATTTGGCGACTTTCCGGAATTTAAATGCACAAGTCACACAAAATGTGGCTGATCTGTAAGGGTTATTACAAAGTTACTTGTTCACGTTTCACAATCCGAACAATCGCGAATATTTATAACTAAGGTCCGGATAATCGATTTTCTACTGTATCACTAGTATTAGTTATGTATTAGTACAATATGTGATTGCTTATCATGTTTTTTTTAATACGCCTGTATGTAGCCTAAATGGCTTGATAGATTTCGACGTATGTGTGGTGTTAGACTTGTCTTTATCACAAGTGCAGAATAATTACTAAATTTTCTAAATTTCAATGGTTTTGGTTGTGTCACATTTTTATTGCTTTTTTAGTTCATAATTTTTAGTTTCAATAATTTATAAGTTTCAAAATAATTATCATATTTTTTCATATTTCTTCACAAGTATAAGCGGGTTTATGTCACACGAGCTATAAAATAGTATACGATACTTGTGACAAAAGTAGCCTATTATCTGCACGGCGTTTAGCACCCTCGCTGCGCTCGGGCGCTAACTTCACGCCGTGCAAAAATAGGCTACTTTGGCCACGCGTATCGTAATGTACTATTCAATAACTGATGATGCAGTTTTCATTTTTATCAAAATCGGCCTTGTAACTCCTTTCAGCATTTTTGCTAATCCTTATAGTTTCGGATTTGGCCCTGAAGGCCTATTTGAAAAATTCACCTTGTATAAAGTTATAGTCGTCACAATTTAAAAGGCCCATTTTGACACATGCTACACACGACTATAAGTATAAATTTACATCCTTCAATATATCGGACACATTTTTATAATAATTATGTACGTATGTGCGCTTTTAAAGCACTATCAGCGGGTATTACATGATGCCTCTTTTATTTGGCAGTTATTTATCCTGATTGAACTGATTTAAAAAATTTTGTTCTAACATAACTAAAGTATTAGTTATGACAATATCTAGAATTTTTTAAGGTTTTACTTGACTTATCCTTTAAAATATTGATGTAGTTTCTATGAATGTAAGCTAGGGTTTGGCAATAAGCAGACGTCGAGTGGAGCCCGAAGTGCAATGGGTATACTATAAAAGGGTATAATAATCAGTCCTAACCAAGCTTTGTCTACCACGCTTTAAAAAATTGATAATTTAATTAGGCAAAAATTGACAAAATGTGGTAGAAAAAAAATTGCATAGTAACTTTTTGTCTATTGCTTTTTAATTATTTCTGTTATCAATCAGTCGGTCGAGGATTATACCCATATAAAAGGGCAACATTCTTCTACAAGATAACTGGATATTTATTTGAGGGATGTAATCCGAAAACATATTTATTATCATTATATATTCACCTAACAAATAAATACGTTTCGTATAATCTCAAATAGAACTGTAATTGTAAATGATTACTGTATTTGTTTTACATAAGAAACTTGTTGTCATTCATTTATTAATTTAAATATCCATAGATAAGGTGGAACTCCATGCATACTCGGCGGACACCCAAAAAATATTTGAGTTCAAGTAGAGTCCACTCCAAACTGCTAATCCGCTTCGAATATAGAAACGCGTCGCGTCGCAATAGAAAATTGTAGATATCAGAGGGACTGGATATTTCTTCCATTTCCATTCTCTCGCCCGCGGGCACATCGCGCAGCTAGTGTGCTCGCCATAGATTAGTAAAGATTACTTACTCCTAACAAGAAAATGTACCCAGTTTTGAGAATTGAAATAGTTGCGTAAAAAAGTTTTGCCACGTCTCCGTGCTAAAATGTCCCTAAAATATTTGAAATAATTATTTATTTATTTATTTTGTAAATTAAGCAGTATTAGTTATTTATTCGTAAATTTTGTCTAAAAATGTTTTTATTTGTCAATAATTCAAAAAAAGAACTTACTATAATAAGCCATTTGCGGCTTCATTCAATTTCAAGGCGGCGAAGTATCTTTAATAATCTATGATGCCCGCACGTTACGGAGTATATGCTAAATAAACCTGTGCACAATAACTTCAGAGCGGACTAGATGTTTGGCGCGGAGTATATCAAGTTAAGCATTGATTTTAAACGTGATTTATATATTTTTTTTCTAACACACTTGACCCCTGGATGGTGGGTATCAGGGAATGACCCCATGTAAATGTTACTTTCTGAACCTTATCGAAAAATTAAGTAAATATAGACAAATAAGTGGACACAATTACATTTATTATCATTAAACGTTACAATAGTTGTTATAATTAATAATTACATAAAAACATTATCCTAATACTAATTGTATCGCGAAAACAATTTACATATTTACCTTAATTATTATATATTAAAGTTATAACTAATATTTACAAGATTCGTATTGCGAAATTATACCTACAGGTCGGTACAAACATATTCTACTTTTAGTAGAGATTATTATATTACTTAATATAAATTGATTATGTCATTATATGAAAAAATATTTTGTATAAGCGAAAATGTTGAACTATTTCGAATTTACGAAATATGTTATTAAACTAGAGTCCCACTGCTCGAGCTATAGGAGTAGCTGATGAGCATGCAGTCCACCTGATGGTAAGTGGCTACTGCCGCATGGACATCTGTAATCAACCTCAGATAGGATTAGATATTCCTACCTAAGGTCGGCCACAGATGCGCTGCTACCTCTGAGCACTAAGCTGGAACGCCTCGGAAAAGTATATCTCCCTTACCACACCCTTCAAACCAGAACACAGCAGCGCTTAACTTTGCTGTTATTAGACAGAAATAGGTGTGTCGGTGGTGCCGCCGGAGCCGAATCACAGAGGGTTCTACCACTTTTGAACTCACATCATTGAAGGGTACCAGAAGTTTCAAATTGATTTAAGACGCTTCCAACACTCACAGCCCCACACTAAGATTCCCTGTAGTGGATGCCATAGACACAAAAACACCCAGACCCACAGAACAGAACTCCAAATTAATCATTTAGATCTTGTCTGGCCGATGTTGGAACCCGGTACTACCATACTTTATGGTGACCACGATTTAACTCCAACAGTAGATTTCTAAGATGTGGTAAACAAATTAAAGTATCTGAGAAAATGAAAAACGAAGAAAAGTTCAAAATTTTCGCATTTATAAATTACGTCACAAAAATTTAAATAATCATGTCACATATTGTCAATTTCGTATAACACTGCTTGTGACGTCACAAACACACATTCTTATTTTTATCATTATTTCATTGATAGACAACCAATATTTAAATTTCAATTGTCTCATTGTTTTATTTAATAGTATTTTGACTTAGACGTGACGTCACGAGTCTCATGACACCCCCCCCCCACTCCACTCCCCTGAGGTGTGACGTAATTTACAGACAGCCTTAGCATAAACTGACACGTGCCTTTGATGTGTACATCTTATGCCGCGTCCACACGCTCGCCAAACTTCAACAAACCGCCACGAATTCAAACGTGTGGCTAGATTATTTGTGTTGATTTTGTTAAAGTTTGCCAATTGTGCGAAACAGCATTATATTTTAGGACGCGCGGATGGAGAGATCGAATTTTTATATATACAAAAAAAACAGCTTACTTATCAAACTAGAACAAAAGATCTAGCCTACTTCGGTTTACACCAGTTATAAATCATAAATACATAAGTATATTACTATGAATGTATATTGTATATTACTATAATCTATATTATTTATCGTCGTCTATAATCGATCTCTCGATCCATGCGAAAACCAAGGTTTGGAATACACGTGTTACGTCGCATAAAAGTAAATATAATGTATATAGTGGGTGTTATATTGCTTAAACACCCTGAAATGATTTCTGAATTCGTCAAATAGATATCTGCCAGTACTACGTTTTTCTATATTCGAGTTATACGATTTGGGGGGGTCACATATATATGGGGATGATATTGGGTTAAAATAGGGCACTTTTTTCTAACGTGTTAGAAATGTTTATTTTAATATTTATTGTAAAGTCCATCCAAAGAGGAATCCATGCAGGATTACCCCCTTAAAAAACTAAACAAGTGCGAGTCGGACTCGACAGTTTGGTTCATAACCTCTGTTATGACCCCCCGGGGACCGCACTTTTACATAATTTCACTTTGAATATTTTACGAAATTTGTAAGGCAAAACATTGATTACGTTAAATATAAAAAAAAAATACGCAACGCCACTACTATAGGATAAAACCTATAAAATATAACCACGAATTGTTTTACTGAATGTTTCATATACAGCATGTATAAAAACGTACAGCACGTGTATTCCATACCTTGATGTAAATTTACGAGTAGTTAGATTTTCAATAAAATACCACCCTATATACAGTAGTATACACTATGGCCTTGTTATAAGAATTAAGGCACGATTTTATTTGTGTACGTCTCCTAAGGGCTAAAACATATACACGACATGTCGTGTCGTGGCACGTTACGACGTCGTGTAATATCGCGATGTCGCGTCGTGGAAATACACGATCGTGCATCGGGAAAATTGGTGATGCAATCCTGTCATTTTTTGGTTACTTTCGTGATAAGAATTGAATTAACTATTGTTTTATGGATTATGTAAATGATCTTTTAAAATAATATATTATTATAAAAATATAAAATCCTTACACTTTAGAATAATCAATTGAAATGGGAAAATGTGATGTCAAAGTGCAACAATAATGAAATTAATATATTACAACAGAAATTAGACGACATAATTCGTCCGCGACATGTGTCGTACGACGTTTGTCGTGTATTCCTACGACGCGACAGCGCAACGCTACACGACGTCACAACGTACCACTATCACAATATCTACAGGCATTGAGCGTGTCAGACAGAGGTCGTGTCAGACAAAACCGCCTCGTGTCATCCCCGGAGCGGTCACCACGCCGGTCTGACGCGCAAGGGGTCCCGAGTTCGATCCCCGGCCAGACAAAATTCTTAATGATGAGTTTTCTGGGTCTGGGTGTTTATGTATTTGTCTCTGTGTGTCCATAGCACCCACGATACAGGGAATCCTAGTGTGGGGCGGTGAGTGTAGAAAGCGCTTGTTTGAAATCATCTTTTCCATACAATATTTTGACGGCTGTATTAAGGTACATATAAATAAGTCATTACACATTATAAAGAATACTTTTTGTCTGTCACGACACGTGTCTGACACGCTTCATGCCTGTAGATATAAATGAAGTCATACCGTGTGTATGTTTCAGCCGTAATTCGGATGTTCCTATAGTAAGTGAATAATTAATATATTACAAGAAATTTATTACTACAAGTTTACTGTGTAATTTGTTTCAATACGAAATGTAAAACAAAATGGCGGCGTTTGTATATCTTTCTAGCTTACACTTTTTTCAGATTGAGCGAGACGTGAATAGAAAAACCGCCATTTTGAAATACAATCTTCATTGAAACAATTTATACGCATGTTGACTGATTATGTATGTAAATAGTATTTTTAATTTTTTATTTGTCCCGTGAATTCAAACGGTTCGGTGTCATATTCGATTAAAACCGGTTTGAACCAGTTTTTTAAAGAACGGTTCGTTCTAATAAGTTTTGTGCGTAGCACGAACGAGGTATCGGACTAAAAGATTTTGAAATTAGTCCAAATTGGGTAATCACCCAATAATGCAATTCATGTATTTAGGCTGACCCTCCCATTGGCTACTATCGTTTGAGCAACTAGTAGATACACGCTCGTTATCCAAACTCAATCTATCCATATGTCGTCTACCAAAGATCGAAATTTGTCAATTTCTAGTATACAGAATCTGTAAATGTCTATCTTTGGTAAACATTGGATAGATCGATTATTAACAACGGGTATTAGTGACTACGTAGTGGTTAGCGCAACTGTTAAAGGAGCACGACGACTATTTAATTACGTGAGGGGTGGAGGAGTAACGGGTTGAGCCAAATCTGAAATCTCACCTAGTCTTAATTTGGAGAGTGGGGACTTGGGCAAATACCATCTGAAATCTGGCTGCTAGCTAGCTAGCAATCTTACATTAGAGAGAGTCTAGGCAAATATCACGTACTTCTTTTTTGTGTTAAATTAAATACAGCATATTTTTTCTTTACAACTTGATCACATCTTAATAAAATTAAATAAAATCATTAAGCAAGTTATTTTTTTCTCTTTAGAATAAAGTATTTACAATAGAAACACACACAAAAAAATCTCACATGAGATTTGGGTATGGGGGAGGAGGGTTGAGCCATATCTTACGATATCTCACGATCTCGGAAAACCATTAAAAACGTTTCACGTAATTACGTAATCATTATTGAATCTCATTAATTAATATATGCCCCCTTAACAGACCAAATGAACTACACAACTATTGCTCACACGATAGCAACCAATACACGGTCAGCCTCACTAAAAAAAAATAGTAAACTTAAATTATAATAAAAGTTTAAGACTACGTAAGTACAAACGTAGTATGTATATGCATAAACGAAACGCCAAACAAACATATACCAACAGAACAATATACAAACGTCGTCGATTACTAGCAATACTTCATTCAAAACCGAACTACCCTCGGCTGCGTGTGAATAAGAACAAAACGAAACAGAACAGAACAGTACCCTTAGGCCGTTTGTCCACCGCTACCGTCACCGGGCCGTCACCGAGAACGAGATTATTTCGAGCCGATTTTCTCTTTAGATTGACGTGACGGCGATAGTTTGTCCGTCGGTTTAGTTTGTTCCAGCTGTCACGCGTGTGACGGCAGTGTGTGGACAAACAAGTTCAAACGTGTTTTACGTTGCCGGCACATCGGCTCGTCTAAGGCTGTTTGTCCACTGCACCGTCACCGAGCCGATACCGAGAACAAGATTATTTCGAGCTAATTTTAATTATGTCGTGACGGCGATAGTTTATCCACCGCGACCGACATCGGCGATTTATTTTGTTCCAGCTGTCACTCGTGTGACGGCTGTGTATGGACAAGTTCAAACGTGTTTTATGTTGCCGGCACATCGGCTCGTCTAAATCTCAGTGCCGATCTAGCGGTCACGCCGATCTACTCGAAATATCGGTCGGGATGACGGTGCCCGGGTGACGGACGTGCGGTGGACAAGCGGCTTTAGTAAATGTATGTACCGCTACTTCGGCGCCGTCATCTCCTCAGTGACGGTCCGGTGACGTCGGCGGTGGACAAACGCTCTAAGGGTACTGAACAGAACAAAAAAACAAAAACAAACAACCGAACTGAACAGAACTCAGTACATTAAACGTCCGTGCGCGGGCGGGTGAAGAACACGCAGCGCAAACACTATTCCTTCTCCGACTTCTTCCGTTTCTTCTTCTCCGCCTTCTCCGCTTTCTTCCTGCCCTTCTTCGCGACCTCCACTTCGGGCGATTTGAAGTCCTCCTGCTTCCGCTTCTTCGGTGGGGATTTGATTGGGGACTTCTTCTCCGGCGTCGGTTGTTCCTTCTTGGACGATCTGAGTTGTTTCGGCGAGCATACGTTCTCTGGTGTAGCCGAGCGGGATGTGTGTGAGGAACGAGTTTCCGATTCGGTGGAACCTCCTCGTTTGTTCTTGGAGGATTTGGTCGATTTGGACTCGGAGTCCTCCTCGCCGGGTATGCCGAGTATCTCCGCCCACTGGTCCGGCGGCGGCGTGGGCTGCTTCTTCACGTCCTCGGCCGGCTCCGCTGCCTTCTGTGAGCACAAACGGTGCGGTCAGCTCGTGATGGTCGGTTTATACCTGATGTACGTTATGTTAGTGTTCGTTCAGTGCGTTAAGAGTTGCGTAGATTGTAGTGTTACTATTATAATTTAATACAAAATTATTCCTGTTTTAATCCATTTATTTACTAAGTCCACAGCTTTATTTATTAACGATATCTAAATCATGTTTATCATTGTTGCTAGTAAACCCACTATCCTAATCCTAGTTTACATTTCGATACTCATAACGCATGATTCGTTATCGAGCAATTGTATTTGTCAAAATTCATCGCAAATTACTTTTTACTACTAAAAGACTATTGGTAAAAATTCTTGAACAATTTATAATGGCCAGAACATACGAACATCGATGTCGACATATTTGTATGTGTATTGACCTGCTCATAGCGAAATATTTAAAGAAAATGATCTAATATCTGGGGGCATGGCAGTGCCCCCGCCAAGTCAAGAAAAACTTCGGCATGGCCGTTATTTTGGATTTTATGACACAACTCATATTTAAATCGTATTACGCACTTTACAACAACACTAAGATAATGTAAATCAGGTATTAGAAATTCTCTGCTGGATTGCACGAAACCAAGTTTTGATCGACTTTTCGGATCATTTCACAGGAGCTAAAGTTCAGTGTTGTCAGACTAGTCAAAAGTTTTAAATTATAACCTGGTTTCGTGTAATGCAGCTTTATAAGTATTTTTTAAGGATGAGGTACGAAATAATCGAACTAACGATTTAAATAATAATTTCATGAAGAATACAATAATAATTGTGTTGTCAAGTTTTCCGAATCATTCTTAAGGGACAGTATGCTAGGTGTACATTAAACACTTAGAGCGTTTGTCCACCGTCGCCGTCACCGGACCGTCACCGAGAACGAGATGACGGCGCCGAAGTATGTATGTAACATTTACTATAGTTGCGTGTCCACAGCACGCCCGTCATATTAAAGCCGACCCGAAATAATCTCGTTCTCGGTGGCGATCCGGTGACGGCGGTGGTACACAAACGCCCTTAGGGCATCCGCTAAAACTGACGCGTGTGTGAGCGGCAGTCCAGCGTTTGCAACACGCGGTATGTTTTGGCAACGCTGAATTGATTTCATGAAACAGTATACCAGCAGGCGCCCACCGCGCGCGTTAAAACCATCGCATCTGCACACTTCTTTGGTGCTGCTCACAATATTAAGAAAACCGAAAAGTAATCATTTTTTCTATGCCGACTAAAGCAATTATTTATTAAGGAAATCCTTAATGCAAATATTTTTAATAACTTCTTAACACTTTTTGCTACTGTTAGAAAATGATGGAAATTTAAGATATCTTTAAAAAATAACTGCTTTTCGCCAGCACAGAAATTATTGATTGCTTTTCGGTTTTCCTAATATTTCCCTCTCTAAGTGTTCCCTCGCGTTATTATTAGCAGACGCATTAGGTGTTTAAGAGACGACATAGATTTTTTTGTTGTATAAAATTAATCATTTCGTTCCTCATCCTTAAAACTAGATAGTCAGTCAACTATTACTATTAAATGTCAGTTTTTGAAACAACGAAAGCGAACCTGCACCGGACACACGTAGACTAGAACTAAATATGTATGACTTGTTTGACTTTAACGGCTCAACTAGTGGATACGGTAGATGACCTTGACTAGCAAAGTGCCTAATATTCGAAACTAGTCTATCCCGAATGCAAATGAATAAGAATTTTGCATTAAATGTATGTATGACGGGTTTGACTTTTACGGCTAACTATTGGATATATTTTGCGATAATTCGCGCTTCATACGGACCTTGACTAGCAAAGTGTCTAGGAAATGTTCTAAACTAGTCGAATATCCCGAATGCAAATAAATAAGAATTTTGCATTAAATGTATTAAATGTATGTTTGAGTTTAACGGCTAACTAGTGGATATTTTTCTATATAACTCGCGCTAGGTACGGACCTGGACTAGCAAAGAGTCTAGTTCTGAACTAGTCGACTATCCCGAATGCAAATTAGTCGTTTAAATTCTAGATATACAGGAAATGTTACAAATGGCATTGTATAATAAAATGATATTATTATAATGAACAATGATATATTACGTACTATAAATTTATGAATATATTACTAAGATAAATTTCGCTGGAGCAAAGGACTTCGCTTAATGACAAGCTATGATATATCATGATGAAGCGTATTGCATGTATTCATATCATTATTATATTTATTTATCGCGCTTGCTTGGCAAAATCTCAGTATACAGGATGTGAAAAAAAAGCTTTTTATTAGTCATTTTTTTATTTTAAATAAATTATTTTTGTTTTACCACTTCTACGTTAGTGCCGTATGATTTTTATTATAGTATAATAACATGCTCCTATATTATCCATCTGCCTGATGGCTACTGCCGCCATGTACATCTGCAATCAACCGCAGATAGGTTTACATTCCCACCTGAGGTCGGTCACAGATGTGCCGCTACCATTGAGGACTTCCTGGAATGCCTCAGAACTATGTTTCTCTGTTTCGATGGTGGTGATTCTTTAACTATTGAGCGGAAAATCTTAGTAATTTTAGTAACTTTTATTTTATTCTCGCACTCATAAGCAATGGCTTAGTTACCCAAATTTATTTTATCCCAGAGATTAATATGTATGATAAGTTTATTAACTTTTATCAACGATGTAATTTTAAAACGCTGCACCAAAAGTTATTTAGTTAGCTTCCTCCTAAATCAAAGACCAATCTCATTGTCACTTATAGATTGTTTCATACAGTTAAAGTTTACATTCTTTCATTTATTTATGGGAAAAATGCTAGTATTTTGTTTTACACATTGAACTTTTTACAATGTTAGATGTTAATAACGTTTAGTTAGAAAAATAAAACAAACTGTGTTACTACACTGTTAGTCTACTTGGTTACTTTACTTTTAAATAAGCTGTGTTTAATTAACGCAGTATTTCGTGCAATATATTCTATTTATTGTTAGTGGTATAGTTGCGAAATAAAATGTTATTTAAGTAATTATTGCTTTAAATATTATTTATAGGCAGAATTTGCTTCCTATTTAGAAGTAATCTTAAAAAGGTCACTAAAGGAAAAACGCTTCTAAATATAATAAATAAAACCTTTTTAATTTATATAGCGCGATATCAATTGATAAGATTGAATTATTAATAAATGGGTCAAACAGGTGAAAGTATGTAAGAAAAGGAATATAAATATATTTTTATGAGCATTCTATATATTCCGGGGAATCGCTGAAGGTATACCCAAATTCTATTAAAATATTTGAATAATGAAATAAATAATACAGGCTGTAAAAAGATTTAAGCGATACAGATTAGTTCATAAGATTAAATGAATGATTAAATAACTCATCATAGGTTGAACGCATTTAAGAAATAAAAATATATTTTTTGATAAGATTTAATTATTTCCGTTTTATGAAAACCGACTTTCAAATGCAATATAGCCAGAATTTATTCATAATGAGCTTTTTACATCTTGTATAAGAAGTGTTCATAGACATAGACATAGACAAGACAGAATGTTTTTGTAAATCTACCCACAATACTACTACGCTAACCCATTTAAATTAGTTTGTATTTTGTAATTTCTCTGTAAGTGATTTTTTTTTTGTAAAATCTTATGAGAAATAAATGTCTTTAAACGTAAGAAAGTTTCTCACTGAATACTACACGACACCCGTGAATTGAACTTCATAATTTTTTGTCTACTACAATTTAACTTCGAATTATAGGCAGACGAAATTTCGAAATCTGACAATATTGGTAGTCAAAAATTGACACTTTAAATTATGATAGACAACAATTGATACAGATCGATTATTGCTAATGGGCGTTAAGGAATACGTGACACATGGGGGAGTGCTGTTTAACACAGAGCACATTTCAATGCCATGCGCGAGTTATGGATGCTATTTTGAAAATTATTCTGTTGCTTTTGAAGGAGACTGATGGAACATTGTGGAAACAGTTGCAACCACATATATTTCTATTGATAGTCATAGACTATATCTATATCAAAGTATCACCGCGAAAAACATCCAAAAATGGACAAATATTGGGAGAAAATGTCGTCTAGTGGTTCGTGATATTTGCGCTAGATGAAAAAGACACAAGAAATAATGTTATTAATCCCCTGAAATGTAATGATAAACAAAGATATATGATAAACTTTCATTTATCATTAACTTGAAACATGTTGTCAGCTATATAGGACGAAATAAGGCAACGGACACATCTAGCAGTTTAAAAAAACGTTTATGTTAAATCACCTGACGTACAATGTTTTATATGTATAACTGACAATTACACATTATAAACACTTAATTAATTAGCAGAAACTCAAAAGGAGTACGATTATAAAAAAAAGCGCTCTTACTTCTGTTACAGACATTATACATAAAATCCGTAGCGGATAAATAATTCAAATTCAAATTTATTATATATTCGAAAAAAACCGCCCGACTCCGTCTCAAACGCACGATGTGACCGCGCCCTACGCCTGTCATATTCTGCGGGTCAACTAGTCTACTATCCGTTCCGGTGTAGGTCCACAAACGCAACAGACATACATAGCAACAGCCGCTACACTATCCACGTATGTCTCAAATACTAAACAGATACCTCACCGTGACTCCTTGGCGCCGTGACACGAAACAAAACACTGCAAAACCACACACTGAAATTTCGTCGCGATTTTTTTCTTGTACTAACTTTTATCTTTTTTTATTATTTTCCGTGTGCGTGGGGTAGGCTAACAACCCCCGCAGATTATGACAGTCACGTTAATACACGCCGTCCCACGAATGTATTGTATTGTATCGTTAGTCGATTCGTATTTGTCTGACGTTTCGCGTCGTGATGCGTCGCAACGGCGTCCGTTTCGTACGTGACGACAATGACGTCATGCGCCCGGAATAACATTGATGCCGTTCCGATGCGTCACGTCAGACCAATATAAATCTTTTATTAAAAACGCAAATAATAAAATCGCCGTTTTAAACGTTCAGTCAAAGGATTAGTAGGGCAATGCGCTCGCATGTTTTATTCACCGGTTAGGCTTATTACACACTGGACGTTTCTCGATAAACTCCCCTATATATTTTTTCCCATCTTTTAGTATTTATCGATCGATTAAAAGTCCATCCCCAAGAAAGGGGTTTGCCATAATCGCAAATGGCGTGCTATTCTCTGACGCCCATCAGTAATAATCGTTTTTATATTTTTTTGCTTACCAAACTTAAAAAAATACACTTGTTGCCTAGAAAAACAAAAAGAAAATTGAACTTTGGTCATAGTTTCTAGACAATAATTGTCAAATTTTAACATTGAGAGGCTAAAATCAGTAAAGATGAATTATTACTAACAGGCGTAAGTGCACAGTAGTGGAAAGGCCAAGTTGTACGAAAGCACACCATGTCATTTATAAAACTCATCGCGCCGAGCTCATTTCAATCAATCGCCACATTCGATATCGAATATTCACACATATCGCTACAATTCCAGTATGTAAGGTTTTGCAAGCGTTTTGATCAGTGACTATAATGCTGTCGAAAATAATAAACATTTCTATATATAACCACTACTAAATACCGACATTTCGTTCGTGTAATGGCTATAGTACTAAGAAAAGGCACGAATAAAACCCTTTCGTTCGTAGAGTAGCTACAATATTGTCACAGAGGTCTTATAACCAGCTTAATTGTAACTGGTCATAGGTATATCTGCCCTCTAAGCGAGGCTCAGAATACATCGGACCCGTGAGTCCTAATAACGCGAAATAAAAATATGTAAGGTACCTACCGTAGGATTTGTTTTTGGAAATTCTTGCCAAATCTTGTACATTAACATAACATATTTATAATCTGTGTCCGCGCAGGTTCGCTCACAGAACCGACATCGACGTAAAACTGTCTCGCCGCATACAAAAAGTAAATCAAAAATAAGTACATCACTATCCGAAAGAAGACGTTAAGAAAAAATGTTATTTCCAAAAAAATATCGGAAAAAAAAACACATATTATTGTTTATTCTTAATATAATCCAGACTTGGTAAATATTTACACACCTTGTAATATCTTAATAGAATAAAAATTGAAAAATAGCCAAAAAAATATACCTCTTACAATATACAGGGTGAATTTTTCAAATGGGCCTTCAGGGTCAAATCCGAATCTATAAGGATACCGAAAAATGCTAACAGGAGTTACGAGGCCGATGTTTGATAAAAACGAAAACTGCATCATTAGTTTTTGAAAAACTCATTATGTATATTAAATCTAGACTAGTGTCTAGTTAAACAAATTCTATTAACAAATATGCAATTAAATCGAAAAAGCTTCCAACTATCATTAGTAAACATGTTGCCAAGTCTAGATAATATTGAGAATAAACAAAATTTACAAACAACATTTAAACAATACACTCCTGAAAAGTATTAAAGCGCATCACTAGCATAATTTGGCGTACGCGCTGCCGTGCCCCTTGCTACTACCCATTGTTATAAAATAATTAAAAAAATCGGAACAAATCTACATATTTTTGTTACTGTTAGTATGCTAGTCACTCCTTTGTAAAAAAGCACTCAAGAAATCTTGAAAATTTTACATCATAAGTACCTACTATTATTATGAGAAATCGTATATGCCTAAGAAAAAGAAATACACATTAAATCCCCATTTAAAAAAATATAAGCAGCTGAACTACCGAATAAAATTAATATTTTAGTAAAAAAAAATAGACACTACAAATTTCTTATAATTTTTATACTGCACTTATTACCCAAAAAATCTCACAAATCCTATAAGAACCCAATTTATTACCGACTAATAAAATTATCTTGTTCTTCTTCTTGTTCTCTTTCTCCTTCTCTATCTCGCAGTATTTGCACCTATTAAGTACTCCTATATATCTGCATATCAGATAATCTACTCACTTAAAAATCATCTCCATTTTCGATAAGAACCCTACCTATTCTAATCCAATCATTATCATTTTCTTATTCTTTCCCTCTTTCTCCTTGTCTATTTCAGTAATAAAACAAATTATCTTCACCTATAAAAATACTCCTATAAATCTCCATCAATACAGTATCATGAAGTTAACATTAACACTGCATTCTACAAAGCTATTTAAAATAGAACACTCACCTCTCCCTTCTCCTTCTTCTTCTTCTCCTTGCCCTCCTTCTCCTTGTCCTTGTCCTCCTTGTCTTTCTCTTTCTCCTTATCCTTGTCTTTGTCCTTCTCCTTCTTCTCCTTTTTACTCGTGGACCGGTCTCGTTCTAGAAGAGATAATATTTTGATATATAAGACATTCAGTATGTTTATGAAATCATCAATAAACTAGAGTAATCATTATTGAAAATCATTCGGAAAACTGACATGCATTCGACATCTGTTTACAAATGTATACCATCAACTCCTATTACATTTAGCATACATGATTAACGCACGATATTCAATGTATTTCAATTTTGACTACCAAATTTCTAGTATGAAGTAATTAAAGGCAAAATATTGAATACAATGAATGTATTAAAACTCTCCTCTATTTGTCAAAATACATTATAAACGTTTATCAATCATTAAATTATTCACTAATTGAACTAAAATAAATGAATCTATATACTACTAAAACTTATTATATTATAGTTATTATAAACAAATTATTATAATATATAATTTGATTATAAATATTAAAGATTGTATGTGTTGCCCTTAAAATCAATCTCCTGCAGGAGAGGGAATCTCAAAGGCTTTACCTTCGAACTCACTAAACCAGCGACGACTCGTAAACAAATCTCCCCCATTCCCCCAAACTCGCCCGTCTCCTTCCCGTCTTTATCTTTCTTCCTCTTCTCCTTGAGCAACTTGCAGTAATCCCTTAAGTAGTCCTCCCTCAGCGTGCTACTCTCCAACGCCCTGTACCGCTAAGGCAGTGTCTCTAACCTAACGTACCCCAACCTTCACCAATCTCCGTCTTTCTCTCAAACTCACCCTTCTCCTTCCCGTCCTTGTCCTTCTTCCTCTTCTTCTTGAGCAACTTGTAGAACTCACTGAAGTAGTTCTATCTTAACTTACCCCCTTAAGCTCACCAAACCAATCTCCCTCTTCCCACCAAACTCACCCTTCTCCTTCCCGTCCTTGTCCTTCTTCCTCTCCTCCTTGAGCAACGTGCAGTACTTCCTGAAGTAATCCTATCTTAAACTAATACTGTCTCAAAAGCCGCCTCCTTTGATCCCACTAAACCAATCTCCCTCTTTCCCCCAAACTCACCCTTCTCCTTCCCGTCTTTATCCTTCTTCCTCTCCTCCTTGAGCAACTTGCAGTACTCCCTGAAGTAGTCCTCCCTCAGTGTACTACTCTCGACCGCCTTGTACCGCGCGTCACCGTCCACTTTCTTCTTGGCGTCGACCCAACGCGCGTGACGGTCTACCGACTTCTCCTTGAGTAGCGCTATGAAGTCCGTCTTCACCTAGAAGGAGAGCTTGTGTTCAGAGAGGGGTATTGCTTGGCGCGTGTAGGGTGGGGGGTTGACGGTCGCGTTGTGGCTCGGGGGTGGGTTGAACTTGAATTCAAAAATATTTTTAAGGATAATAGCGTATTTGGTTGCTGGTTGTTTATAATTATGTTTTAAAATAAATTTCAGTTGTTTTCAAAAGTATTTTTAACCTAATTGACGAAAAGGAGGGTATTATATACGTTTCCCAATGCATTATTGTGATATTTACATACCAATTTTTAATCAATTGTATATTATTTAAGTCGAGTATTTTCACCCAATCGTGTCAGACGATATTTTTTTATTTCTGTAATATATAACACATACATTTTTGTATTTTATTTAAATCTAATTTGTATAAAAACATCTCATATCATTATGGTTGGAATCAAACTTTCAATGTTATTATAAACGAAGCGAATAGGAACTAAAAATGACATATTTATACATTTTTATAATATACACTTGTTGTTACATATGATTATTTAGGGATTGTATCACAAAATCAACAAAAAACAACAACCAAATCCCAGTTTTCCTATTACTTTTTTTCAAAAAATATATTTTTAAACACCCCTGAGCCATACCGCGCACCGCAGCGCCCCCTATCGCTTTTCGCCGGCAAACAAACAATAAATACACGCTGAAAACATAAACGCATAGATTAGACCCTGTGGAGGTTAAACTTTCATTAGTCCCTGAAAGAAAATATCGATTAGTTTCAAAAGATACGGTAGTATAAGTGTTTTATACATTTCTTGGTCTTTATTAAATATTGTTTTACACTTACTCGCCCCATTATATAAATTATCTATAATTTCACAAATGCGTTAACTATACAAAAGTATAATTAAAAATAAAACTATAACTTTACATTGAACACAGAGAATACAAGATTAGATTGAGTTATAAATATAATAATTTGCATCGGATTCATCTCTAGTCTCTCAAGAAAACAAGTTCATAATCATAATCATTTATTCATTTGTCAGTAAGGATTACAATATTGGATGTTTGCACTTTGGGAACAACGCTTACTGTACCAATTATTGGCGTAAAAATGATAACAAAATTTCTAATCTAATTAAAATTACAACATAAAGTTACGTAGAGGACGGTTTTAAAATCTTATCAAAAGCAGGAAGAACGTAGGTAGTGATCCAAAGTGTAGGTAATGATTTTTTCTGACCTACGAAAAAAATTGAGCTCACATTCCAAATATCTCATATGTATATTGAGCTAGTGCAATATTGTGTTGTATTACTATTGAGCTAATACTTAACACAGAATTTGTTTTACAGGTTCTTAATAGTTTGCAAGTTTATCGAGCAGGAATATCAGATTTGTAATTGTAATTAACCCATTGTAGAATTCAAAACCAAGAGCCACAGAGAAACAATAAAAATACAAAGTGAAAATAAAAACTGTGATTCAATATGCGTATTAATAAAAATACTACCATATCCCGACTTTTATATTGTTGTTGAGCTAATGCTCTATTTCAACATATTGCTTTTGAGCTGAACCAACTAAACCATACGTGAGCTAAGCCATTTGATAAACGCAAAAAGGTGCAAAAATCACAATAGTTATTCGCAACACTTATACTTCCGTTCTTTATTATATCCTTCTTTATATATACTTGAACTTAAAACTTGATTTTAAACTCAAAAACCGACCTAACGGGTAAACAAATCATTATTTTCGTCATTTTTTTTATCAAAATTATTTTATATCTTAGAAAAAAACGGGTATTTTACTTAGGCTAATATTGTAACACATAGGCAAGCACAACCAACTCTAATTAGACATGGAATCATCCACAAATCGATGGATATGGAATGCTTCGTTCAAATACATCTTATCAATAATTATATTACATATGTAACTGTTATAAAAGCAAAAATGTCGACTACTTATAAATAATTAATGAAAAAGACAACTAAAGTCACTCCTACTTTTTATTTATTATATAGGAGTAGCAGACGAGCATGCAGTCCACTTGATGGTAAGTGGCTACTGCCGCCCATAGACATCAGTAATCAACCCCAGATAAGAATCCTACCTGAGGTCGGCCACAGATTCGCCGATACCTCAGAGAACTAAGCTGGAACGCCTCGGAAAAGTATGTCTCCCTTATCACACCCTTCAAACCGGAACACAGCAGCGCTTAACACTGCTGTTATAACAGAAATAGGTGTGACGGTGGTGCCGCCGGAGTAAACCAGCGACACCTCATATGTTCGTCACACCCTTTGAACTGCAACGTATGCCAAAGTAGAAGACATACATACATACATACAAACGTTTAAAATACATTACCCTCCGCACACGGGCAAATGTATTGTGGTGTCTCGCAGTCGTAAAATAAACAGTTCTACCAACTTTATTAATTAGAAAGTAAAGCAACTGTGATGGATTCTATGTTCCAAATTTATAAATATAAATTATATCCATGAGCTAGAGTAGAGTATAAAATAACCAGGTTATATAGCAGACGGAAAAAATTTCCATCTTAAGATTATGTGATTTTATGCCCATTACAAAAGTGATACATCCGGGTTTTTGGTTCTTTTAGTTCGGTTCAATTTTAGTAGTATATCAAATCAAATCAAATCATTTATTTGCTAGAACATAGTAATACAAGGATCTTAAATATTATTATATAAAATAATCACAGCTAGAAGTCCAGCTGCAACATTTACGTAAAAAACTAAAGACTTCTATGAAATAAAAACTTTTCGTTCTAATAAAACATAATTAAAATGAACGAATACAACACTCAAACCGAAAATGGATAGAACCAAACCAAGCCAAACCAAAAACTCCGTTACCAGTCTCTGATCAACAATAACTAGAATAAGTATTAGATTACATGTTTCGCCGGGGATCGAACCCGGTGCGCTCTATGATCACCTCACACTTATTATATTCCTCTTGATAAATTTTATACCCGTTTTGTTTTATTACCCGTGAAATCGATTTTCATTTAAAACAATTAAAATATTGTCTTACAAAATAATTTTACTGATTTCCAAAATTCCAAAAGTTTAAACATTTTCACTTCAAACAGTAATATTTTTATCGACTACATTCAACAACAAAACTGGAAACTACATTTAATAAAGATTTCATTTTGAAAATTATATGTGTAAATTAATTTTTATTTAATTTTTAAAATTATTCACATAAAACTAAGATACTGGAGTATCTTTTGAAAATTTTGTCCACAAATATTTTTTATGATTAATTTCAATAACATTAATTTTAATGAAAATTAAATTTATCCAAAATCCAATCAGTCCAGTAGTTTTTGATTATTGCAAGAGAGATGTGGTTTATTCAAGATAAATCATTAAAGTGAGAATGGAAAATACGTATTATTTTGTAAATTTCAGGTCATACTAAACTTTTTATAACATTTTGAGATGTTTTTTAATATAAAGCATTTCACTATAGATAATACAATACACACAAAAATCGTGGGTCTTTCAACAACAATAAAGAAACCACTATGGATCCTGGTAGATCCCATACAAATTTTACACAGCAATTGTAACGGCTTTTGGCGATATGTAAAACTTAAAAAACACTCAAATTTTAATAACTTCAATTTGAACAAAAAATTGATCCAAATAATGGCAATTTAATATAAATAAAGTGCGCTGTTTAATAAATATTTTAAAAAAACATATTTTTGCATGTCATTTTGCAGATTTTGAGCGAAATATAAAAAAAAAAATATTTGTGAACAAACAAAATATAAAAATAACCTGAAAGAGAAATGATTATTAGTTATAATAAATACTTCATATAATTTACCCTTAATTACTTGATCGCTTTAATTAATTGACAAATTTCTAAATTGAAAATTACTTTCATAAATTCAAAATTTACTTTCAAAATTTAATCAAACAATTATATCTCAATTTGCAAATTCTAATTTTAAACAAAATTCAACCTTGAAAAATTATTCACAAAAGTTACTAATATTTAAATTTTCATTCATAATGAAACCCATCACCAAAAAAGTTTAATTAATTTAAATTTAAAGCGAATTTTTTTACATCGTAAAAAGTCATGCACTTATCAATTTAAAAAAAAAATGGGGAAATTACATAAATATTTCGTAATTATAATTCAACGGTGACTCACCGTATGACGTCACTCATGGCTCTTATGTGGTAAGTATGTTGTTATTGTCTTAAATTTATATCTAACCTTATGATCGATCTCGTACCGCGGTGGCCACTGGATGATTTGAAATAAATATATAAAATTTTATCAGTTACTTCATTGAAGATTAATTCGCGAACTAATTTTATAATTGTATTTGAATTTTATGTATTCTAACTTTAACTAAAATTTAAGTAAAGAAGCGCGAAATATTTAAAATTTATGAAAATTATCTTGCATATTTTAAAATTTAATGTAATAAGCAAAAATTCCTTATATCATTATACTGAACATCTATGAACTTGTATTCAATTGCAAAATGAACTTGAATTAAATTGCTAATATTAGCCAAATGCCAATTTTACTAATATTCATTCTGAAATGTTCACTACAAAATATATCTTCATAAAATTAATTACTGAAATCGAAATATTTAATTCGAACACAAACTATATATGGGCTATTTAAGTTCGAAAACTATTAGAAAAAAATCTCAATAAATCGACTATAACTGATATAACACTCACATCCGCCTAACTGATTGCAAGGTAACATTTCATCCCGTATCGAGCTTTCCGTTATCGTGAGTCGTTACGCCCGTCACATCCCGTTACGGACCGTCACCTTCCGTTACACCCGTCACCGCGATCCCGAGCATCCAGTGACCACCGGCCGATGTCCGCCGCCGCACCGCTCCTCTAGCCGGCAGCTCTAGCCGGTGTACGGCGTCGCTCTAGCCGCCCGATACACACCTAGATGTCTCGTTGTGCTATAGTGTCGGAAGGTTAAACAATACTGCATCTAGTCGCGCGAGAGTGCCACGTGACCGCCGTTGCATGCATATGCGTGTATATATGCATATGCTTATCATCATTTCCTTTCATTTTTCGCAATATATATAATTTTTAATAAAAAAAATGCTGCACATAACTTACGAAGAGCATTTGAAAATGCTCTTTAATTTCTTAATTAAAAATAAATGCAAAGTTTATTTAAAAATACCGGTTCAGTCATGTGACACACTCGCGTGAAAACATAAGAAAAGAAATTGATATATTCAATTGGAAAACTTGAAATGTAAACTGGAATTAATCGTATTTAATTAACAAAATGGTATAATAATGTTTTTGATACACATTTAAATAATATATTGTAAAATCTAAATCATAAATTTAAAATTATAATTTGAATAAATTGTATCAAAACATAATTTTACCATATTGTATCGAAAAAAAGGGCAAAAATTATTATTATTATTACATCTATCTGTAATGTAATTTTACTTTACTTTAATAAAAATCTTCACCATTATTTGAAAATTTTAAAATGTTTAGAGATAGAAAAATCATCCAAAATTTGTAGAAAATCAAATTACAGATAATAAAAATTCGAAAAATTCTCAATAAATTCAAACATGAAAATTTATTCGCATAATTATAATAACTATTATTATCATAACACAATAAAAATTAATCATTAATAACATTCGCATCAGCAGTCACAAAAAAATTACATTTAAAAATTTTTGGTTGAAAATTATTTATGTAAATAATTTTACGAAATTATCAAACTATTTCAACTTGTCAATTATATTTTCAAAATTGTTGATTGAAAATTATTTATGTAAATAATTTTAATACTAATCACTTTTTCAATTTCAATTGTTTTAATGTCATTAGCAGTCCCGATGGTAAGTGGGTACTGTGCTATGTTTCAAAAATTGCCAGCAATCTCATATATTTCAGAAAACAACCTTAAAATCCACGGAATTCAATAATATTTGAGTACGAAAAAAATGGTATTTATGTAAAAATTGTTTAAAAAATATCTATTTGTAAATATTCTAAAGTTATATTATCAGTTACTCAATGAAAATGATCTCTGGTGTAATTGTAACGAAAATTAATTATTTCCTTAGAATAGAAATGCGTAAGGATGATACCTGTAATGTGAGTTTTAATTAATTATTTATTGATTTTAAAATTATTCATTATCGTAAAATTACAAAAATTGAACTTGAAAAATTTTCAGTATATTAGTGAGCAGTAAAATACCAAGAAAGTCGTACGGGACTCGAACCCTGACAATGTTAAAGATATAGACTGACTAAACCAATAAGGACTCATTTTTCAATATATAATTTCTCAATTGCAATAATTTTCAAATATTTACTAGTAAAATTTGTTTTATAAATGTTAAAATTCTGTCACTGAAAATTGACTTCAAAAGTTACTTTAAGTTTTAATTCATATTATGGTATAACCATCACTTATGGGTCTCTATAAGTCATCGCAGTATGGAAGTGATAACGGTCAATCTTAAGATCACTGACCACTGACCGCGGACATCTATCTCCGATCTCAAATAAAATAACTCCAGGTAAATACGATGACTTTCGCAAGCGTTCATACCTAATTCTTTGGTAAATATTAAGTATAGAAATATGTGAGCAATACATCTGTAAAACTGTAAATTGTAAGATTTGTTTTATTACAATTACAATGCTAAACATTTATCGATAGTGTCACCGCTGTTAGATGTGACATCTCGTGAAATCGCCACAAGGTCATAAAATAATCCTATCCTATCCTAAGTAAGACATGACCTATGATCATTATATACGACGAAAGTCATTTTCTTCGCAACCTCTAAAAATATTATGTCAATTAATGCATGCAGTCCACCTGATGGTAAGTGGCTACTGCCGCCCATGGATATATGTAATCAAACTCCAAATAGGATTAGTCTTACTCGAGGTCGGCCACAGATGCGCCGCTACCCCTGAGGACTAAGCTGGAACGCCTCGGAAAAGTCTATCTCCCTTACCACACCCTTCAAAACGGAACACAGGAGCGCCTAACACTGCTGTTATTAGGCAGAAATAGGTGTGGCGGAGATGCCGCCGAAGTCGAACCACAAACCACAAAAATGCCGATCAAATACATAAAAAGTGACCAGGAATCGAACCTGCACATTACGATTCGGTGTCCTAACATATTGTTATTTGGATTTAATAATGAACTACCAATGCCATAGATTTATTAACTTTTTTCTAATTCCTTATACTTCCATACTTATTATATTATTATGTAATATTTTGGAAACCGTGACTTAGTATTGAGGGCGCCATTGTACTCTACCACCCTACGGTAAAATACAAAGATTTTATTCAACATATTTTAATAGAATATCATAAATATGTTAAATTTAGTCCTGTAAGTTAAATCTCAAATAACATTATTTTTACACTAGTATATGATTTCCAAATTTAATTTCGACCGGGAATCGAACCCGATACGCGCATACCACATGCACACAATGTTCACCGCATAACCACAGAACTCAGAAAAATTGTCTAAATTCTTAATATAGTTTACACCGTGGAATCGAACCCGGGAACAGCCTAAAACTTCACAATAAAGCAACACCACTCCAAATATATTTTATTTTTGTGGGTAGTATGAGTACTACTTTATGAGGGTAGGAAAATAACTAAATATATAGTATAGTAAGAAATAAAATTGATAACACAAGTGGCGCCCTCAACCACAATAGCCACCCTCCGATACGAAGATCACGTGACGCGGTGAGGTCACGACACGTGCGTCGTTGACGCGCGTAACAAATACACGTCGATTCTTCTGCTAAAATTGTGATAAAAATGTCCGAAGAAAGCTTATATCATTGTCACCCACTTGATCCCTATCGCATAAAAATCCCATATCGAAAAAAACAAAAGCCCCCACCTAGCCCCCTTGTCGTCCGCACCTAATCTCTATTTCCCCGCACCTAGCCCCTTTCGTCCTCGCAACTAGCCCCTTTTGTGCCACCCCCAACTAACCCGTCCTTGCCTGCACCTAGCCTCCTTTACCCCCGCACCTAGCCACTTTTCCCCCGTACCTAGTCTCTTTTAGCCCTACACCTAGCCCCCTTTCCCCCGCACCTTGCCCCGGTTTCCCCGCACCTAGCATATCTTTCCCCGTACATAATCCCGATTCTCCCTTATCTAGCAATTTCACTTCCCCCCCCCCCCTCGCCAGCCGCCTCCCCCCGCCTCACCTGGTCCCGCTTCCTGTCCTTGTCCTCCTTCTCCCGCTTGCGCAGCTCCGCCACGTACTCGTTGAAGTATGTCTTGCGATCGCGCAACTTCTCTATTCCCTTGAAACGATCCTCGCGGCCGTACTTCGACGAGAAGTCCGTGAACGACGATCTGTTGGCACACAAATATGTATGTTACACACACAGATGTACAGTCACATACACACACGAATTAGTACGAAATACTGAGTACCTTCACGCATACAAATACATATATATGTCACACACCTATGTACATAGTTACATACACACACTTGCGTACGAAACATAGTATCGATCCGATAGTAAAAAAATATATTGCAACTGACAATTTATGAGTGTTTTTCGAGTATATAGTCCACTTAATGGTAAGTGGCTACTGAAAGTCATGGACATCTTTAATGAAACCTAAATTAGACTATACTCCTACCAGAGGTCAACCACAAATTCATCGCAACCGCTGAGGACTGAGCTGGAACGCCTCAGAAAAATATAGTCTCCCTTACCACACCCTTCAAACCAGAACACAGCAGCGCTTAACACTGCTGTTATTAGGCAACAATATGACCATAGGATTCTACCACCTTTAAGATCAAGATTGCTAATTATAATGTCTTTGGAACCTTTCATTCTAGACACTAGATCCGTAGAACATTGCAGTCAATATGCACTCAACCTGAAATCGGCCTGCAGTCGAACTACAATCAGTTACTCAATTGGGGTGCAGCTTGGCCTCCTCCATGAGCGCTCGGAAGTCGTTATTGTTATATATTGTGCTTTTAACATTTTTTTAACCACAAACAGTCCTACCACCTTCTAAGATTCGTACTAATGAAATCTATGGAACCTTTTATTCTAGGTATAATCAATGCAATTGCGATTTGTTATTGCGAGCGGTCTAGAAGTTTGGCGCGGACTCTACTGCACTCGTAGAACAATGCAGTCAGTCTGCAGTCGGTTTGCAGTTTAGGGGTCGTACCCATACTACGTGACCCATTTATGGGGATTTAGATTTTTGTCACGTAGTCGAATTCATCGAGCGAAATCTCGCGCTTTTTTTACTATATTTGAATATGTTAGACAGTTTGCAGTTTAGTGAAATGGTCAAGCAAGCCGACGAGAATCCGTGCTACAGGCGTACACAATAATGTCGTTGTACCGTCCCAATAGTAACAAAAAATATATTTATTTGTTGCATTTTCTGCGTTTGGAATGATAAAAATTCACATTCGCAATACTACGTAACAATTGAAGGGGGGGAGGGGGGGGGCGTCTTAGCACATACTACTGATGGTCACCGGAAGGGGGGTGGGGTTGAAAAATATTAAAAAATAGGTCACGTAGTATGGGTATATTCCCTTAACTACAATCGGTTACTCACTTGGGGTGCAGCTTGGCCTCCTCCATGAGCGCTCGGAAGTCGTTCTTCTTCTGCTGCAGGCGGTTGTTCTTCTCCTTGCGCTCCTCCTCCGCGCGCTCGCGTACGTACCGGTCGAACACCTGGACGGACAGACACACACAACATATTACAATAACACTCGTATATGTTTCATCATCATCATCAACCCATTACTGTCCCACGGCTGGGCACGGGTCTCCTCTCAGAATGAGGATTAGGCCATAGTCCACCGCGCTGGCCAAGTGCGTATTGGTAGACTTCACATACCTTCAAGTTTCTTTTTTGTTTATATTGATATATACAAAATTCTCGTGTCACAATGTTAGTTACCGTACTCCTCCGAAACGGCTTCACCGATTTTGCACCAAATTTTATATGCATATTCAGTAGGTCTGAGAATCGGCTACTATCTATTTCATACCCCTAAGTGATAAGGGTTGTTCACCCTTAACATTTTTTTATTTATATGGCAACACAATGTTTGCCAGGTCAGATAGTATTGATATATCATTCATTATCTCCTAAAGTGTACGGGTATAGACTTCTGAATTAATTCCAAGGAAATTATGGAAATTATTCCATGAATTAATGAATTATAGTAGCAGATGAGCATGCAGTCCACCTGATGATAAGCGGGACTGCCGCCCATGGACATATCTAATCAACCCCAGATAGGATTAACACTGCAGCTACTATGTGGCGGTGAAGCCGCCGTAGTTGGGATCATTATAGTCCAAACATACCAACAATAGGTACCGCTGGATTTCCACAAGACTTCTATTTTCATCAACAAAATCAACACAGTAGTAGAGTCCGTGCCAAACTTCTAGTCCGCTCTGAATATAGAAACGAGTCGCGTCGCAAATTGTAGATATTAGCGAGATTGAGACAGCGCGGCCCCCGGCACTCTCCGCTGCTCTCGCTCGCGGGCACATAACTACGATAGTGTGCCGTTACGTTGCTACGGAGTATGTTTGTAGTTGTGTCCGACCACATCGTCTCTCTGACTAACACCTGCGCCCAACAACTTCAGAGCGGACTTTTTTATTTTTATTTTATTTATTTTTTTATAATATAAGAGTAGCAGACGAGCATGCAGTCCACCTGATGGTAAGTGGCTACTGTCGCCCATGGACATCTGTAATAACCCCAGATAGGATTAGATATTCCTACCTGAGGTCGGCCACAGATGCGCCGCTACCCCAGTTACCAGTTACCAGCAGTTTGTCACCACCGTCACCGCTCACCTGCTTGCGCTCCTTGGTGTTGAGCAGCAGGTAGGAGCTGTCGAACACGATCTTGTGCAGCTCCTTCTCCCACGGGCTGAAGGCGGACACGTCGCTCTCGTGCAGCAGCTGCAGGAAGCTGCGCACTCGCTGCTCGAAGGGCACCACGGCCCTCAGCCGCGCCGCGCGGATCTCCGCCTCGATGGCCGCGTCCTTGCCGGCGTCGATGGCGGCCGCCGGTTTCTTGCTCGCCGCTGTTGTGTCCTCTGTTGGATGGAATGACAACCGTCAACATTCCTCAAATTACGCAGTATTAGTTATTTATTCGTAAATGTTCTCTAAAAATGTTTTTATTTGTCAAGAATTCAAAAAAAGAACTTACTAATAAGCCGTTTTTGGCTTCATTCAATTTCAAGGCGGCGAAGTATCTTCACTAATCTATGGTAACACCTTGACTTTTGTAGATTGCTTTGCCGTCTTACGAATTTTCGATACGATAGAATTTCGATAGGACACAAAAAGTGCACATCGCTGCTATAAAAGTTTTCGCTTCGATAAAATAAAAATAAATACTAATATTAAGTAGCAGTAGTTAAAATACATACTGTCGACAGGCTTGTGTTTCTTGGCGGGCTCGGCGTCCGAATCGTCCGAGTTGGTGTCGTTGGATCGCTTCAACTCGCCGTTGGAGCTCTTTGTCGCGACGCTCGCTGTACCCGACTCTTTCTTCTGTGGGATGCAAACATGTTAGCTAAGTTATCTGGGTGTCTATTTTTATATAATATGGGAGTAGCAGATGAGCATGGTCCGGCTGAACGGAGTGGCGCAGATGAGGGGAGGCCTATGTCCAGCAGTGGACTTTTAAAGGCTGATGGATGATAGACGAGCATGCAGTCCACCTGATGGTAAGTGGCTACTGCCGCCCATGGACATCTGTAATCAACCCCAGATAGGATTAGATATTCCTACCCGAGGTCGGCCACAGATGCGCCGCTACCCCTGAGCACTAAGCTGGAACGACTCGGAAAAGTATTTCTCCCTTACCACACCCTTCAAACCAGAACACAGCAGCGCTTAACGCTACAGAAATTAGTGTGTCGGTGTTGCCGCCGGAGTCGAACCACAAAGGCTTGATTGCAGATGTTCATGGGCGGCAGTAGCAGTTAGTGTGCCCTTGCGTTGCTACGGAGTATGCTTGTAGTCGACCGCATTGTCTCTCTGACCACACCTGCGCGTAACAACTTCAGAGCGGCCTACAAGCGTGGCGCGGGGCGTACCTGCAGCTCGAGCAGCGCGTCCGGCGGCTGCGAGATGGCCTTGTCCACGTCCGCGCGACCGACCAGCTGGGCGGGACGCTCCCAAACCGACAGATTCGCCTTCGGGTTGTAGAAGAACACCCGGCCGTCGCCCGTCCACACCATGCACCTGGTAACGATACAGATTTATAAATATTTACAAATACATTCTGAGAGCAGATCCGTGCCCAGCAGTGGGACAGTAAAGTGTTGATGATGATGACATACAAATACAAGAATTCATAGTCAAAAAATATTACCAACATTTAAGATAGGCAAGTATACCTACCTATGGCTACCTAGCCATAGTGAAATAAATAAATTGAATTTCATACGTAAATCAGCTTTTGAAAATCGGACCCTCGACCCTCGACTCCTCAGCGCACTCCCTCTCAACCCGCTCGCGCTCCGCCTTCTCCTTCTCGACCACCTTACACTCCACCACTACCCCACACATGCAATACACTCACCACGGCGTCCTAGATATCGGCATGCTGGTCTTCGGCCGCGAGCGGTCCGCCTTCGCCTTCTCGAGCGCCTCCTTCTCCCTCTCGGCCTTCTCCTTCTCGGCCCTCTCCCTCTCGGCCACCTTACACTCCACCACTACCCCACACATGCAATACACTCACCACGGCGTCCCAGATATCGGCATGCTGGTCTTCGGCCGCGAGCGGTCCGCCTTCGCCTTCTCGGCCGCCTCCTTCTCCCTCTCGGCCTTCTCCTTCTCGGCCCTCTCCCTCTCGGCGCGCTCGCGCTCCGCCCTCTCCCTCTCGGCGCGCTCGCGCTCCGCCGCCGCCGCCGCCTCGGCCGCCGCCGCCGCCGCCTCCGCCGCGGCCTCCGCAGCCGCCGCGGCCTCCGCGTGGGCCTCTACATCTATCACTGGGTGGAGGTATATTCGATTTATACACTCGAATTCATGTCTTTATTGATCATGCTTATAGTATACAGAGTGGATACTTTCATACGAATCGAACGAGTTAATTTTGAAAAAAATACACCCTCTACATTATTCCACTATCTGATAGTGTCGCTTATAAGGATTAAATTCTGGGAAGTAATGTATGTGACAAATTAAAAAAAAAGGAAAATTTTGAAGAAAATACATATTTTTTCATATTAAGTTGGCAGTTAAGTTGCCGGCATTCATTAATTTAAACATTTCGCGTATTAACAATTTTTTTTGCCGATGTTTTGTTCTCCAAGAATTTATATTTTTATGTGCGACTTAGTTAAGGTTATTTTGGGACCAATATACAATTGTCATCATGGTTTGTCCAATTTGTGTAATGATCAACCATGATGGCGCTTGGGCAAAAAGATCTTTTCATTGTACCTGAGAAATATTGCTTAGTTGATCTCACATCGAAAATTGTACAGGTAGGAGATATGAAATATGTATATATTCAAACTCACTCAAAGTCTAGATAATATATATTAAGTTAGCTTAAGATGATGTAATGTAATACATGACTGTCTTTGTATTTTCACCTTATTTGACACTAGCTCTAATTAAGGTTTAAAATGTAACATAACCAAGGGATATTTTTTTATTAATTTGCAAATGGTCCAATGAATACAAATCTATACATTTACCCTACAAAACCTTTGGTAAAGCTAAGAGTGTAGTTTTTAAGATAATTTTCATAAACAAGATTGATTACCTTCAATTTTTTCTTCGACTTTAATTTTATCCACCAATTTTTTCTCCTTGACGTCAGTTTTATTCACTGCGATTTTTGTTATTATATCTGTAATTAAAAAAAAATGGCAATTAATTTTATATTATTAAATTTGTACCCACAATATTTATAATGTTGTAATGGCAAATGATACCAGAGCACGTTATGGTATTGGACATCTGTAATCAGATCCAGATAGGATTGAACTGCCACTTGTTTGTCTCCATCGGTCTGTCTGTATTCTCACATGTCTTCTGGACTGTTTGTCCATCTGTCTGCTTTTTATAAATTCATATGTCTCTTTGTCTGCCTGTCCATCCGTCCGTCTATTTCTAGTATTTCCGACTGTCCGCCTACCCCTCTTAGGCAGTGACCACAACACTCACCTTGTGTGTCTAGCAGTTTGCTAATTTTCAGCTCCTTTTATATCTCAGTTCGTTTGTCCATCTGTCTCCCTGCCTACCTGTCTTTCCGCCATCTGTTTGCATTCTGTCTGACTATCTACTCATCTCTCGGCACCGACACTCACCCTCCAGGTCCCTGACGCACTGCGGCTTCTCCCAGACGCTCTCCTGGCGGCCCGCGTGGTAGCAGTACGCTCCACCTGTCCGCGTCACAGCGGCCCCGACACTCACCCTCCAGGTCCCTGACGCACTGCGGCTTCTCCCAGACGCTCTCCTGGCGGCCCGCGTGGTAGCAGTACGCTCCACCTGTCCGCGTCACAGCGGCCCCGACACTCACCCTCCAGGTCCCTGACGCACTGCGGCTTCTCCCAGACGCTCTCCTGGCGGCCCGCGTGGTAGCAGTACGCTCCACCTGTCCGCGTCACAGCGGCCCCGACACTCACCCTCCAGGTCCCTGACGCACTGCGGCTTCTCCCAGACGCTCTCCTGGCGGCCCGCGTGGTAGCAGTACGCTCCACCTGTCCGCGTCACAGCGGCCCCGACACTCACCCTCCAGGTCCCTGACGCACTGCGGCTTCTCCCAGACGCTCTCCTGGCGGCCCGCGTGGTAGCAGTACGCTCCACCTGTCCGCGTCACAGCGGCCCCGACACTCACCCTCCAGGTCCCTGACGCACTGCGGCTTCTCCCAGACGCTCTCCTGGCGGCCCGCGTGGTAGCAGTACGCTCCACCTGTCCGCGTCACAGCGGCCCCGACACTCACCCTCCAGGTCCCTGACGCACTGCGGCTTCTCCCAGACGCTCTCCTGGCGGCCCGCGTGGTAGCAGTACGCTCCACCTGTCCGCGTCACAGCGGCCCCGACACTCACCCCCAGGTCCCTGACGCACTGCGGCTTCTCCCAGACGCTCTCCTGGCGGCCCGCGTGGTAGCAGTACGCTCCACCTGTCCGCGTCACAGCGGCCCCGACACTCACCCTCCAGGTCCCTGACGCACTGCGGCTTCTCCCAGACGCTCTCCTGGCGGCCCGCGTGGTAGCAGTACGCTCCACCTGTCCGCGTCACAGCGGCCCCGACACTCACCCTCCAGGTCCCTGACGCACTGCGGCTTCTCCCAGACGCTCTCCTGGCGGCCCGCGTGGTAGCAGTACGCTCCACCTGTCCGCGTCACAGCGGCCCCGACACTCACCCTCCAGGTCCCTGACGCACTGCGGCTTCTCCCAGACGCTCTCCTGGCGGCCCGCGTGGTAGCAGTACGCTCCACCTGTCCGCGTCACAGCGGCCCCGACACTCACCCTCCAGGTCCCTGACGCACTGCGGCTTCTCCCAGACGCTCTCCTGGCGGCCCGCGTGGTAGCAGTACGCTCCACCTGTCCGCGTCACAGCGGCCCCGACACTCACCCTCCAGGTCCCTGACGCACTGCGGCTTCTCCCAGACGCTCTCCTGGCGGCCCGCGTGGTAGCAGTACGCTCCACCTGTCCGCGTCACAGCGGCCCCGACACTCACCCTCCAGGTCCCTGACGCACTGCGGCTTCTCCCAGACGCTCTCCTGGCGGCCCGCGTGGTAGCAGTACGCTCCACCTGTCCGCGTCACAGCGGCCCCGACACTCACCCTCCAGGTCCCTGACGCACTGCGGCTTCTCCCAGACGCTCTCCTGGCGGCCCGCGTGGTAGCAGTACGCTCCACCTGTCCGCGTCACAGCGGCCCCGACACTCACCCTCCAGGTCCCTGACGCACTGCGGCTTCTCCCAGACGCTCTCCTGGCGGCCCGCGTGGTAGCAGTACGCTCCACCTGTCCGCGTCACAGCGGCCCCGACACTCACCCTCCAGGTCCCTGACGCACTGCGGCTTCTCCCAGACGCTCTCCTGGCGGCCCGCGTGGTAGCAGTACGCTCCACCTGTCCGCGTCACAGCGGCCCCGACACTCACCCTCCAGGTCCCTGACGCACTGCGGCTTCTCCCAGACGCTCTCCTGGCGGCCCGCGTGGTAGCAGTACGCTCCACCTGTCCGCGTCACAGCGGCCCCGACACTCACCCTCCAGGTCCCTGACGCACTGCGGCTTCTCCCAGACGCTCTCCTGGCGGCCCGCGTGGTAGCAGTACGCTCCACCTGTCCGCGTCACAGCGGCCCCGACACTCACCCTCCAGGTCCCTGACGCACTGCGGCTTCTCCCAGACGCTCTCCTGGCGGCCCGCGTGGTAGCAGTACGCTCCACCTGTCCGCGTCACAGCGGCCCCGACACTCACCCTCCAGGTCCCTGACGCACTGCGGCTTCTCCCAGACGCTCTCCTGGCGGCCCGCGTGGTAGTAGTACGCTCGGCCGTCTGGTGCCGCGTGTGTCGTCCACTCCGCCGCTCGCATCGCCAGCTCGGGCGGGATGCGCTGGTGGCACAACACTACACGTTAGTCACGTCACTACGCAGGGGGAAAGATGGGAGACGCGCTGCCGTAACAACACTACCATCAATACACAGGGGGGAGGGGGGAGTGGTTACATTGACACGATATGCGACTACGTGATCACTACACGTCGCTATGCAGGGGAAGACTATATCCGTAATAGCGTAGGAATTATTTTATCTCGCTTTGACTAATTCAAAAATATTGCAACATCCTCATAAAAAAAAAAATAAAACTCCTCTCCTTTTTGATATAACAACTTTTTGAAAAAAAAAACTTTTTGTACACAAAATATTATTTTTAATCAAAATTAATATTTTTAATAAGAGATTCATAGATATAGAGTTACATACAGTTTCGTCTCTGCTTGAATTGGAGGACGCCGGCTGCTCAGTACGCGGGTCTTCCTTGGCCGTAACAGGTTGTTGTGTTGCCGCACCTGCATCAAAAAACCATTATTTTAATATCGCAATTAAGAATGAAATCAAATCAAATAGGACCATAGAAATGCCTCATATAAATAATACTCCTTTACCACACCCTTCAAACTAGAAAATGGAACCAACACTGTTATTAGTGCGGAAAAATTGATATGGTGGATACTCCTTTGGAATCTTTCACATTGATCCACAAAGTGTTCTACCACTTTCAAATATATTATTCAATTTATATACCTACTTGTTTAGTGGTCACTTTCAATTTATAGTACTGGATAAAAATGCCTCATATTATATTCTAGCACACCATGAACTAATATAAAATTATATCATTATATTGAATCAACCAAAAAGTGTTCTAACACTTTTAAAAATATCATTTTTTTTATAAAAATTGTTTAATGGTCACCTTTAATTCATAGCACTGGATAAAATTGCCTCATATTACATTCTAGCACATCATAAACTAATATATTATTATAATATCATCATTATAATATCCTTACCAGCATCAGGCAAAGCAGCGGCCGTCCTCGCCGACGGCTGCGCGGCTATAGGCGGCGCCCAGCCCCAGCCCCAGGGCCCCCGCGGCCAGGGACCCATGCCCGGGGCACCCGGTCCCATCGGACCACCTCCGGGTCCCATCGGCCCACCACCAGGGCCCATCGGACCACCCGGCCCCATCGGACCACCGCCGGGTCCCATCGGCCCGTTGGGGCCCATCGGACCACCACCGGGGCCCATCGCGCCGGGGCCGGGGCCCATCGCACCCGGACCGGGACCCATCGCGCCGGGACCGCCGCCCATGCCTGTTGGCCCGGACGCGATAGCAGGACCGCCTGTCATCACGGGGGCACCTGGACGATTTTCTTAGCAAATTATCACTTACATACATTACATTACATTTACATTTTACACAAACAATTACTTTGACTTTCAATAAACTACTTCCGGAATCTGTAGCCAGAGGCAGTCGCAGTCTGCAATTTAGGACGCAAGGAGGGAATGTTATAGGAAAACTTTGGTTATTTTGGACCACTTTTCTCTAATGGGTTTCAAACATATTTTATTTTATTTAATTTTTTATTTTTGTTTCATTTTCGTAAATTTCTTAATTGAATGAATAAAAAGTAGCATACCCATAACTACTGGATTGGCCATCAAAGTAGTGGGAGCAGCGGCTGCGGCTGCTGCCGCCGCGGCCATGCCGGTCACTTTTGATACTGAAATAAGGGTAATCAGTCAGAAAACGAAAAAACAAATTTAAGGTAGTTGGGTCAAATGTCCTCTATTTCTCATCGTAATTAAAACATTTTTTGTTCTTTTTTTGTAATAGAAAAGGCCAAAATGCACTGCAAGGCGTGGGTAAACTATAAGATGAAAAGTACAGTGGACTGCAATATGTTTGCATGTTGCATTTTTGCTATACTTTGAAGCGCTGTGATAAGCGAACCCAATGTGTGCACGTTGAGAACCACTGGGGATAAAGGGTTATAGTCCACACCAAACTTCCAGTCCGCTCTGAATATAGAAACGAGTCGCTTCACAACAAAATATAGATATTAGCGGGACGAAGTCAACACGGGAGCGAACCAGCACCCTCCCCCAGCACCCTCCGCTTCCCGCTCGCACCCGCGGGTACATAGCTGCGTTAGTATGCCGTTACGTTGCGACGGAGTATATGCTTGTAGTTGTGTTCCATCCGCATTGGCTCTACGCGCAACAACTTCAGAGCGGACTAGAAGTTTGTCGCGGAGTGTACAAGGGTGCTGTACTAACTCTTGGCGAGGCGCTGTGCGCGCGCCGCCTGCGTGTCGCGCTCGGGCTGCTCGTCGTCCTTCTTGCCCTTCGCGTCCTTGTTCCCGCCTGAAACACAACACACACACTACGTTAGAGATCACTGTAAACACATATACGTAATCCCGGCGCTAGACATAAACAAATATTTGAACAAAGACTTTGCTCACACATTTGAACACTTACTTGTTTAAATTCTTTAAACTATCACTCATGTCATGGTCTCCTAGCAACTGGACTTTGCGCATGTGTAGCAGGCTCCGGACATATTTGAAGTTTGAACGCTTCGATGTGTGCTCGAAACACCAACACCAAATGGCAAAGTGCAAATATTTGAAGCAAGCTTTGAACAAATATTCAAGTAACCATGCTTCACTGTGATCAGACATATGTTCAAATATGTGTTCAAATGTTCGTGCTATGTGTAGCGCGGGCCTTACAAACATCCCATGGCAGCTTCTTGTAACTCGTCAAGTGATGGCGTTTCTGAATCATGCTATCAGTGTTTTATAAACATCTTGTATATAAACAAGTTCCAAACTGAGATTGTTGGAACACGCACCCCTTACTGGTAATAATTACCTAACCCCCAGGGTTATCTCTCATTGCCAATGTGGTGGAGGAGCATACTTATCCGAGTTGTTCAAACTTAGTCCTTAGAGGTATCTGGGGTTAATTACAGATCAGGTGAACTGCATGCTCCCTTGAAACCTCAAGATACATAACATAATACTATGCTCGCTTTAACAATGAAGAAAATTAACGATATATAAAATGTATTAATCCAAACAGAAACTTTTACTTTTAAAAGAGGCCTGTGATCAACACACACATATAGAAATGGTTTTAGGATGATTAATGGCGGTCATTCATATTCAATCTATCCAATTTCTACCTTCAATAGATAGAAATTTGACAATATTTATTTTTTTATTTATTTATTTATTTATTGCACCTCTATAAAAATAAAAAGATACAATAGGGCAAACTTAATGCCTGATGGCATTCTCTGCCAGTCAACCCTGGGTGGAAGGAGAGAATGGCGGCAGGTGTTAATTATATATACATAAAATAAATTATATTATATATATACATAGATATTTAGTATGAAGAAATTGTCAAACGTTGCAACATAGGCAAAATATTCTTAAAAAGTAGCTAAAACCACTGTATCAAACTGCAAAAACTTCGTTTCAATAAGATTTATTATACAACCAGCCTTCAAAATTAACATAATATTGTTGTTCTCTACACTATAGCCAACTTATTATTTATACATTCAGTATTGTTCAAGGCAAAAAATTTGCATGAGACGAATTTGTATTGTCAAAATATTATTTCAGTTATAAATTTATTCTGATACATATTGTATGAGTGTATGAGGTTTAAAGTAGTAGAATCGTATGTGACTCAAATTTTGCTGTATTTTTTTTTTGTTTTTTGGAAATATTAAAATCACAGGCTTCTTGATATATCATGCCTATTAGCCCCCACCAGGATTCTCCGTAATGTCAGTACTACAGATATTAGACACACAAAAATGAGTACATAAACACCCAAAACTGACATTGCAAAAACCAATACTGTTACACCGAGTAGGTGCTACCGCCACACATCGTTCTAACATGAAGCATTTCGATTGTAGAGTTCTTCTTTATAACGAAACAGTTAAGCGGCGGTAGAATATAGGATTAGCAGACGAGCATGCAGTCCATCTGATGGCGACATCTGTAATCAGCACCAGATAGGATAACATATTCCTACTAGGGTTGTTGCGAATATCAGCATCAGCATCAGCATCCGCTGATTATCAGCTTTCTTTTAAATATCAGCATCAGCATCCGCATCCGCAACAAAAGATGCTGATATTTAATGCTGATATTGAAATTGTAACGTGTTCGTTGAAGGCGGGACCGAGCTTAAATCACGTGGAGTTTTAGCCAATCACAGAAGTTTATAAACACAAGTTGTCATCAAACAATCATTCGATTGTATTGACAACGTAATTTGGTCAGACATCAATAACTTTCGATCATAGTTCAATCAATCAATAACAGAATTATGTATTCAATTCATAATGCAACATCCAGTGAAAAGTGCAATATGACCAAATATTTCGTTATTGAACAAAGATACGACACAGTGTAGTTTTTGTAAAAAAAATAACAAATAAATGCCGACTTCTGTGTCACTGCAGAGTGGAGGGAAGCTGAAGTGGATGTTGGTTTGGTACATGGTTCTGAAGTCGGTGCTAAATATATTTCGTTGGATAACGGCGTAAACAACGTGTTCAATATGAGCGCCGGCTTCGGAGATATGTGCTGAGCTAAAATTTGTTTCAGTTGATTTTTGCTTTGTAGTGACATGGAAGTCGATTGTATTTTTAATAATTTTTTTTTCACCTTTTTTTTAGTGATGACATACTAAAAATCTTACAAATGCACTAGTCGCCCTTACGATTTTTGAAAGTTCCCCTCGATTTCTCTGGTCATCAGACCCTTATTTTCTTATAATGGAACTACTTTGGAAATATCTTTTTTTCCAACAAAATAAAAATCATCCAGTTCGGTTCATAAACGACGAAGTTATCCGCGAACAAACATAAAAAAGACATATATACGGTAGAATTTTGTGAAGTTGGTTAAAAAAGACTATTCTCGTAAGGGACGAATAAATACCTCAGTATAAAATATATTTATTATTTAGTATTTTTAAATATCAGCATCAGCATCAGCATCAGCTGATATTAATCTGATTAAATCAGCATCAGCATCAGCATCCGCTGATCTAGTAAAAACCTGCATCAGCAACAACCCTGATTCCTACCCGAGTTCAGTTACAAATGTCCCGCTACCTCTGAGGACTAAGCTGGAACGCCTCGGAAAAATATGTCTCTCTTACCACACCCTTCAAACCAGAACACAGCAGCGCTTAACACTGCTGGAATTTCTACAGATGTTAACCGACATACATAATAATATAAAGTGGCCTTTGCTGTCTTCAGGAAGGGCAACTGGCAACGCATCTATGATCGGTGTCAGGAAAAATGCCCTGTTCTATATGGAGCCAGTGACACCTGTTTACAGCAATGACCACTTACCATCAGGTGGCCTGCGAGAGATGAGAGTTCATTTCCTACTTCAATCATACAAAAAAGCAATTCAAAAACTCACCATCCTTATTAAACCCAGGCGGCGGCTGCGACATATAAGGGGGCACAGCACCCGCCGCGGGCCCCGAGGGCTGGGGCCCCACTCCGGGCGGCATCATGGCGCCCATCATGCCGTTGGGCATCATCCCCATGGGGGGCCCTCCCATCGGGGGCCCGCCCATCGGCCCCCCCGCCATCGGCATCGCCTGCGATGGCGGGTACGGTCCTATAGGATGAAAAAAGATAGATATGTATAGTCAGCGTAAAACTGCTAGTCCGCTCTGAATATAGAAATGAATCGCGTCGCTATAGCAAATTGTACGAATACACCTGCTCGCAACAACTTCAGAGCGGTCTAACTATACACTAGAGAGATATTTTATTGAGTCTGCAAAGAAAATACTAGATTTTGCCTGTGTCTTGATTCAGATGGATTTAAAGCCACAGGAGTAAAGTATAAACATACTGAGTGAAAAAACAATTGTTAGTTACATAATTTTCAAAATTAAAGACTAAATTATTTGAATTCCGTTGGTTTATCCTACATCCTATCATCATATGCTCATGTTTTATCTCATCTCATCATGTCAGATCATAGGTTAAATCGTATCACTTCACTCCAAACCGGAGTGAATTTTAGCAGAAAAATCAGACAAACCAACATTAATTCTACACCACATAATTGATATTATGGAACATCAACAAATATCTTCAACAACACAGCCTCATTACAATTATAAATACACACACAAATCCTCACTCACCGCTTGTAGCTATAGCCTCCATCTCAGCCTGAGTGATGACCTTGCACGTGGGCCCCTCCTGCGGCCGCGTCCACGTGGTCTCGCGCGTCCTCGAGTGGTAGTAGTACGACTTGCCCTCCTCGGACTTCGTCTCCACCCATAGCTCTGGTGCTGGCTGAAATGGTTAGCTAGTATACAGATTCTGATTTTAACCCCATCAATACCAATGCTCTAAATGCCATGGTTATACATATAATGACCATCTACTATTTTTTGTGGTACTACTAATCCTTCTACTAATGTTCAACACATGCTGTAATTGTTAAGGTACTCTTTTTGTGGAAAATTAAATGTCTATAAAAATGTGGTGGGCTACTTTACTACCTGTTCGCAGTTGTAAGACCGAAATAGGTTGATGGTAACGTTACCATTGCAGACTTATGTCTAAATCTAATAAGTTATCTTATTAAAAATGCAATAAAACAAGAATACGAAGTAGTGAAACAAACAAACCACATTTATTAAGGCAAATTGTTCACATTTAATTGGTTTGAAACCTTTAAGAAACTGACTTATAATCATATAATATTATTAAAAAAATATCAGCTAAACTTACCATATTTGGCGGCGGCATTCCCGGAGGCCCGCCAAACGGTGGCGGCTGCCCCATCATGTTCGGTGGCGGGCCCATAGGTCCCCCGGGGGGCATCATACCCGGCGGGGGGCCGAAGGGCGGCGGGCCCCCCATCATCCCCGGCGGGGGCGGGCCCATGGGCCCCCAGTTATTATCGAAGTTCGGCCCGTTGTTGAAGCGGGGGCCGCCTCGCCCCCTGAAGAACCCTCTGCCGCGCATCGGAGGTCCCCCTGGTCCGTAACCCCGGCCACGAAACCGCATAGGCGGTGGGCCGTTCATCCACCCGGGTGGCGGCGGGCCCCGACCTCTACCCCTGAATAAAAACATGTTAATAATGTTATTTTAGGATTATTCCTTTGTAATAGTAATTACAGGCGTAATACGTACTAAAAATATTCAAAAATACATTACATTACTTTTATAAGACCATCTCCAGCTCACTAAGAAGACAAATGCCTAGATTTATACAGATGTAAAGGGTGTATAAGGCCTATATATAGGGGTAAGCCGTCTCTACATGGGAAGTTGGCTTACGACTGAGCCATTCAGGGTGTGTAAGGCCTATATTGGGTGAGCAGTCTCGTTAAGGGAAGTCGGCTTACGACTGAGCCATCCAATACAGTCGTAACATTTAAATTATATTACGAATAGACTTAGAAATAGTCACTGTAGTTCAAATAATTTTGATAAATGTGTAACCAAAAGTGGAATAAAAAGGCTTCTGTGATGTAAATGATAACTACAACGTAACTATTTATTATTAATCTGTGCTACAATGCATTTAATTTCTAAATGAAGTTGTTCATACATGCTACATGCTTCCATGCTACTAAAAAATAGTACATTACAATACGAGGACGAAAAATGTTTTTCTGACTCGTGTGATTGCAGTCCTCGCCTGCGGCTCGGCCTGCAAACTCACACTTGTTGTATAAAATTTTATATTACGGGGTCGGAAATGGGGGTTTTGCGCACGCGAAGCGTGCGTAAAACGTCCATTTACGCACGCCGTGATATAAAAATAATTTCTTAACTAGAGTTACAAAAACAGGATAGTGTAAAAATATAACCCATATCTGTCTCACAATTTAGACAAAAATTCAAATTAATATTAAAAATGCTTTAAAATGATAAAGTTTAACAACAAGGTTATCTTTAAAATTAGACACAGCCACAAAAAGTACATGCATACATAAAAAAACGTACAAAACAAAAACATTGAAGCAACATTTTGTTTTTTTTGTATTTGTCGTTTTAGCGACCACCATTGTACAAACTCTGTAAAATTTTCCAGTGTCTTTCTATTATGGTTCCAGAGATATAGCACTGAGACAGACGGACAGATAGCAAAAGCTTAGTAATAGACACAATTAATTAATTTTTTTCTATGTTATTTAAAACAATAGTAATTACAAATTATTACTAAAATTATTAATTTAAACAATAAGTATTTTTAATATAGCAGTAAATAGGTTTACACAACATATCTATTTACCCATTCATATACTTATCGCACAACACCCACTCACATTAGTGAAACAATAACATGATTTTGCAAACAATTGAAATTTGTTACTGGTTTGAAAATGTTTTTAAGTGCCAAAACTGATAAGGAATCTGGCTGTGTTTATTCTTTTTTTTTGTGTAATTAGGTAATATGTCCCACATGTTTTTTTTTTATAATATACGGGTAGCAGACGAGCATGCAGCTCACCTGCAGGTGACGACTGCAGCCCATGGCCGTCTGTAATCAACCCCAGATAGTATAAGATATTCCTACCTGTGGACAACCCACAAATGCTGCTACCCCTGCGGACTAAGCTGGAATGTCTCGGAAAAGTATCTGTCCCTTACCACACCCTTCAAACCAGAACACAGCAGCGCTTAACACTGCTGTTGTTAAGTACAAATAGATGAGGTAGTAGTGCCTCTGGAGTTGAATCAAGAAGGACTCTATCATTTTTACTGTTTTTTAATAGCTACTATAGCTGGTATAGTTCGCGCAAAACTGCTAGTCCGCTCTGAAGTTGTTGTGTACAACTACAAACATATATTCCGTAGTAACGTAAGGGCATACTAATACACCTATGTACCCATGGGCGAGAGCGGGCAGCGGACGGATGCCAGGAGGCATCCTGCGCAGATGGCGCAGACTATACAGTTCATATTAAATCTTTTCAAAAATTGTTTTTTCATACATCACAAACTATTTTTTTTTTTTTAACAAAATGAAATAAGTAATGCATTCCATAATTAAAGCATATCTGCCTACCAAACCCACTAAAACACAGCAGCACAGCCTTAAAACATTTCATATTTAATAATCACACAACAATTATTTACAGTCCATGCAAACATAAAAATAACATTTTAAACAGAGAAGAAAAACATTGTCAAAAAATAACATGCTTGCGACACCTCTAAAAAGTTTTCTTCTAAATTAAGAAGTCTATGGTAAGAAGAATCCTGTGGTTCGAACCCAGCGGGATCACCTCCACACCTATTTCTGTTATAACAGCAGTGTTAAGCGCTCCTGTAGTCTGGTTTGAAGGGTGTGGTACAAGGCATACTAATCCGAAGCATTCCAACATAGTCCTCAGTGGTAGCTACACAACTGGGTGCGACCTCAGGTAGAAGTCTAATCTTATCGGCTGATTACATGTTTATAGGCGGCAGTAGCCACTTACCATCAGGTGGACTGCATGCTCATGTTTATGGTGAAAGAATATTTGTGCCCAGTAGTGGCACACTAGTGGGTTGATAGATATTATAGTGATATAATGCTACAGCACTTAAAATATTCATTATTCCATTTTGTACATAAGTATTTATTACGTTCACAAAATTTCCCTTCCTCTAGTAGCTATTGCAAACTTTGATAACTCATACACCTTTCGAAAATGTTCAATTTCAAGCTACAAAGCGATACATTGAGAAACATCATTACACTAAATGTATTCTGGCTATAATCAAACTCTCTATCATGCGTATTTACTTTTTCTGGTCAAATACACACGAAATTGCGTCGTTTTTTTTGTGAAATAACACAAAAAATTCCGTGAATAGTTCGGTTAGCGCTAAGTGCTAAAGTACTTGACAATAATGCAAGTAACACGTTAACCAGCGCGGAGTATAGCAAATACTCACCTGAAGTTGCCTCCTCGGCCTCTGCCCCTAAAACTACCCAAACTCTCTTCGTCTTCCTGATTATCTTCAAGATTTACAGGATCGCCCAGTTCCTTAACGATATCAACATTTTCTGTACTCTCAGTACGATTCGCGTCACTCAAACCAACGTCTTGTGTGTCCATAAATTCTTCTTCCATGTCGTTATTAGTCACTTATTATTCACTAAACCTATGTCCTCATGCCTGAATATTTATATCACAAACCGACACCCTTGGCACAATGGCGGAACAACATTGATCAAACCAAAATGGCGGCCGATGGTGGCTTGCTGTAGGGATGGAAATTGTAAAACCGGTAATACTTTGAACAGTTACCGATTTTCAATCAGGTCGCAAGCGCAATTCACAAAATTATAATGTGGTAATTCTTGTGTTGGGTATAATTAGGTCTAATATTGTGGATGTTTTTTTTTCGCGAATGACTATTAAAAATAAATAACCCGAATAGATTCCATGATTATAACATGAATTAAAAATTAAAGTTATTCGATTATAATGAACTTTTGCCTGGCATAATTTCGTTATTATTACGAATATAAAAAACCGGCAAAATTCAAAATCCCATAATAAATTGAAACTTACTTTGCCACAATGTTAAGCTAGGTCCACATTTATCATTTTTCCGTATGTAGTAATAATTTTTTATAACGATATTAGGGCTCGAACACAAAACTGCGATGCGACGTGATGCGAATTCGCAACGCAGAAAATTGCGATGCGAATTGCTCCGATGCGATATCGTGCGGCGTAGCGTCTCTCAGGGTGACCAACAACAACAACCACTGTGCGATGCGAATCAATCCGCAAGTTCTTGCGATGCGTCGAGGGAGCTCGCAGATTTTTGCGATGCGACGCCGCATCGCAGTTTTGTGTACGAACCCTTATACTTGAATGTATCCAAGAAAAAAACAGAGGAAGTTTTTCTTACTTATTGTTTCTCTTACATATACAATTCTTGTGTCACAATGTTAGTTACCTTACTCCTCCGAAACGGGTTTACCGATTTTCACCAAATTTTATATGCATATTCAGTAGGTCTGAGAATGGGCTACTATCTATTTTTCATACCCTTAAGTCATAAGGGTTGTTCACCCTTAACATTTTTTTATTTATATGACAACAACGTTTGCCGGGACAGCTAGTACAATATATTTCAAACAAGTAGAAGTAATTATACTTCTCCATATTTCAAAACAGACGATGGCTGCGAAGAATGTCAACCTTCTCTCCTCCTCCCGCATCATCTTTACCATGTCACCGCTCGTCACCACTGCTTCATTGCAATCTAGTTTAATGTCAGCGCCTACTCAAGTACTTAGAATTTTAAATAGTTGATTGGTACCTGAAAGTAGCCACATAGACGTATAGACGCATGCAGTTGTCCTAATTCAAGTAGAAAACGATCATGTAGTCCACCTGATGGGAAGTGACCATTATCGCGCAAGGGCATCTGTAATGAACTTCAGTTGGAATTGAAGAAGTCAGCCACAGAGTTGCTACCTAAGTTCCCACGCCTCGTATAAGTTTGTATACATGTGTAGATGTGTAAGTGTATTGTGTCCTATATTATATTATAGTGTAAAACGAACTATAGACGTAATTCATATTTTTTATTTTCTCATCAAACAATGGTTCTATTCAGATGTCAATAACATTAGATACCATAACTAGAATTTATGAATTTTTCTTTTTTTTTAACATGGGTGCCATGGTCGTTTATATAAATATCCATCATGTATTCCCGTGCCTGGGTTAGGATAGGGTGCTGGATTTCTGTAATTTGGCGTGTTTGAATAGCAGAAGCAATTCGGTGGGATGTAGGGCTGATCTCTTTCTTCTTTAGATGGTATGTATCTCGGTTTACATAACGGTGGGCAAAAACAACCCGGAGCCTTGTTGTTGCAAAGTAAATGGCAGTTGCAACATAATCCATGACAGCATTTACTGTAGGTACTCATTTTCGCTCTCAAAATTTCCATCTGGTTACTCTTCGGCTTTAATAGATCGTTTACCAATCCACTCCTTAGTTTCATTGTACTAAAATAACGAACCTGAAGCTTCGACAAGGGTTCATCCACTACATCCAAATTTAAACTCGGATATATATTCATTCGGGAAGGTGACACTAGCATTGGTTGATTGTCTTCAGAGATTGGGGAATTATTTTCTTCTAGAGTAGAGCAAATATCACAGGGAATGCCGTAAGAACTAACAGATGTCAAAGATTTAAACGGATAGGTGTCTATTTCTGGATCAGTAGCAAATAAACAACATCTAGCACAAAGGTCAAAAGGACTTGACAATGTTGGACCACAGGGACCACCAGGTCTAACAGGTCCAGATACTTCAATGGGCACACAAGGGACGTTAAAGCAGGGGCCGCTGGGTCCATTACAGATACTGTAGGTGCCGCATGCACCACAAGGAGCACATGCTCCTGGAAGGCCGCAGGGTGAGCATGGGTCGTACCAAGGTCCACAACATGGGGTGCAAGGTCCACAACTGCATGGACCACAGAATCCACAGCAGCCTGGACCACATGGTCCACAAGGAGCGCAAGGGCAATATCTACATTGAGCGCAACTAGCACCAGGTCCACATAACACAACACCAGAAGGACCACATGGGCCTCCAGGGTTGGGAGGAGCTGGGCCACAGGGTCCGCCAGGCTGGACAGGTCCGGCACAGGGACCACAAGGTCCAGTTCTTATGTGGTATGGTCCACAAAACCACGTACCGTAGGGATAGTAGTAATAGCCAGTAATATGTTGAAGGCACTTAGCAGGTGCATTACAAGGTGGAGGTAAGCAGCAACAGCCGGGTGGAGGACATGCACACACAGCACATGCTTCTTTTATTTGATTAGATAAATTTAGACTTTCAAGAGATGGACGAGTAGCAATAGTGCTAGATGCTCTTTGCGGGCAGAACTGACGAAGAATGTGAAATTTATTCTTTGTTATACTTTTCTCATTGATAGAAGTTGATGATCGCATTTTTGATAATATACATGGTTCGAAATCGTTCCTTTGTGAAAAGCATGGACAGGAGAAGCTCTTGCGCGCCAAATTTCGCTTCCTCCTTGGATGTTCTGCTTGCTGGGTCATAGTCTTCAAACCGATTAGCTGGATATTTGTGACCACTTTCTGTGGTTGCTCTCTCATGGGCCTCAACGTGGCAGCCTTCGCTGAAATATTATTTTTTACTGTAATATTAGTAATAATTATTTGTGTATATGTTTGGATGTCATGTGTATATTACTTATAAACTAAAGAGTTATACTAGTGGAATTAAGAAATAACACAAGGTATTCGTTTAATAAAGTTTATTTCGTCTTGAGCAGTGTTTAGATAAATTGATATTGTTACACTTGTTGACCTATTTTTAATTACAAGTTAATAGAACTATTGGGGAATTAATATAGGGGGACGGGCGAGGGTGAGTTACTACGATAAAGGGTTGATGATCAAGTATTTATAAATCGTAAGCTTTGAATCCAATGTCTACATAAGGTCGGGGCTCTGAACTTCTAGCTTTGGAAGTTGAGAATTTAGTATAAGCCCCCGAACTGATATTTGGCCCATTCCACAATTCAGAAGCTAGAAGAGACTGCGGTTTCTCAGATTGCGAGCACATTTGACAAAAATAGCGGTGTCGTTTGTGACGAATTGGACTCCTGTTGCCCTTTTGTTTTACGTCATATTCCGTTTTTGCAGATAAATCAGACATAGTGCATTTATCATTGCTATCACACTTTGGGCGGTGAGATAATTTCGAATAAGGTCGCGATTGAGTACTACTACATTTCTTGGAACTACTTTGCGTACATGTTGCCTGATTACTGTACGGCCAAAATGACATCGTTCTAAATGTTTGGGGTTTTGGTTTGGAGTCATTTGGGTTCACGGCAGCGGAGGTAGTGTTAAATGGGAAAAACTTCGAAATACCAACTCTAGATTGTTTATTTGGATCTTTGGGGGTGTTAAAAGGATTATTGATAGGAGAATTGATTGGATTAGCCATTGGATTGGGCATGATTGGACCGGGCATGATTGGACCAGGCTTGGGCATTTGATTCATTCCAGGTGGGGGGGTCGCAGTGGAGGATAATACAGCTGATGCTGCAGGACAGACGCATGGTGCTAGACAGCATTTCGCGCAAGGTCCGCAAGGCCCACAAGGTCCACAGGGTCCACAAGGTGCACACGGTCCACAAGGACCACAAGGGCACGGTCCTGATGCACCGACCGGATAACAGGTTCCTGTTACGTGATACGGTCCGCAAAACCAAGTTCCATACGGATAGTAGTAGTAGCCGGTGATGTATTGAATACAACGAGGGGGTTGATTACAAGGAGGAGGTAGGCAACCACAGCCACCTGGACAGCCGTAGGGGCCACAAGGCGCTGGACATGGGCAGCCACAGGCGCAAGGCTTAGAAAATGCTCGCTTGGGGGTAGCCTGACTAGGTTTGGATTGTAACCGGTCGGTTGTTAAGCGTGAGATTGCGTTGTGTGTAGCAATGTGTCTAACTTGTAGATGGACGAAATCATTGAAAATTGGTCTAGATCTAGGTGGGCTGAAGTGTCTAGGTCTCAAACGCAGGCGGGCTCGCGACTCTGGAACGAGGTTTGGACATGACATGCAGAATCGGACAGGGGTGATCTTGCTGGTGGCCCTCCTTTTCCCGAAGGAGTACAGTTGCTTCGCCTTCCCGATGTTCAAGTGTCCCAGAGGCAGAGGTCTGGTCTTCAAACTGCGGCTTGGCACGGCTGAAGCTGTAAAGTGTATCGTTTGTATTTCTATCCTAAACGTCAAGTAAATAACCTAGCTTTCTATTAATATTTATGAAAGAACGAAATAAGAAAATGAAATAGAGAGAGAGAGAGTTTGTGTACAATGTTTATTGAACAAATATCGACATCAAAAACATAGAATAAACATAAAGTAATTAAAAACTTATTTCATATCAAATTTCATTGGCTAAGAAGAGTTAAATTGTGTTTCATTCATGGGTTGTTCATTTTCACAGCAACAGAGGCACGAGATGACATTTTCCTGTCTTTACTGTCTTCGTGCTTCGGAGGCGGATGAGGTATTCCAGGTGGCATCGGAACTCCTGGCTGTGATATAGGCTGAGCTGCTACGGTCCCTGCCACTGCCGCAGCTGCATTCGCTGCTTCTCCTGCTCCTACGGCGGGTGCCTCGCATCCAGGACACGAGCCGCATACACATTTCTTTGGCGGTGCTTTCGCTGGGCAAGGGCAGGGGCAAGGGCAACAAGGTCCGCAGGGGCCGCAGGGGCCGCAAGGACCAGGACATCTGCAGGGACCACAAGGGCCGCAAGGACCACAAGGGCCACACGGTCCACAAGGCCCGCACGGTCCACACGGCCCACAAGGACCGCAAGGTCCACAAGGTCCACAGGGTCCAGGGCATCTACAAGGACCACAGGGCCCGCAGGGCCCACAAGGACCGCAAGGGCCGCAAGGACCGCAAGGCCCACAGGGACATGGCCCACATGGCCCACATGGGCCACAAGGTCCACATGGGCCACAAGGTCCACAAGGTCCACATGGGCCACAAGGTCCACAAGGTCCACATGGGCCACAAGGTCCACACGGTCCACATGGGCAGCCGCATGTCGCTGCACAAGTGCAGGTGGGACAATTTTCTACCTTTCCTTCATCTTTCTTATCGGAGAAATGACGCCAATTGTAAAACTGATCGCCGCAGCACATTGGCGTATAGCGTCCCTCAAACCAATGTCTGAAGGTACACGCGTCACGGACACCCACTGCGAACAAAGGACATCCACTGTTATAATACTCAGCTACATGGCCGCCGGCTGGTAGCTGGTGCTATTCAGAGGAACGAACGGCTTGGTCGAGTATTATAACGGGGACATCCTCTAGCAGTGGCCGCCGTTCTCCGAAATAACACAAAATTACCAGCGTAAGCGAAATTAACTACACGCGCTCGCGAAACAAGTGAAGACGGCCGCAAAGTTTGTAAATTTTGAAAAGAAACATTTTTAAAGGTACAGATTACTACGACAACTGAAATGTCAGTTAGAAAAATGACAATGCATGACATGAATCGCTAGGATTAAGAGGTACGGAAATTCTTAATACAATTTATGCGATGCACTACTTTTTAGTGTGTACTGTATAATAAGAAAATTCTATATAATGTATGCGCTACACTAAATACGAATCTTCGATTTTTTGCAATACTCTTCAAGAATCTACGTAATACAATTATGTCCATAATTATACAAAAACCGTAAACAACGAAAAATTACCGATTCCTAATCAAATCACTACCAAAAGCAAAAGAAATATACCTATACTGCCAATATATCTAACAGAAAATTGGATGAATTTCAAATTACTACACAAGCACTAATCTAAAACTAATCTGAAAGTGCATAAATTACTTACATATCGGAGCCGCATTCTTCTTATTCGTAGCAGTAGCTAATGGACGACCCTTCAGACATTTTAAGAAAGTAGCGTTTTTGGGTAAAACCGCTTTCCTCAGAACTAGAGCCATATTTTGCAACAAATTCGTTTAATTTTCCCTTATTTTTCCTGATAAAACACTTAAAAAATTTAGAATATATTTTTCCGGTCACTTGAAATTTTGGGCCATGGCAGATGAATATTATGTCTTGTCAGAACAAAAGCTGGTGAAGATTATCTAAATTTAAATTTCGCTATCTTCTTTTCTGTATTCTTTTATGGCATTTAGAATATAAGTTGGCATGTACTTTTATTTTTGTAATCAGTAAACTATAAAAAATTGAAAAATAATTTAATAAAATTAATAAATGTAAAATATTCTATAAAATATACATATTTTTAAATGAATACATTTCTATTTAATATAAAATTTTATAAAACACTTGCTAACTGTAGCGTGGATGTTAAGGTCGACCGCACTACATAATTGTTAATTCCCAGACATTATATTGGCTTAGCTGTTAGACATTATCTTCTGTTCAATAGGATAGCATATTCACGCTCACGTCACGTATTTTATTGTTCCGTGAGCACATTAATTTAAAATTTATTATCACCTGATTAACGGCCGTACTTCTATGCAGGTTGAGAGACAGGTAAAAAAATCCACCAAATAGTCGACGCAATGGTCGAAATATTAATAAAATCCTATTTATACAATTTCTTGAAATACCCAAAATTCTAAACATGGAAAAACATGTTTTCTGTTCCATGCATTAATCTATGGTTCCATGGTTATAAATTATAATAAATTCACTAAACTAGCCCAGAAAGTATAGTTTAGCTAGCAACTAGATAAACAATAAATGGACGAATTAAAACGACAATAGTTCCGTTTAAATATATTTATGTACAACAGTCGTATTTAGAAGTCTTTTAATTTATATAAATATATCACCTTTATAAAAAAAATCTTAGAAAGCTGATTTAAAAATATATATTTAAAAATCTAAATTAATAAAAAAGGGGTTATTGTGTGTTTGTTGAGTAGTGTAATCTCTACAATTTACAATAACAAATAGATTATTTTTCATTAGAGTAACACACTTCCGGAGTATTTTAAATTAAATAGTCTTACTTATATCGATTTGGAAGAAATGGCGCTTGGCCAATTCAAACTCCTTAAATGAAGACATAGAAAGTGAGTTGTATAAAAGTATGGTACATGTTTTGGTTCCTACAATGGAAAACATACTTACTAATGTCTGTCTGTCATAGAGAACTGTTTATTTTACTACCCCTGCGCTTGAATTCACCCTTATCATGTACAATATTTAACTACACGATCTGTTGCGTTTTGTAGCAAATTCAGATTAATATTAATCTTACTATTATTTATTTTGAACTGTGCAGTGTGAAGTTTTGGCAAAGGGTGATTTAAAGGGACAAGGGTTATTGAGTATTTTGTTCTAGACACAACAATAATTAGGTAACTTAAGAGGTTAATCATACACTACAGCGCCATCTAGGAGCGATTACTATAAAATTAATAACAGATCAACATACTTAAAATGGAGAAAATAATCGCAATAATTTTCATGACAATCGTTCAAATGGTGTCGAAAGCTGTAAATCAATCTGCATCTCAACATCAAATATTGAATGAGATGTGTAGAATTATAAATATAGTGCGGTAAGTGTGGCGCCATCTGTTATCGTGTGCGAAAAGATAATGTTCCAATGACGCCGTGAGTAGCGCCATCACACGAGAACACTGCATAAAATCTATACTAATATTATAAAGAGGAAAACTTGCTCAGAAACTACTGCACCGATTTTAAAAAAATCTTTCACCATTCGAAAGCCACATTATCCACGAGTAACATAGGCTATATTTTATATGAAATATATTTGATAAATAGATTTTGAGGCGGTACAAAGTTTGCCGGGTCAGCTAGTTCCCAATAAAATTATAGTACGATATTTTTTCTATGTGTGTGGCTGTTTTCAGAAAGAGTAATTTCAGCTTCTTGAGTGATTTTTCAATTCCCATATATTTTTTTTTTATTTTTACCTAAATTTAATCAAATTATTATTTTTAAAAATATTTAGATCATACAATGTTTTTATGATCTAAATATTTTTTAGATCATACAAACACTTACTAACTTTTAATAATGTGAATTATTTTTTCTCATTATTAAAAGAGATTCACGATAATATATTCAAAATTGGTAAAAAGAATCGTTAAAATTCTACTTTTTAGCCAGTGGCTGCCACACGCCACAGATTAGTAAAGATACTTCGCCGCCTTGAAATTGAATGAAGCCACAAACGGCTTATTATCGTAAGATCTTTTTTTGAATTCTTGACAAATAAAAACATTTTTAGAGAAAATTTACGAATAAATAACTAATACAGCGTAATTTACATGAATTTACATAATAAATAAATAATTATTTCAAATATTTTAGAGATATTTTAGCACGGAGACTTGGCAAAACTTTTTTACGCAACTATTTCAATTCTCAAAACTGGGTACATTTTCTTGTTAGGAGTGAGTAATCTTTACTAATCCATGCCACACGCACAGAATTTTGTCGGACTATAATTATACTATATTAAAGTTAAAGGGACTATATTAAATTATATGTATATATGTATGTATGTATGTATGTATGTATGTTTGTATGTATAATATGTCTCAGTTTATTCAGGCTCAGTTTATTTTACTTTTGTGTAAATGCCTACCACATACTGTCGCCATCGCCCAGGGTTGACTGGCAGACAATACCATTAGGCATTAGGTCCGCCCTTCTAACCCTTACTATAAGGTGTTTCAAAAAATAAATAAATAAAAATAAATAAATTAAAGTTAATCGTCTTCTTCCATCTGTCCCGCGGTTGGGGGGTGGACATTAGCGGAGTTTTCAGGCGGGAGGCCTTCCCCTTCGTCGTGGAGGCCAGCGCCCATCAGCGCGTTGCAACACGAACACAGCAAGCAGGTGAGACAGGCCATGCAACTGCCGCAGCACGCGGCTTCGGCCATACCCGATGGAGGCGGCTGACCTGGAATTATTAATAAATTAATGTATATTCAAGTTAAACAGTTCTTCAGATTAATAATATTTATACTTTGTTTAATAATATACGATTTGTAATATTATTTGAAGCAGAAGTTGGCAATCCGTGGCCCGCGACTCTCTCCTTGCGGCCCGTGAGACATATTGACGATCTTTTGTCGAAAAATTCCAAAAAATATTTGTGTTTAAATTACTTTCAGTCGTTTTTACTCGACTATTTTTTATATTATATACGAGTGGCAGACGAGCATGGAGTCCACCTAGTGGTAAGTGGCTACTGCTGCCCATAGTTATTTGTAATCAACCCCAGACAGAATTAGATTCCTACCTGAGGTCGGCCACGGATGCCGCTAACCCTGACGCTGGTAAGTGTGGTAAGGGAGGCATACTTTTCCGAGCTGGAACGCCTCGGAAAAGTAGATATGTCTCCCTTACCACACCCTTCAAATCAGAAGACAGCAGCGCTTAACGCTGCTGTTATGATGCAGAAAAAGGTGTGGCGGTGGTGACACCGAACTCGAACCACAAAGGGTGCTACCACCACTAAAAATATCTTTAAGTATTCTTGGGTAATGTTGGAGAAATGGAATTTTAATCCTATGATCTTCACAAATTACAAAAGCACAATTTGTTCTTACCATACCCACCTCCTGGGTACCCTTGTGGAGGATATCCTTGTGGAGGATAGCCTTGTGGAGGGTAGCCTTGTGGAGGATAACCTTGAGGAGGATAGCCTTGGGGAGGATAGCCCTGGCCTTGCTGTGGGTAGCCTTGTTGACCAAAACCCAAGTTTGCTTGGTCCTACAACGATAAGATTGAAGTAGTATTATATACGAGGGTGCAGTCCGATAGTAACTGTAGATTGCCGCCCATGGACAAGAAATCATGGAAAAGAAAATTCTGTTCTACATGGGTTCCATATTTTCCATAATTCCATATAGAACGAACTTTACTCCTGAGGTGCTATAGCATTTCGGGAAAAACAGGGTTATATGCTTCGCATAGTCCGTGCCAAACTGCTAGTCCGCTCTGAAGGTGTTGTGAGCAGGTGTAGTCATACAATTTTCTATAGCGACGCGATTCATTTCTATATTCAGAACGGACTAGCAGTTTTACGCGGACTATACCGCATTGTAGCACTCTCGGTGGCGTTCCTCACCGCTATTAGGACTCCGGGATCTCCAATAAAACTCAACTGGAGTCCTTCGGCCGCGGTGCACCTCACCAAACCTTCGGGTGTTTACGACGGTATGCGGCCAAAAATACCGCCGTCCTTCCTAGGGTAGGGTAGGGTAGGCTAGGTTAGGTTACTCAGTCGAGTAACCTCATCCTTGCCGCCCGCAACCCCGATAACCCTTCGCCTATTACGACAGGTAGAAGATGCGGTAGCCCTACTGTGGTCCCGGAACTACAGGGACTCGACGCTTAAGACCCCTAATCTTAAAGTTTAGAACATATCGGTAATTTACGAGTATTATAACTTTTTTTTTTAGCAATATTAATAAATACCTGTCCTGGCTGTCCATAAGGTGGAGGTGTGACATTGGCTTGGGTAGGGTAGCCTTGGGGGCCGTACCCCTGCGGGCCGTACCCCTGGCCAAAGGGCTGTTGGTCCATCCCCTGCGGCACGAAGGGTTGCCGAGGACCGAAGGGTCCATGTCTTTGACCACCAGGCTGGAAAATGTTTAAATTGGCTGAGACTCCTTTTTATGTCTTTTTTATAATATAGGAGTAGCAGACGAGCATGCAGTTCACCTGATGGTAAGTGGCTACTGCCGCCCATGAACATCTGTTATCAACCCCATATAAAATTTTCTTCTACCTAAATTCGGCCACAGATACGCCGCTACCTCTGAGGATTAAACCGGAATGACTCGGAAAAATATGTCTCCTTACCACACCCGTCAAAGCAGAACACAGCAGCGCCTAACATTGGTGTTATAAGGAAATAGGTGTGGCGGTGGTGCCGCCGGAGTCGAACGACAACGGATTCTACCACCTTCAAAATGGATGGATCCACCTAAGATGGTCTCCTCATATGTAAGTCAACCGGCTACCACACCCTTCTATCGAAACGCAAAATTGCTTTACGCTAGAAATAGGTTTTCATGGTATACTTAGTCCGTGTAAAACTGCTAGTCCGCTCTGAATATAGAAATGAATCGCGTCGCCATAGCAAATTGTATGACTGCACCTGCTCGCAACTACAGAGCGGACTAGCAGTTTGGCGCGGTATATACCTCCTGGTCAAACCATACTGGTACCACCTTTCCTCCTACTTACAATGTTTCCCATATTCAGAAGAGATGAGTTATGTTAAAGATTTTCTTTTTACAGACATATTTTCTAAATTCTCTTTACACGACGAATTTAAATAGCCACATTTTCTGCTGTCAATTTTATGTCTGAAAATGTTTGTAAGCATTGTCATTGAGTCTCGCTTCGTTCTGAAATATGAAAAATCCGTTAAATAATTTATTTTTCAATTGCTTAAGTACTACTTTATTATTTAACTAGCTGACCCGGCAAACTTTGTACCGCCTCAAAATCTATTTATCAAATATAAGTATTTCATATAAAATATAGCCTATGTTACTCGGGGATAATGTGGCTTTTGAATGGTGAAAGAATTTTTAAAATCGGTCCAGTAGTTTTTGAACCTATTCATTAGAACCAAACAAACAAACAAAGTTTTCCTCTTTATAATATTGTACTTATACTTAGATATACAGAAGTAAGAGAGCAGTATGAAACATACTTTATAGGCTCAATTTTAAGTACTTTTTAGAGCCAAAAAGTATTGAAAATTACTTATTTTTTATATCGAAATAACATTGAAGTAGCAAACTATGCAGTTCATCAGATGGTAAGTGGCTACTGCCACCCATGGACATCTGTAATCAACCCCAGATAAGATTAAATTCCTATCTGAGGACGGACACAAATACGCCGCTACCCCTAAGGACTAAGCTGCATTGACTCCAACAAGTATGTCACCCTCACCCCAGCCTTCAAACCAGAACACAGCAGCGCTTAACACTGCTGTTATAACAGAAATAGGTGTGGCGGTGGTGCCGCCGGAGTCGAACCACAGAGTGTTCTATCTTGAAACTAGTCGAATAATCTGAATCATGGGAATGAATCATTTGCTGTAATGTGTATGGAGTATTTATGATGTGAAATCCTTCCATTACGTCATAACCTGTGGAATATTTCTTTTATGATTCTTACAGAGCTCAGACAGAGCCGCTTCTTCTCCATAACGAAATAACTTGCGAAGTAGTAATAGATATACTTGTAGGTATACTTATTGACATTCAAAAAGAGTTCTGTAAAATCTGCTTTGAATTAAATATTTTTTATATGACTTAAGTACTTAACACGTTAGCTGCGGAACGCGGCTTAAAACACCTCGTCCATGTCTGGTCGTTATAGCGGTAAGAAAAAACTTTAACTTCTCTGTGGTGCGAGAGGCATAACTTCCGTCTGGTTCAGTGTAGGAGAGTGATAACTATATGTTTGTGATGTGCTACTGATTCCTAGTTCTATGGTACACCAACCTAATGTCGGGTTTGTTAGACCTCGTACCGCACTGAACAAATAATAATGCTAACACAGTGCGGAACGAGGTTGGGAACGCCTCGTTTCCCCACGCACCTCGTACCGCACCCCACGCTAGCTTCACGTGGTTAGTGTTGTGCAACGCAGTCGAGGCTGCGTAGCGACGAAGTAGGACCGCTGTCTTTATGTTGAAAATTATCATGTCGAAACGTTGCCGAAAAAAGTTGATCATGGAGGAAGATGAAGAAAAACCGGTTGAAAAATCTGAGCCAGAATCAGAATACAGGAAGATATTTCAAAAACAGGTAAGTCACAAATATACTCTGTCTAGGTGAAAGTCCAGTAGTGAGACTTGGCAGGCTAGGCGTATATCCGTATAGTAAGAAATTACATTATAGATAATTACGTTTCCTGTTATGGTTCAAACAAAAGTTAAGTAGCTACATTATTGATATAGGAAACGTAGGCAAAATCGTTACCGAGTATTCCGATTACTCTTTACCCTAATCTACTCGCTCCTACTTTTCAGAATCCACTGCAAAGAAAGCACATCATCTCGATAAGGGTCCAAAGAAGAAGAGATGTGTCGGATGCTACGAAAAACTCCGCACATTCTTGACATGTCGTGAGGCAGACAAAAAAAACCAAAAAAAAAATCTCACGGAATGCACTGCTTGCAAAAAACCTTATTGTCTGAAATGTTTCAATGAAAAACATCCATAACTTTTCCCCTTTTTGTATTCATTCTGTCCATAACGTTGATAAATAAAAACAATAAAATAAAATCGATATTTATTTTCCCATCACTAAATGATATGGAAACCTACCATTTTTCAGTGCGGTCCGAGGTGCATTAGACCCACATTTTATTTTACCCATAGAATCTAAAGTAACGAATTTAACCAAGGGCGGCGGCAGTTTTAGGTTAATCAACTCATTGTTAATAATAATCAAGACAAAAGCCGTCGATTTTGTCTTATTTGGCGCCAAAAAAAGGATTTTAGTCTCCTTCGGGCGGTGGGATTTAACACGCCTCGTGCCGCCACAATGTCGGATATAGGACGAGGTTTAAAACAACTCGTAACGCAGTAATGGAAAGTACAGAAAAATCTGTGCCGCAGGGAACGTGTTAATCTCTTAACACGTTCGCTGCGTAAAAAAAAACAGTAACTTTCAGCTAGTGCGACGGCAGTCCAAAAATGCATCCACTTGACTTTCTTATTGTGCGTGGCAGGCCTTTTCGACCCGACACCTCTGGGTGGTATTGAAGCCCTATTATCTTAGTCAAGGCGCATTTTACATTATAAATTTTTATACTTTTAAAATCCTCATGAATCACTTGTCTATACATTAGTCCCGCCCCTGGCTCCTCCAAATAGAAAATTAGAAATTAGCAATCAAAAATGTCTGGTCGATAAGGCCCGATACCGCACTAGAGTGTAATTTCTGTAGTGATGGGATAGTAAAAGAAAAGAAAATATCGAGTCATTAATTTTATTAAATTTTAATAAACACAAGCCGAGCCTTTTTAATGTGTTACACATAAGTCAAAATAGTAATTATAAAGGTAGACCAAAATTTTATATAATTACAAAGATTTTTCTTAGGGATTTCGAAATATGAACCACCGTATTCTTCTTCGTTATCACTATCATTTTCTAGTACTATTTTGTTTTTACAATGCGCCATTGTAACGAAGCTTGCAGGAAACCGAGTAGCGCGAGCGCGTCCTCCTCTCGAAGCTAGCACAACACTACTAGCGGGTCAACGCGTACGCATCTGCACAGTGCGGCAACAGGTCGCGAGCGGTCATCCACCAAAACAGGCCTGCCCCCGCACTGAGATAACTTTTTTTACGTTCTATGCGGCGGAGGTCGAAAAAGGCCTGCCGTAAAAATACCCAAGAAACAGGTTTCGCACTAGCGAGAAAGACCTATTTTTCCTGTGCGCATATTGGTTTGGCACCGCGTCGGGCCGATTGTGGGTGAACCGCAGTGAACGTGTTAAATATTAGTGATAGCGTGATGAAGGTGTCCGAGATTTGAATCCCAAGAAACGAACTGATTTTTCAGTTATTCTGCCAATTAGAAATTAATGATCAATTGCTATAATGGTGAAGGAAAATGTCGTAAACAAATGTGCACGCCTTAGAGTTCTAATAAAATCTCAAAGGTGTGTGAAATCTACCAATTCGCACTTGATCAGCGCGGTGGACTATGGCCTAATCCTTCTCATTCTGAGAGGAGACCCGTACCCAGTAGTGGAACAGCAATGGGTTGCTGACTTTGCTGATGATGACTATATTTCCGTATCACGCATGAATAAGTTTAACAAGTCGAAAAGCTTAGCTATTCAACGAGGTAATGTCGCCAGCGTTTTGGGGGCTCTTCCAACGGACTGCAATTTGGATGAAGCTTATTATATTGAATTATTTTATTAAGTAAAAGGAAGTATTTTAAAACCTGTTTTAAGTATAAGTAAGTATATAATCTTTGTATTTTTTATTAGGTTAATATTGTAAATAATTCTATATGTAATTAAATATGTCAACAATAAAAAAATAGATTAAATAAAAAAAGTGGAAAATGTACACTTTTTTATATTCATAATTTTCAATATTTCAAGTTATACAATACGAAATTGTATTGTGTTTGTATTGTATAAATAAATATGCATAGAACATGTTTTCCTTAATAATCACATGAACATACATAATAATCATTATCATGCAGTTATAACTTTCTTGTTAGACTTATTACAGTCTAGGGCAGGGCCGGACTTTGGGCAAGTGGGGCCTCCAACGAAAGGGGCCCCTACATTAAAGAGTAAAAAATGTATCCAAATTTCGACGTCAGCAACTAAATAATTAAGTAAGTAATTTAGTTTTTAAAAACTGAAATTATTTTATTTCTTGGCCCTGACTTTTTGAAAGAATTTATGGAAATAATGTTCCTTTTATTCGGAAAATAATTAGGGGCCTCCGTTTCTCCATTGCCACAGGGCCCTCAGTCAAAATCCAGCCCTGGTCTAGAGTTATAAAACTTTTTATGCTCACATATAATACGTATTACTGATATGCGAAATGCGTATACTTACATGTAAAAATAATGATTTTATTACCTAGTACCTAGTAATACCTAAACTAAAGGCACCACCGTGTTACAGCTATAAATGCTGTTTGGTTTCTGTTTAAAGCATGTTAAAGGGAGACATAGCTTAGACAAGGCGTTCCCTTTTAGTCTCTTAGCCCCGGGACCAGAATAGGCCTACGGTATCCCTTGCTTGTCGTAAGAGGCGACTAAATGGGGGCTTCGGGGATCGAAGCATCTAGCAAGCGACCCCGAGGAGGACGGCGGTAAGTGTGATCGCATACCGTGCACACCAGACGGGGTGGTGAGCCCTATACTCACCTGGGCGGAGCCAGAAGAACAACACGTTCAGATGAGTTGCGTTCCGTAGGAGCTCCTGGAGTCCTCTTAGCAACGTCGAGGACGGCCAAGGAGGGGTTTTAGTGCGGTAAGAATCCCACATAACCCTGTGTCACACCTAAGGCACTGGATATCTTTTGAAGGTTGCCCTCGACAACTAAAAAAAAAGGTTTACAAGGTCAAGCCGTTTGAGCTGTACGCGCCAAAGAATGAGACATCCCTACATACCTATATTTAAGGTGGTAGAACCCTTTGTGGTTCGACTGCGACGGCACCACCGCCACACCTATTTCTACCTTATAACAGCAGGGATAGGCGCTGCTGTGTTCCGTTTTGAAGGGTGTGGTAAGGGAGACAGACTTTTCCGAGGCATTGCAGCTTACTCCTCAGGGGTAGCGGCGCATCTGTGGCCGACCTCAGGTAGGAATATCTAATCCTATCTGGGGTGGATTACAGATGTCCATGGGCGGCAGTAGTCACTTACCATCAGGTGGACTGTATGCTCGTCTGCTACTCCAATATTATAGAAAAGCGCTTACGACGAAAAACATTACCCTACGCACTCCTCTAAAAACAAGGTGGATCGTTAGTGTAGGATGCAAAGGTATCTCATATTGAATGGCATGGAAAATTACAATGTAACACGTATCTATGTGTGTTACACCGAAAATGATCAAGGTTAGCATATTTTTCCTACCGTAGTTAGCTATTACGATGCGTAGACTGCAATTCGCATTTAAGGTACGCTTTCGTGGATACGATTTTGCGACTATTAATATCTTTTGAACCATCGTGATAATTTATCAAATTTCATTTCAAAAGGAAATAAATAAAAAGTTGTTTAAATTATTATGCATTAGTTAGCTTTGTTAAGTTTAGATTTTATTGAATAATATAAAAAAATAGTCACGTACGTTTCTTATCACAGTTAAACATTGCAAAGCTTTATAGAAGAATAATTGTATACTTAGTAGAATATTTTAAAAAATACTAAGTAATAACAAAATGCATTTAATTTACTTACTTACATACTATTTATATGAACTAGAAGTTCAAAATGTAATTTATTCAAATTACGGTAAGTGGCCACAGATCCTTTGCTACCTCTGGAACTATACCTCACTTTAAACCTGTACATGAGAGCGTTTGACGGCAATTATGAGACAGAAATACATAGATTTGGCGATGGTGTCTAAACGTTCTACCATTTTCAAATACATTAATCTACTCGAAATTAATGTAATAATAATGTTGTAGTGTATAGTGGCTTTCTTTAATATTTTCAGTTAACCGATCTGCACATAGCCTACATAGATATCTGTCGCGTCAGCACACACGTTGAAACTGTTACAAGAATTCCAGTCGCAAATACGTACTAACGAGAGCCAAGCTTAAAAATACGTGCCAATAAAAATAAGGGCTCGTACAACCCACGTCAGTCGCACGCGGGAATCGGTGTCGTACGGACGTATCTAATACGGTTGTTACATATTATACAATGTCTGTGCCTCTAGTCGTGTTTAACAATGGATACACTTGCCCTGTTTTTGGGCTTGGGACATGGAAGGTAAGATTTGCTAGTTTTACATTGATAAATATTGTACACTTAAAATTTTCATGATTCGATTTTATCCGTAGAAAATATGAAGATTTATTTACAGAAAAGTACTAGGTGATAGGTTAGGTTGTCCCTGTAGTCTCGGGAATATAATAGGGCTACGGTATCCCCTGCCTGTCGTAAGAAGCGACTACAAGGGGGCTTCCGGGGTGCGGGCGGCAAGAGTGGGAGCTCGAAACGTCAAGCAAGCAACCCCGGGAAGGACGACGGTATGTGTGGTCGCATACCGTCGTAAACACCAGATGGTGTGGGAGGAGCCAAAAGTGCTCCTCCAGGGCAGAGCCCGATCGGGGCACCGCGCTTGGAGGACGGCCACCGGGGGGGTTTTAGTGCGGTAAGAGTCCCATATAACCCTGTGTCGCTCTCACGGCATAGGGTACCTTTTGAAGGTTTCCCCCTCGTGAACAAAAAAAAACAAAAAAAAGGTACTAAATAGCTCCGCGGAATGCTTAGCGTACCAACAGTCCCGACAAAGGGCGTACAGAGGAACACCGTGGGGGTTTTAGCCGGTAGGAGTCCTGCATATCCTCTCCGTTGCCCCCACGGCTAAGAGGAACCTTTGCAGAGTTTCCTCACATAAAAAAGAAAGGTACTAGCTGTAGTATTTTTATAAGATACTAGCTGACCCGGCAAATGTTGTATTGCCATATAAATAAAAAAATGTTAAGGTTGAACAACCTTTATCACTTAGGGGTATGAAAAATAGATAGTAGCCGATTCTCAGACCTACTGAATATGCATATAAAATTTGGTGAAAATCGGTAAAGCCGTTTCGGAGGAGTACGGTAACTAACATTGTGACACGAGAATTATATATATAAGATGAACGTATAGTCCATGGATGGTGGTGACTGCCGCCCATGGATGTAACCAACTCCATATATAACAGGGGTTCTACTTAAAGCCGATCATAAATGCGTTGCCGCTACTGAAGATTATGGTTCGCATCTGATTTCAATGTGCGTATTAGAAATTAATTATCACTTGCTTAAACGGTGAAGGAAATCATCGTGACGAAACCTACGCATCTGAGAGTCCTAAAAAAAGTTCTCGAGAATGTGTGATGACCAATTTGGCCCAGAGCAGTGGAGACCTGTGCCTAGCAGTGGGACAGTAATGGGTTGAAGACTACATTGATTATCCATGGGTAGACGCTACCAGGACCTTAAATCTTAAGGAATGCATGGGGCCCTGGTAACACAAACAATTTGGTTTCCGAGTTAGAAAAAAATTAAGGAAAAATAAAGGCTCCACTACCTAGAAAGTTAATTAAAATCTAATTTTGAGAATAGTCAAGATTTTAATTTAGAAATGTTACGTGGAAGCGAATTTATTGCGTTTGGGGCCCCACTTACGTAGAGGCCCTGAGCACGGGTCCTCTATGCTCTTAGGGCAAGATAGAATAGATCGCAACAACTTATAATGAGATTGATTGTCGGTTCATTCACTATTGCTATGTAAAAAGAAAAGTTTTTAGGCAGTTTTTATTAAAATGCCGTTCTGTTTTTTCAATTTACATATGGGAACCCATTTTTTTGGAATGAAGGATGGCTTTTACTACCTGTGAGGTCTGTTTTTTGTCAAGAGAAGCCCTCGGACCCATCTCCATGTATCATCGTTTGACAAAAATATGTTATTTGAATGATAAGTTGATAACGCAAATGCATAGGTTTAGAACAGTTTAGATGATGATAAAAGACATTTTAGGAGATTCATCATCAACGCATTACTGTCCCACTGCTGGGTACGGGTCTCCTCTTAGAATGAGAAGGATTAGGCCATAGTCCACCGCGCTGGCCAAGTGCGTATTGGTAGACTTCACATACCTTTGACAACTTTTTTTCTCGGGTATGCAGATTTCCTCACGATGTTTTCCTTTACCGTTTAATCAAATGATCATTAATTTGTAATCCGCATATAAATGTGAAAACTCAGAGGAGCCTGGAGCGATGGATTTGAACCTCGGACCCCTCGATCAAGTGGCCGAGTTTCTTAACCACTAGGCTATCACTGCATTTTAGGATATTATTTATAATAATCTTAAGGTATTTGGAAACTTATTGGTAAAGATACGAAGTATGTTGGACCGTCACCAATCCGTTGAATGCATGAAAATTTTTTTTCTACACTAATATTATAAAGAGGAAAACTTTGTTTGTTTGGTTGTAATGAATAGGCTCAAAAACTACTGGACCGATATTAAAAATTCTTTCACCATTCGAAAGCTACATTTTATGAATATATTTTATAAATAGATTTTGAGGCGGTACAAAGTTTGCCGGGTTAGCAGTATATCCCGTCGTTGCCTGACAAAACTATACTTAATTAAGCATTCTAAAATGGTTAATGAGAGAATGTATGAAAAAACGGTTAATTTGGATGGGGTAAGGTCGTCCTTAATTCATCTATATAATTATGAAAATAAATAAATGTAAATACGAGATCCAATATTTACTTTTTTTACTCTAAAACCACTATAACTGACGTCCTCAGGGGTAGCGGCGCATCTGTGGCCGACCTCAGGTAGGAATATCTAATCCTATCTGGGGTTGACTACAGATGTCCATGGGCGGCAGTAGCCACTTACCATCAGGTGGACTGTATGCTCGTCTGCTACTCTTATATTATAAAAAAAAAGTCCGCTCTGAATATGGAAATGAATCGCGTCGCCATAGCAAATTGTAGCTGCTCACAACAACTTCAGAGCGGACTAGCAGTTTGGCGCGAACTGCACCAAATTTGATCACATTCGGTTGTATAGTTAAGGCGTGAAATTATAAGCAAATACATAGCAAAGAATATATTATATAGCAAAGAATATATAATATAGCAAAGAAACAAACTCAAATTCGCAAATACATACTTAATAGTTAGGATCAAATTTTATCTATTTATCATCTATCAGTTATCAAACAGTAAAGATATGAATTTTGTAATATTGCTCAATAATATTGTAAAATAAAAACATAGAAATTCACCACCATAAATATTCGGAAAATGGAGTGTACAATCAATTTACCCTTGTCTGTGTTATATACCTTCACTTGTTAGTTTTTACTGAAAGTACCTATATATTTTTAATTAATGAAGAAATAAAGAATTATATCATATTATAGAGTAATATATTAAAATACAAACAAATAACACTTTCTACCCTCATGTGACACAAGGATTTTTCCTGCGTCATGGCTGCCATGACAAACAAGGAACACAAAGTCCAGAGCCGAAACAGAAATCAAAATTTATCATTTAAATATGTACTATAAATATCTCTCTAGCCGGGGATTGAACCTGAAACTCATTGCGTGTCAGATCGGCATATTAATCACTCGTAGTGGCGACATCGCCCGCGTTTTAATAAAAATAACAAGACATCTGAAAATTTGTATCTTCATTGGAAAGACAGTGGCGCCATCTGCCGAAAATTGGTCGTACCAACTCAGAAACCTTCGTGTGTTCATGCACAACTTTGCTAAAGATCATCAAAGGTGATCAAATGCATAGCTTACGATTCTATAAAGAACATAGATTACAACGTCTTTATTGGTAGTATATCTATGACTAGCTGACCCGGCAAACTTGTACATCTCAAAATCTATTTATCAAATTATCAGATTTCATATAAAATATAGCCTATGTTACTCGTGGATAATGCAGCTTTCGAATGGTGAAAGAATTTTTAAAATTGGTCCAGTTGTTTTTGAGCCTATTACAATCAAACAAACAAACAAAGTTTTCCTTATAATATTAGTATAGATAAAGAACATATAGACAAACTTTCATTTTCAGAGTCATATAGTCATCTCATTTTTCTTTCTTCTTAAAGATTAAATTCCTTTTAAAATATCAACTCGTAAAATAATTTAAGGTTATGTGTCATTTAACACGTAATAATATTCAATGCCATGTCATTTTAAAACAAAACAAAATCAACCTATTTACCCAATATTGCAATTAACAGTTATTCGCTAACGACTTGTAGCATTGAGAACAATTAGCAAATGATTGCTTACTTTGCTTTTAACAACTAGTTTGATCTATTAAAATGAAAACATAAAATGCTTTTGTGTTATAGTCGCAGGATATATTTATTTCAAATAACTTTAGAAATGTAAAGATAAATGCAAGAATAATAGAAAATACTTATCTTAAATTCTAACCAGATGTGCCACCCGGGGCGCAGGTCAAAAAAAATTGTGATGTGCACACGCGCAAAAAGTGAAATTAGCGAAAAATAATCTGGAATGAATCACTATTAGAAAGGAAAATGTGATTAGGAATCGTATCTCGTCGTGTCGTGTCGTAATATCATTCCTAGGTAGAATTTTCTACAAAACTTACGAAAATTTTGGTAGAACCCTCTGTGATTCAACTCGGTGGCAGGTGTTCTGGTTTGAAGGGTGAGGTAAGAGAGACATACTTTTCATAGGAATTCCAGCTGGTACTCAGGGGTGGCGGCGGATCTGTGGCCGACCTCGGGTCAGACTTGTTCTTATTTTATCTGGGGTCGATTACAAATATCCATAGAATTCAGTATTTACTCACGTGGACTGCTTAGTCTTGTACCAAAAATTCTTAAATAAAAATCAGCACATACTTAGTTCGTAGAACATAGTTGTAAAAAAAGATCGTCAGCAACAAATAATCTCTGAAATGTATATTGATGAGCAAAAAAAGGAGCAAACAATCTCCGAAATATGACCGTCTATAAGACATTTGTAAAAGCTCCTAAAATTAAATGAACTTTTTAGACTGAAGGACTCATTTCAACCTTCGGGTACATTTTTTTTATAATATAGGGGTAGCAGACGAACATACAATCCACCTGATGGTAAGTGGCTACTGCCGCCCATGGACATCTGCAATCAACCCCACATAGGATTACATATTACAGGTCCGCCACAGATGCGCCGCTACTCCTGAGGACTAAGCTGGAACGCCTCGGAAAAGTATGTCTCCCTTACCACACCCTTCAAACCAGAACACAGCAGCGCTTGACACTGCTGTTATGAGGCAGAAATAGGTGTGGCGGTGGTGCCGCCGGAGTCGAACCACAAAGGGTTCTTTAGTTACATTACAGCCATTCAACATTGCCACCACAGGCCTTCGACGAGTCCGCCAATGTTTATGTTTAACCAAAATCCGATCAATAAAAAATTATTTACAGTCGCAACCCGGGGAGGTGACGCAGGCGGTGAAGGACGCCATCGACATTGGTTACCGACATATCGACTGCGCCCACATTTACGGCAATGAGAAGGAAGTCGGCGCAGCCCTAAAGGCCAAGTTTGATGAGGGTGTTATTAAAAGGTAACTTTAGTTTTTGATGTGAAACATCTATAGCCGCACGTAAAAAAGATTTCTGGCGTGGCGACGCTTACCTTTAACTACATAGACAAATGTTCTATAAGGGACAGAGCTATTAGAACAATGTGATAAAAAAGACAACTAGTGTTTGACCTTGCGTTTCAAGTGTACGCAAAAGTAAATATTGACAATGGAATATAATGACCAATGATTACTTCAGTCAAAACGGGACATCGATTTTTTTATGTCAAATACTTTTTACTTGAAAAAATATAGTTAAAAATAATAAAAAACACGATTTTATGATAAAATTAACTAAAAAGTAGAAAATAATTTTCAATCTAGGAATCATTTAAGGAAAAGTAAATAGTATAATTGTGCAAAAAATGTGGGGCGCTTTATGAAAACTGATAAATGGGGCACCCCATGTTTTTTTCATAATTATAATATTTACTGTTACTTAATTGACAATGGCAACGGTTCATTTCGGAGACAACGGCACGAAGCATCGAAAAAGGTACTGTCCCGTTAAAAACGGGACGTATGGTGGTTTTCCCATTGATACGCATGCTTGTCAAAGACAATGAAATAATGGAACAGAAGGTAAAAAATGTCCAAAACTGTCGATAATAGTTTTAGTACATCGTTTACGTAGAAATGTTATAGTACAGTTTAACTAAATAAATTATTATTATATAAATATATAATTTGAAAGAATGTATCTATACAGATGTATCGACTGGTTTAAAATATACGATTTAAAAATTGTTTATATTTATTATCATAGATTAGTAAAGATTACTCACTCCTAACAAGAAAATGTACCCAGTTTAGAGAATTGAAATAGTTGCGTAAAAAAGTTTTGCCACGTCTCCGTGCTAAAATGTCCCTAAAATATTTGAAATAATTATTTATTTATTATGTAAATTACGCAGTATTAGTTATTTATTTGTAAATTTTCTCTAAAAATGTTTTTATTTGTCAAGAATTAAAAAAAAGAACTTACTAATAAGCCGTTTGTGGCTTCATTCAATTTCAAGGCGGCGAAGTATCTTTACTAATTTATGTTTATTATTTTCAGTTTTATTTTACACACGACCATTAATTGCAAAGTTGTGTACATTTTATAAATGTTATGTACTAGCTGACCCAGCAAACATTGTGTTGCCATATAAATAAAAAAAATGTTAAGGGTGAACAACCCTTATCACTTAAGAGATATGAAAAATAGATAGTAGCCAATTCTCAGACTTACTGAATATGCATATAAATTTTGATGAAAATCAGTAAAGCCGTTTCGCAGGAGTAAAGTAACTAACATCGTGACATGCGAATTTTATATATAAGATTCGAATCTTACCGTGGTCTTTTTGAGGATTAATTTCTGGCTATACAAAGATTGTTTATTAAATTATGTTTAGGTTAATTTATTCAATTAAAGAAATTTTAAAATACCGTATACTATCCTATATAAATTTTATGGTAATATTTTTTATTATTTACCACAGGTATCGAAGAAAATTTAGAGATTAGGATACAGAATTTCCCATATATCGCTTTTATTTTATTAAAATAAACTATAAAAAGTTATATTTTGACTAAAAACACACTAATATAAAAATTAAGCAGTGGGATCTTAAACTATAACATACGACATATGAACATCGTGAGCTTCAATAAAATGTCACTTCTGTTCTGTTGATCTATGACCATGCATTTTGCGTCTTTATCACTTTCATTGACAAAACATACTTTGTCTCTTTCTGGTTACTCACGTAATCATGGCGGATCGAACACGAAAAATAAACAAAATTTAATAATTTCTCTTGATTTACGTGTGATAGGTGATTCCATGAAGCTTGTTTCTTTTTCGAGCATAATTTTTGCATTTACGCATTGCACAAGAAGGCATTTTGAGGCTTAAAATTCAAAATAATGACGTTTAACGTGTTCAGTGACATTAGTGTGTATTACTACGCCGCGCGAGAGCGACTGGAGTCGTTTTAATTCGTTTTACACCACTTGACGTATTTTGTATGTTTCAAGTTTTGCCCGCTTGCGGCGTAACTTCAGGTTATAGATCAATGCTTGAAACAAATTATTTTTCTAATAATAAAATGTCTGACCGTGATAATTAGAGAGTGAAAGTGATCAGCCTCCTGCAAAGAAAGCAAAATCACACTATGACACACCATCAAGTCATCAGTAAGTTAATTATTTTTTTATAATTAAAGTATGCATTTATCTGTGCATTAAGCACGCGTATATTTGGTGTGTTTTGAGCGCCAGCAAATGTAAAATCTACTATCTTGGTAGATTAAAATTCACATAAATTTCATTGCATACAATGTTTTTAAATTATTAATTAATTTTAATTTCATTCTTCTCAGAGAATAAATTTATTAAGACTGACAGAATTGTATTTCAAAATCAGCTGATGGCGTGCAGCGCACGAAAGTTTTTGATGTGAAACATCTATAGCCGCACGTAAAACCGATTTCTGGCGTGGCGACGCATGCCGTGCGCAAAAATCGTAATATTTTATTTTATCATTATGACATATTTAGTTCCTATCACAATATGTTCTTTTCTGCATATTACTTTTACAAAATAATGTCGATGTTTCACATCTGCCAGGGGTCCCGTGACGGCTCACATGTTTTTTTTTTATATTTTTTTAATTTTCGACGACCCGCGTGGCGGAGCGGCCACCATACCGGTCTGACGCGCAAAGGGTCCCGGGTTCGATCCCCGGCCAGACAGATATCTAAATGATGAATTTAGATTTCTGTTTCTGGGTCTGGGTGTTTGTGTATTTGTCTATGTGTGTGTCCATGGCACCCACCTCACAGGGAATCCTAGTGTGGGGCTGTGAGTGTAGAAAGCGTTTATTTATTTATTTAACCTAACGATAAGGCAGACGGGCTATCTAATAGAAAGCAGTCACCGTCGCCTATGGACATTTGCAACACCAGAGAAGTCGCCAATGCATCGCCGGCTTTGAAGGAGAGTTCTTTTTACACCCCTTAGGGAGTTAACCCCAGGGAAATAATAGGCTAAGAGCTAGTAGAACTAACACGGTCCCGTACCACTAAATTGTGAAAATTTGAACTGTCTACCTATTTCAGTTGGGTAGATAAAGCTAAAAATGCTGAACAATACAGATTTCTTGTATGACGGCCCTCGTTTATTATCAAAATATTTATTTTTAGTATTTGTTGTTATAGCAGCTACCGTTATACATACTCTGTAAAGTATTCAAGTGACTCTTACGGTTAAAGAGACAGAGTCCTATGACACTTCAGAGCGAAGACTCCGGCGGCACCACCGCCACACCTAATACTGGCTAATAACAGCAGTGTTAAGCGCTACTGTGTTCTGGTTTGAAGGGTGAGACATACCAGCTTAGTCCTCAGGAGTCACAACGCGTCTTACCAGCCTCAGGTCAGCGGCAATAGACATCAGGTAGATAGCTTGCTCATTTGCAACTTCTAAATTATAAAATATGCAAATTATGTAGAAATAATTATGTAGAAATATATATGCGGCCTATTTTATATTATCTTACGAACTTTAGTATTAAAATGAATAGCTAAAGTATTATAATTGGTTAAATTTGATAACGACTAGATAACTGCTTATGTAAGTATTTAGTTCGTATGTATGTAAGTACTACTATTTATACTATATTTTTTACTAGTAAGTATTTTAAATCAGTTAAAAAAAGTTGAGGTGTACGACATCTACTTATTTTATTCGAATACAGAGAATATATATCAATATGAACATAATTATAGCTTTAAACAAAATACTCATTACTCACTTTTAATTTTTTAATGGCATTTAAAAGTATGAAACGTTCATAGCTATGTTTATTTTTTACAACTGTGAGGGTAGTGTATTAATAATCGTACGGTGTAAAAATCGGCTACTTTGGACACAGAAATGCGTGGCTAAAATGCGGGTTTAGGTCACAGAGTGCTATAATAGTACATTACAATACGAGGACGAAAAATTTTTTTCTGACAAGTGTGAGTTTGCAGGCCGAGCCGCAGGCGAGGACTGCAATCACACGAGTCAGAAAAACATTTTTCGTCCGCGTGTTGTATAAAATTTTATATTACGGGGTCGGAAATGGGGGTTTTGCGCACGCGAAGCGTGCGTAAAACGTCAATTTACGCACGCCGTGATATAAAATAAATTCTAGTTCTCAGCTAGTGATGCATAGAAGAGAAGTTAATGATATAGCAACAATCTTATCTGCTGTCAGTCATAAATGTTTGCACTTTATTTATTTATTTATTTATTTATTCACAACTTACATCTAACATTACAGGAAAAAAATCCTAATGCATTAGTGTAGCTTAAAAATAACAATAATTGACGTCCAAATTACATAAAATATACAATATACATAATATATACAAGTAAACTAATTAATAATTTTCAATTACATGGAAGGCTACCCTCGTGAACTCTCCAAGTGTGCAACAGAATAAGTCGATATGGTCTGCTATAGTGTTAAGTGTGCGCAATGCTCGTGTTAAGGGTGCGTCGCGCATCAGGTTGGTGCGTGCGTGTGGCAACGCCAGAAGACGCGGACGTCGCCGGCGCTCCACGCTTCTATCCGGCACACACAACTTCAGTTCTTTCAATATAACTGGGTTGTCAAGTTCACCCCGCAGTACTTGGAATATGTACTTTGTGAGCGAGATTTCTCTCCTCACTTCCAGTTTATTGAATCCTACCATGCCGAGAACGAACAACGTAGGATACAATAAAGGATAGCCGGGATAAACACCGTGTAACTTTAAGAAGAGAAACCGGGCAAATTTATTTTGGATACGTTCCAACATTGTCTTGTACTTAGCCTCACTCGGAGACCATATAACCGAGTTACACTCCAAATGACTCTTCACCAGAGCTTCATATAAGGCACGCAAGGCACTAATATTCGTAAAACTATTTGCCTGCCTTAATATGAAGCCCAGATTTCGGTATGATTTTTTGCATACTTCGGCTATATGATCTCGAAAGTTAAGGTCTGCCGTAAAATGTACACCAAGATCTTTGATCTTCTTTACGCGCTGGAGCTGCTCGCCGCCCATGTGGTATGAATATTGGAGTGGGGTACGAGCTCGGCTGAACGATAGCACGAAACATTTGTCTACATTAAAATACAACTTGTTTACGTGGCTCCACTCAACTACTCGATTAATGTCGCGCTGTAGCCCAGCTTGGTCCGTCAGGTTATTCACTTCACGAACCAGTTTCAAGTCGTCAGCAAATAGATTTGTTTGAGAACGATTAATCTGTTATCTTAATGAGGGATTGAAATTAGAAGCTTATCAACGGATTGGCCTTGGATATACACAGTTTTTTATGTATTTTAGGGTTCTTTACGAAAAATAAAAAAACGGAACACTTATAAAATAAAAATAACAAACGGGAATGCATTTCACCTAACAGTAAGTGGCTACTTAAACTGCGTAGGAAAACATCGCAAAGAAACCTACATGCCTGAGAATTCGTGAAAAAAGGTTCTCATGGGTCTGGCCTTTCAGTTTTTCACGACTTTCCATTACCTCTCAATCTCGACCGTGGCTTTTACCGCAGCGTGAAGCGAAAGGTCTATCCGTTTTACCGCATCCGGACCAGTCTGATTCGGGATGAAGCTGGAGCTACTCCATTCCGTCTTTTTTGAGGTGCGCGCTGGAACTCCGACAGCCGCTAACCTTTTTTATTTCGTGGGGAAACCCTTCATGGGTTCCTCTCAGCTGCGGGGGTAGCGAAGAGGATATGTCGGACTCCTACCGGCTAAAACCGGGTACGCTAATAGCTTTCGTCAGCGATCCCGACGGCGTTTGCCCACGTCCGGGCCCGTCTCGGTTCGGGATGGAGCTGGAGCTACTCCATCTGCTCATCTTTGAGGTGCACGCCGGAACACCGCGCGCTTCCTCGATGCTTAATGGTGTTTTTGACGTAGGACACCCCCGTGTCCTACGCCAATTCCTCGCAGCGTACCGTCATTACTGCCGCCCGATACGGGACAGACGCAGTGTATCCCAACCGCCACTGGAGCGCTTTAGCTTCACCCGCTGCTGGATTGCAACGGGCTACCGAGCCCCACCACCACGACAAGGCGCACTCCAACTTGGGGGGACGGCCGCTAACCTAACCTAACCCTATCATTACCAAATCATGTTTGTTACAGGGGAGATATCTTCATAACATCAAAGCTATGGTGCACGTTCCACAAACCAGACCTCGTGGAAGGTGCCATCCGGACCACGCTGGAGAACCTTGGATTGGACTATCTAGACCTGTACCTCATACACTGGCCACAGGCTTATAAGGTAGGTAACTAAAATTGTTGCTTTTGCAGCAAACAAGTATACATAAGGTTAGGTTAGGTTAGCAGCAAACAAGTATACATAAGGTTAAGGAAGACATACTTATTCTAGACTTTACAATTTAGTTAGAAGGTGGTAGAGCCCTTTGTGGTTCGTCTCCGGCGGCACCACCGCAACACCTTTTCTGCCAAATAACAGCAGTGTGAGACACATACTTTTCCGAGGCGTTGAAACTTTGTCCTGAGGGTAAGCAACGCATCTATGATCAACCTTAGCTAGGAGTTTTATCTTATCTGAGATTTATTACAGATGTCTATTGGCGCTTGAAGCCACTTACAATCAGATGGACTGCATGCTCGTCTGCTACTTCTATAAAATAAAGACAGTGAGTACCAATGTACTATGTAGTCTAATAAGACATATTTTCAAAATATCAACAGTAACTACGGAAATACATTTTTATAATTTGCATAAAAAATTGCGTGGATTACTAAACGTTGGCACTACGCCACGACCTCGCGAAAACTAAGATCAAGTCTGTTTGAAACGTATTTCTAGTCTTAACTACTTTTATAACTGCTGTATTATAACTTTATAACTACTTTTATGGCCTAAAGAGTCTGTAACAGAGACAAAAAAATTTTAACAAAAAATACAACCGACTTCTATGTAAAAAAAGTAAAAAATAATTGAAATAAATGTTGGTTTAGTACATATTTCTGAAGTCGGCGTCAAAAAAAGATACCGGCCGAATTGATAACCACCTCCTTTTTGAAGTCGGTTAAAAAGACTAAGCCTTTGGTGTGAATCGTAGCCTGCACTTTCTAAATGGTTGTATTTATTGTTGAAAGAATGATGAGCAAAGAAAGCTTAATAAAACTGCAACGGGTTACAACGTGTTATGTTTCCATAAGAATAATGAATTGCAAAGAAATAATTGCTTAATAAAACTTCAACGGATTACAACGTGTCATGTTTCCATGGGCACAATATAAGGATATAGATATGTACTGTGCCATGGGCGACGCTGACCTATCATCAGATGAATTCCTATTTACTTGAAATTTTAATGTTATACTTACTTAATTATAAATAAATAATATTGTAGTATAAGTAAACAACTAAAAGCCGGGCTAAATCGCACAAGAACAATCGTTAATCTTGACTGATGACCCTGATGTGAAGAATGGAACAAAGTTAAAATCGTGTATTGTCATTAGTTCTTGATAATTGTTCAAAATTTTCAATTAATCTGATAGATCGAAGTGGGTAAAAATCGAGTTCAAAGATTCCATTACATACCCAAATACATACAAAAAAGTGGTAAAAATAGATTCACAACATTATTTATATTTCAGGAAGGTGGCGAGCTCTTCCCAGTGGATGCGTCGGGCAAGGCGGTGCCTTCAGATGTGGACTACGTGGACACGTGGAAGGCGATGGAGCAGCTCGTGGACAAGGGTCTGACCAAGAGCATCGGTATCTCCAACTTCAATAAGAAACAGATCGACCGCGTGCTGGCTGAAGCGAGGATACGGCCAGCTGTTAACCAGGTGAACAAATTCTCTAGACTAGATTTTAATAGAGATTTATAGTAAACTCAAAAACCCCGACTGCTTAAAATAGTCTATGTTATTTCCACAATTTATACGAATCCAACGACACCTCATATGTTAAAATCCGTCCAGCCATGCCAGAGAATGACATATTATACCTACTTATGTACAATTATTGTACATATGCGCTTATACCCCCTACATTTAGGTAAAATTTAGTGATAGGATAGTGCTTTGAAACCCAGGTAAGCAGTTCTGATTTTGCAAAAATACGAAATCCTTACTAATATTATAAATCCGAAAGTAACTTTGTCTGTCTGTCTGTCTGTCTGGATGTCTCTTCTTCACACCTAAACCACTGAACCGATTTTAATGAAATTTTGTACGAAGATAGTCTGAGACCCGAGAAAGGACATAGGATAGTTTTTATCCCGGAAATCCCACGGGAGCTAGGGATGGCGATCTAAGATCGATTAATCGGAGAATTGATCTTTTGGACCAAAAAATCGATTATTTTAATCAATTACTAATATTATAAATCCGAAAGTAACTCTGTCTGTCTGTCTGATTGTCTCTTCTTCTCGCCTAAACCACTGAACCGATTTTAATGAAATTTTGTACTAAGATAGTCTGAGACCCGAGAAAGGACATACGATAGTTTTTATCCCGGAAATCCCACGGGAGCTAGGGATGGCGAGATCGAAGAAGAAGATCAATTCTTCGATTAATCGATCTTAGATAAGATCTTAGATAAGATCGATTAATCGGAGAATTGATCTTTTGGACCAAAAAATCGATTATTTTCATATCATAATCGATTATATGTCATATTATTTTCTTTTAAACGCGGGCGAAGCCGCAGGCAAAAACTAGTTAAGTAATAAATTAAGTAAGAAGTAAGAATTTTTATGAATCATGCTAAAAAACTCATCTTCCAGATCGAAGTACATCCGTACCTAAACCAAAACAAACTGATTGAGTACTGCAAGCTGCAAGGTATAGCTATAACGGCGTACTCCCCGCTGGGATCCCCGGATAGACCCTGGGCGAAGCCTGGAGACCCTAGCCTGCTGCAGGACCCGCGGTTGAAGTCCATCGCGGATAGATACAGCAAGACCGTCGCGCAAGTGCTTATCAGGTAACCTAACCTAACCTAACCAATACGGCGCTTTGGAAACTTAACCTAACCTATACTGAAATTTGAAAAGTAAAACCAGGTTTTGGGAGGTACCATTTCTACAATATTTTATTTTATTATAGAAAGGTGCTTTCAGTCCATCTTTTTATAATATAGGTGTACTCAGTAGTCTATAATCGGCCTCAAATAAGATTAAATTTTAAAGGGAGACATACTTTTCAGAGACATTCCAGCTTAGTCCTAAGGGGTAGCGGCGCATCTGTGGCCGACCTCAGGTAGTAATATCTGATTCTATCTGGGGTTGATTACAGATGTCTATGGGCAGCAATAGCCACTTACCATCAGATGGAAGGCATGCTTGTCTGCTACTCCTATATTATAAAAAAAAAGATTCCTACCAGAGGTCGACAACAGATGCGTGACTGAGGACCAAGTTAGATCGTGTCGGATTATATTCCGACACCCTTCAAACCAGAACACAGCAGCGCTTAACACTGTTGTTTCTAGACAGAAATAGGTGAAGCGGTACCTACGGAGTCGAATCTTAAAGGATTCTACGGCCTTCTATATTTTTACTATCCGTCGTCCGTGCATATTGCATAAATTGTTAGAATTACACACCGTGGGAAGCCGCCTCGCTAGGAAAATTCCATCTCAATTAATCAATAAATGAGATAAAGATAAATTGTTACTTAAGTACATACAGTTTAAACAATGTACCTAATTAACATACTTGACATAGCCCATGATATAAGTAGTTATATGTTTATTGTCAATAGCTAAGGTAGTCTCATTCATATGTACGGTTGTGTGTGACTGTGTAATATAACTTTATAATTATTTTATTTATGTAATATTATGATAATTTATCCATATGTTCATTACATTGTTTCTTTATCATTTATTATACGTTATTAATAATCGATCTATCCATTTTTAACTACCAAAGATTGAAATTGGACAATGTCTAGTATGAAGAAATTGTCAAATATATGTCGATCTTTGGTAGGCAAAACATTGAATGGATTGAATATTGAGAATGTGACGACCCGCGTGGCGAAGCGGTTATCATGCCGGTCTGACGCGCAGAGGGTCCCGGGTTCGATCCCTGGCCAGACAGATTTCTAAATGATGAATTTAGATTTCTGTTTCTGGGTCTGGGTGTTTGTGTATTTGTCTCTGTGTATGTCCATAGCACCCACGATACAGTGAATCATATTATGGGGCTGTGAGTGTAGAAAGCGTTTTATTTTTTGGATTGCATACATTTTCACGATGTCTAAGTAATTTCAACTCGTGCGCTATAAACTGTAGTCCATTAATATTTTAAATTTTTTTATCACTGGCGTGATAGTCATTGACCACAATTTTATTTTTTGAAATGTTAATAAATACTATTTTTTGGGGTTTCAACTCTTGTCCTTCGGCCGCCATCTTAAAACAGCGGCACAAATCGTTTTCGCGCTCTTTATGGCTAACTATCCGTCGCAAATAAAATTTATAAGAACAATTACCGTACAAAATTAAATTATCATAATTAATTAAATTATCGATTGAATCGAAATTGTAGATACTAACTTTTGTCGTTGAACCAAAACTGATAAAGTTGTTAGGTTTGGGTTTATTTTGAAAGTGGTAAAAGCCGGCGGCACAACCGCCACACCTATTTTTTGCTTCATAACAGCAGTGTTAAGCGCTGCTGTGTTGTGGTTTGAAGGGTGTGGTAAGGAAGACATACTCTTCCGACGCTTTCCAACTTAGTCCTCGGGGGTAGCGGCGCATCTGTGGCCAACCTCAGGTAGGAATATCTAATCCTAGCTGGGGTTGATTACAGATGTCCATGCGCGGAAGTAGCCACTTACCATCAAGTGGACTGCATGCTCGTCTACTACTCCTATATTATAAAAACATATTACTTAAGTACTAAAGATGGATCACAATTTGAGAGCAAATTTTATTTTATATTTTTTTCTATTTTTTGCTACGAAAACACGCACACATATACACAGTATATATACATATACACGCATAGGTACTCGCTACATTCAAATGATGACCCACACATAGCCAACTGGTATGAATGAAATAACCTATATAAGGTTGATAACCTGATAGGACCTTACCACACCACAAGGCTGGCATTCACAACCATGCACCAACAGAATAGTAGCATTGTTTCGTCGCCTACAGGACATCGTTGATAAACAACAATAACTTATATATCAATTAACTTTACTGATTAGATAATTGCAATAAAATTGAATATTTTCCACGACTTTGTCATAAACTTTGTACCTACTTAAGGTAAAGTCACCTATTTCCGCGGTATTTTCACCAAAACTAGAAAGAGCGTCAGATATTAAGCATTTGCTACGGCTTAATAATGAATTAGATAATTTTATCAGAAGCTTTATTATCTGTACTCTTGAAATAGACTCGACATTTTACGATTAAATATTGATTTAAATGTGTATTTTAAATGAATATTAACCAAGTCAGAAAACCCTAATTCCGATGTAAAAATCCTTATTCCGATGTATTTGGTTCCTAATTCCGAGTATACAAAATAAGGGAGTGAAAGAGATAGAACGACTGCTACATGGTTTATAAAAATAAATGTTATTTATTGAATTTAGTTTCAATTTCGGTTGAATTTTTTTTTATTAGTTAAAGAGTAGCTTTATCAAAAGTGTTCTTAGCTATGATTAAAGGGAAGCTGCCGAAATAAAACTTTTTTATAGTATATTTTCTTGATTGGTTAATTTTACTAATATCATGTATTTTTTTTTAAACTGCAGTCAGTTCGTGTATCTGCAATACAATTTTGGACATTCTTCTTTGTGTACTTTACTAAGGTTTATTATCGTACACCATAAATAATAATAATATGGAATACCGTCATGAGGTTTATAGAATTATTTCATTTTGAATAATTTAATCAAATGAAAACGTCGTAAAATGTTTAAGTTCTTATTTAAATATCCATTAAAATCGTATAACAATGTTAATTCTTCATTAATTAGGATTAAACGAATTACTGATACAAACAATAGAAATGTTCTTAAAAACCGATGAAAACTTTAAACACCCTGTATAGTATTTTATGGTTATGCCGCGGATTAATGTGCCCATATAACCTAATTCCGACTTATATACATCGGAATAGCGTTTCATAACTAAAAATCACGTTTCCAAATTCCGATTATTAAATAATAATAGACTTTTACACAATTTATAGGCAGAAAGATGCTTTATTAAAATATGTACGTAATAATATACAATACTTGTTCAATATTACATTCATATCTGGATGAACTTCATTTTCTCTCCTTAGTTGTCCCATAGAAGAAATTAGGAAAGTACATAGATAGGTCATCTTTGACATTATATAATTAGGTAATGCAGTATAATGCAGTACCACGGAAAATGATTTCGATATTAATTGAGTATTAAATTTGTCAAATTCGAAGCAAGACGTGCTTATTCATAAAAACAATTACAAAAATTGAAATTAAAAACAAGTCTATGAAATTGCTATTCCGTGGTATACCTCGGTTTAAGGGACAGCCCGAAATATTTGGCACCTAATGCCGCTGTTTTTTTAAACTTATTTTTACTCTTATCTGTTAAGAAATAAGCACAATATTTAAATGTTATCGATTCCATATATAATCAATATTATGTTTTCATCGAAACACTATCACACACATGCAAATTTATTGAAAAAATCACTATTTGAGAAATCGTGACATTCACGTGCAAAAGGCCCAAAATGTATGAAGCACACGTTTGATGGAGGCTTAAATGCAAAACTATGCGATTATTTAAAAAACCATACACATAATACTATTACGATAGCCATATGACAATAGAGTGATAAATTATCTATTGAATAACATACCTTTTATTAAAAATGAGTTGGTAAATAGTTTATAAAAGCCGTTTTTGTAAATACCACGGAATATGGTGCCAATTTCAGAACCCCTCGGCATTAGGTGACTTTACCTTAAATAGACATTTATTTTTCTTGTACAACTACAATTTTAATTTATTTTATACTTAAGGCTTTATAGATTAGTAAAGATTACTCACTCCTAACAAGAAAATGTACCCAGTTTTGAGAATTGAAATAGTTGCGTAAAGAAGTTTGGCCACGTCTCCGTGCTAAAATGTCCCTAAAATATTTGAAATAATTATTTATTTATTACGTAAATTACGTAATTATTACGTAAATTAGTTATTTATTCGTAAATTTTCTCTAAAAATGTTTTTATTTGTCAAGGATTCAAAAAAAGAACTTACTAAAATAAGCCGTTTGTGGCTCATTCAATTTCAAGGCGGCGAAGTATCTTTACTCATCTATGACTTAAGGTTTAATAGATTATTTAGGTAGGTATAATCCACGCCAAACTGCTAGTCCGCTCTGAAGTTGTTGCGAGCAGGTGTAATCAATAATCATACAATTTGCTATGGTGACGCGATTCATTTCTGTATTAAAAGCGTACTAGCAGTTTTACGCGGACTATACCACCATAGAGATGGCTCACCACAGACAAACACAGATATAAATACGAATACTAAATAAATACGATAGCAAAATAAATATAACGTTGGCACTTCCAATGTCGAGCACAGGATTCTACCACTATTAAATGATGCTCTTTTACAACATTGATATTATAAAAATATACGTGAAACCTTACAAAGCATCTGAAGTTGGTAAAATCCAATCAATCCAATCGACTCCGGCGGCACCAGCGCCACACCTATTTCTGCCTCATAACAGCAGTGTTAGGCGCTGCTGTGTACTGGTTTGAAAGGTGTGGTAAAGGAGACATATTTTTGAGAGAAATTATGTTAAGTAAAACATATTAATTTACAGATACGCAATAGACAGAGGACTGATAGTGATCCCGAAGTCAGTGAACAAGGCGCGTATCGAGCAGAATTTCCAGGTGTTCGACTTCCAGCTATCTCCTGAAGACCTGGAGCTGGTGGCCTCGCTCGAGTGCAACGGCCGGCTGTGCATGATGGGAGAGTGAGTATCATCATATCATTAATACTCCACGCACGGAGCTCGGGTCTCCTCTCAGAATGAGAAGGATTAGGCCATAGTCCACCGCGCTGGCCAAGTGCGCATTGGTAGACTTCACATACCTTTGAGATTTTTTTTTATAAATCTCTCAGGTGTGCCGGTTTCCTCACGATGTTTTCCTTCACCGTTTAAGCAAGTGATAATTAATTTCTAATACTATAATGAGAGTGAGTATATAGTATTACAATACGAGAAGTAACTTTATTATGATGGTATAGACCGCGCCAAACAGCTAGTCCTTGGTGGTAATAGCCCAATAGCAATAAAAAGTAATACTTAGGCACTAGTAATAGTAATACTAGACTTTTAAATATGAAATTAATGAGAGTGGAATGCTTGTAGTTGTACAGATTTTTTTCTTGCCCAATCACCATAGACTTTAAATTTTCCCGCGCCTTCGGTTCCAAGTTTCATTTTAAACTAAAACATCTCCATCTATTGATACATTGCTAACATTGTAATGTTACAATTTCAGGATAAGGCCGCTAAATTCCAAATGTTGTTACCAATAATTATCTATGGAGCTTTTGTCAAAAAGTTTAAATATTATAGCTTTGATATTTTCATTTGATAAAATAAAAATTAAAATTGTTGTTGCAAATCACAACTTATAAGACAACGAGCTTTTGCCCGCGGATTCGCTCGCGTTACGTAGTAATATTTTCATCCCCTATTTTATCCCCTTGGGGGTAGAATTGATCAAAATCCTTTCTTAGCGGATGCCTACGTCATAACATCTACCTGCATGCCAAATTTCAGCCCGATCCGTCCAGTGGTTTGGGCTGTGCGTTGATAGATCATTATTTCAGTCAGTCGCCTTTGAGTTATATATTTAAATAACATTTTGCACTGGCGGATTAAGTGCGGCAGGGGCCTCTGGTCCTGGGGGGTCTCCATATGTCTATAAATTCTCTTGTAGACATTTGTAAAGCTTGTAAATTAGACCACTACTTAGACTGAGCGCCTCAATCAACATTTCACTGATATTTTATGATTAATTAATTTTATTATTTTCTATTCCAGCACCCACCACCCAGACTACCCATTCCACGACGAATACTGAGTTCCTTTAAGGATAAAAATATACTTATTGTTAATTAAATCGTTATAATATTATTATTACTATTGCACCTACACTGTGTGACTTGAATAAACATTACTTTAAATGCTCTGTTTTATTTATAAACACCTTTCTTTTTACAATATTACATATTGACCGTAGGACATAAATTAAATGTATTTATTTTGTATTGTCCTAGTGGAAAATTCTGTTAAAATATACCTACTTATTACTACCGAACCGGAACATTCCTGAACACCAAAACTGCTGCGCAAACAAATATTGATACCCTCACAGTATCTCAAATATTCTTACATCGACGATTTACCAAATTTAAACATTTTAACTTGCAAGTGTATCGTCCTCAACCCATTACTGTCCCACTGCTGGGCACAGGTGTCCTCGTAGAGTGATCTCATTATCCCTAGCACGCCTGAACTATGTCCTAAATTTATCTAGATTTAATTTAATTAAAAAAACTAAATCTATCTAGATTTAGAATTTGAACATCGGACTGTCTGAGTGGCCGTTACTAACCTAGGCTTTTTATAATATAGAATTAGCAAACGAGCATGCAGTCCACCTGATGGTAAGTGGCTACTGTCACCCATAGACATCACATCTGTAATGAAATCCAAGATTAGATTCCTAGCTGAGGTCGGCCACAGATGCGCCGCTACCCGAGGACTAAGCTGGAACGCCTCGGAAAAGTATGTCTCCCTTACCACACCCTTCAAACCAGAACACAGCAGCGCTTAACACTGCTGTTAGGTAGAACTAGTTGTGTGTTGGTGCCAACAGAGTCAAACTACCTTATCTTACTTAATTATCCTTTATACTGGTCTAAAATTGATAACATAAAATAAATAAAACAACTTTAATTTTTGTAAACATTTTATCTACGCTGTATGAAACACACTCTTCGCTTTCTTCTCCTTCTTCTTCTTCTCGATCCTTCTCTTCTGCTTCTCCGTCTTCTTGAGGAGTTGCTTGATGGCGGCTTCATCTTCTTCCTCTATAGAATTGTCCGTTGTCGTCAACTTCTGCCGTTTCGCCTCTTGGATGATTGGTTCTTCTTTATGCTTCTTGGGTTTGTCACTGTAAATTGAAAATATGTCATTTCAATAACGATTAAAATTAGAATTTACTTATGTTCATATGTAAAAAAAAGTTTTTTATTATTATGAAGTGTCAATATGAAAACACACAAGAAAAACAAAGAATATTAAATAAATTAAATAATTGGCCAAGTGCTAGTCAAACAGAGGCCGAATCATGGAGGCTTTTGTCTCACCAAAATTTTCATATTTTTTATTTATTATAACACCCTATTCTGCCTCATAACATCAGTGTTAAGCGCTGCTGTGTTCTGGTTTGAAGGGTGTGGTAAGGGAGACATTATATTCCGAAGCGATCCAGCCGCTACCCCTGAAAAAACTGTAGTCGACTACTGATGTCCATGGGCGGCAGTATCCTTACCATCAGATGGGCTGCATGATCGTCTACTTCTGCAAGACACTCACCCAACAGTCTCCAGGCCTTCGAAGATGTCATCCAGATCCTCGGGCTCCGGCTCCAGCTCCTCGGCCTCCTCCTTCACGTCTGTCTCCGGGGGGTGACGTAGCGGTGTGTTAGTCGCTGTTTGGACTAGCACGCAGGATAGCTTCGATGTTAGGTATTGCTGGGGAGAAAATAGATTGATTTATTATGAAGATCATTTTAAGGCTTTTGAAAATCAGTTAGACTAGAGGTTTGAGATGAGGGCTCTCAGTTTGAAGGTCTGAGGTTCGAATCCCAGGCAATACTCGTACTATCTTTTTCAAAGTTTTAAGCCCGCTCCACATCAACGCGAGGAAAACCCGTTTTGTATAGGCTCCACACTCTTTTCTCGTGTTTTCACAACCACACACATACCCACACTCCTACGCACTCATACTTGGTCAATCACGTCCTAACTGACCATCCTCTAGGACCTCCAGTAGTCAACCACACGCTACCTGACCAACTCACCTTATAAACCAGCTCCTTGCTCTCCCTGCGATGCAAGCGCACGTGTCGGTCGAGACTGGCGCTGAGCAGCCAGCGCCCGGCGGCGGTGACGTCACTCACCGCACCCACCGCGCCCTTGTACCCTTTGGATAGTCGACCTTCGCGCAGGTCCACCTGGTGGAGCTGACCTCGGCCGAAGCCCACGTACACCTGCCTAGGAGATGTACACTGGTCAGACATCATCAGTATTACTGACCGCTGCTAGGTAGGGGTTTGATAAGGAAGCAGTTAAGTCCATGGACCTAAGGAGGCGAGAAGAGGATTTCGACCTTAGACAACTCAACACTATGAAACTGGTAGAACTTTGTTGCCACTTGTTAATTTCCAATTAGCATTCTAATATATGTTATTAATTATCGTATATATATAATTCTCGTGTCACAATGTTACCATACTCCTCCAAAACGGTTTCCCCGATTTTCACCAAATTTTATATGCATATTCAGTAGGCCTGAGAATTGGCTACTATCTATTTTTCATACCCCTAAGTAAGGGTTGTTCACCCTTAACATTGTTTTTATTTATATGGCAACACAACATTTGCCGGGTCAGCTAGTAATCTATAAAATTTTTAGCTTGTAGAAAATAGATTTTTTATAATTTGTTTTTACTAGACGTTGTTCAATTTGATCTTTGATAGGTTAAACTTGGATAGATTAATTATTGATAACGGATGTCAGTCCCGAGCGGCAACAATGTATCTATCCTCCGCAGTCAGGTATAGTCAGCGCCAAACTGCTAGGCCGTTCGGAATATAGAGACGAGTCGCGTCGCAATAGTAAATTGTAGATATCAGCGAGACGAAGACAGGGCGGAATCCCGCCACCCTCCGCTGCTCTCGCCCGCGGGCACATAACGCAGTTATTGCGCTCTTACGTTATAGAATATATACTCTAAATCTACGCCCAACAACTTCAGAGCGGACTAGAAATTTGGAGCGGACTGTACCTACATTATAGTAGGGGATTTCAAAATTTGTCACCATGTCCATTTGCTTACCGTTCGTCATCTGAAGGCGAGATGCAAGTGGCGGCCATTGAAGCAGTGTCCACGTTGCACACCGGCCGTCGCTGCGCTCTCGTGTCGTATAACCTGAACAACAAACACAAATGGTACATTTATTGTCCCACTGCTTTTAGAATGAGAAGGATCAGGCCATAGTCCACCGCGCTGGCCAAGTGCGTATTGGTAGACTTCACATACCTATTAGATTTTTTCTTTATAAATTCTCTCAGGCGTGCAGGTTTCCTGACATTTTCCTTCACCGTTTAAGCCCTTGAAAATTAATTTCAAATACGCACATAACTTTGAAAAATCTGAGGTCCCTGGGATTAGAACCTCGGACGCTTCCATCGAGAGACCGACTTTGTTATCCACTAGGCTATCACAGCTTATAGTCAAATACCTTATTCTTTTTATAACTATAATATATATATAATATATAAGAACACTCGTGGCTTTGCCCGCGTATAAAAAACATACATAACCTGACTGACATGTATATAACTGAAAATTTCACATTTTCTTTCTTTAAAAATTTCTTTAATTAAATAAAACAGCCTTTGTAGTGATTCACATATAAAATCTTGCTATAAAGTACCGCGGACTTTCTTATAGAACTAATAGAGAACAACATTTTTGAGGAACATTTTGTTCGTCTATACCGAACCATTTAGTCAGCGCACGCCGGTAAAGCATCACATCTTGCCCAATTTCCACTGACTATATACACATGTCACTATTTGTCTTTGAAATTTTTATACAATCATAATAAAATCTAGCTTATAGCGCTCCTGAATAGTGTAGCTTTCTGATTGTTAAAGAATTTTCATGATCCGTTCAGTATTTCCGAAGATTAGCCCTTACTAACAAACAAATTTACAAACTTTCTCTTTCTAATATAAGTAGAGATATTCTAAATCAACTAACCTAACATAACCATGCCTGGAGCACACAGCCAGCAGGTTCTCCCCAAGGAAGCACAGATCCGACACCCACACCGGGCGACGCAGCTGCAGCCAATCGTGTGCTAGGTTCTTAGCTGCGAACAGTGGCTCTGATTCGCCCATACGCCACACTTTCAAGTCGTTCTCTTCACCACCTGCAAAATACATTTATTTTTCATAATATACAGGTAACAAATGGTTGGTAACAGGTAACACTGGTTGTTAAAGTTCGCGCCAAACTTCTAGTCCGCTCTGAAGTTGTTGCGCGCAGATGTAGTCAGAGAGCCAATGCGGTTAAACACAACTAGAAGCATATACTCCTTAGCAACGTATGGGCATACTTACTGCGCTATGGGCCCGCTGGCGAGAGCGGGCAGCGGAGTGTGCCGGGTGACCATGCTGTTTTCGTCCTGCTAATATCTACAATTTGCTGTTGCGACCCATTTCTACATTCAGAGCGGACTAGCAGTTTGGCGCGGACTCTACCTATTATAATTTAGTTTGAAAGGTGTAGTAAAGGAGTCATATTTTCCGAGGTGTACCAGATTAGTCATCAAGGGTAGCAGCGTATCTGTGACCGACCTCAGGTAAGAATATCTAATTGTATCTGGGATTGATTACAGATGTCCATGGGTGGCAGTAGCCACGTATAATCAGGTGGACTGCATGCTCATCTGCTACCCCTACATTACGAATCTTATCTTATCTGGGTTTGATTATGAATGTTCATGAGCGGTAGTAGCCACTTACCAAGTACCCTTCACTACATACTCATCTACTACCCCTATATTATTTAAAAATCCCTTACCAGTAGCAAACAGATCCCCGTACACCCTCATCCGATCGATGCTACCCCCAACTTTCACCACAGTCTCCGTCTTCTTGCTCCACACCTTCACCGCCCCGCTGGCCACCGCTGCCACCAGGCGACGCTTGTGTCTCCCGAGCCCGACCACGTGGCCGGGGGCGAAGTCCGCCGTGTACGTGCGCGTGAAGCCATTGAGTGTGTCGTATACTTGTATCTGGGGAATGTTTGTGGAATGTTTTACAACTTGAAAATAATTGAGGAAGTGTGAAGTCCATTTTGCACAGGGTTCCAGGTTCACGGGTTCAGTAGCACAAATTTTTCATATAATTTTAGTATTTGTTGATAAATAAAATGAATAAATAAAAATTAAAAATTTGTTATCATAGCAGTAGTAATTGCATTGAAATTTAAAACTGTCTAGCAATTCTGGTTCAATAATAAAAGTGAAGAATGCTGCAATATTGCAGTTTCTTCTACAACAACCCCCATTAATTTTTGAAAATATTCTTATTTTTAATATTGATTGTTATTGCCGTTATACATATTTTGGGAAAATAGTTTCTTCTATGACAACCCACACTAATTTTCAAGATATTTTTATTTTTAGTATTTGTTGTTTTCGCAGCCACCGTTATACATATTCTGTAAACATTTCAGGTATCAACCCATTATGCTTTAAGAATTAGAGCCCTGTGATTGACGGACAGACAGCGGAGGTTTAATAATAGGGTTCCGTTTCACCCTGTGGATATGAAACCCTAAAAATACTATGTTGTGGTAAAAAACTTAAGTCAATCCCTATGAATTATGGATCCCTCGTCTATGCTATGTTTCGAGTTTTTGACACAAACATATAAAAGTTGATTATTTTTATTAATAATGATTATCATACCTGTTGCTTCTTTTTTCCCAGGAGTATTTCTGTCTGCTCGGGGTTCCCCCATACCATTGAGGTAATTGTGTCATCTTTTTGAAGGCTCTTGATTTCCACTAGGTTCTCTATACATTTCTTACTGTTCTTTGTTGTGTCTGTGTAGTACTTTATATCTGAAAATGGTTTTTTATAACATTAGAGAAGTGACGAGCTGCATGCTCCACCTGATGGTAAGTGCCTACTGCCGCCCATGGACATCTGCAATCAACCCCAGATAGGATTAGATATTCGTACCTGAGGTCGGCCACAGATGCGCCGCTACCCCTGAGGACTAAGCTGGAACACCTCGGAAAAGTCTGTCTCCCTTACCACACCCTAAAAACCACAACACGGCAGCCTTAACACTGCTATTTTTGGGTAGATATAGGTGTAGCGGTGGTGCCGTCGGAGTCGAATCACTGAGAATTCTACCTTTATATCATCACAACAATATAACATAACCACAAATATTTAATAAATAATAAACTTACGTTTGAACGATCCTATTCGACTCGCTACAAATATATCGATCTCTTTATCCTGTGGTAATAACATTTTTATTTCGTTTCATTAATAAATATCGTGTTATTTAAAACTAAAACACACGTGAACTGCACGTCGAATCTAATGTTTTTATGTCATCATGACAGTTTTGTATATGTCATTTTTTATGTCCACTAGTGCATGCACTTCGCTATATGTGTATGTCCCGCAGATATGTCCCAAAAAGTAAAATAAATAATTATCATACCGTTTTTGTTTCGTATAGTATTTTTAATAATTCTCATTCATCAACATAAATAAATGATTTCGTAAGTAAGATTCAGTATTTATAGTGTATAAATACTGAATCTTACTTTACTAATAATTTAATGGCATAATGGTTTATTGGACGTGTTCTCAGTCCTATCCATAGATGATCAACTTAATATAGGGAAGCCTATCACAAAAATTAATACGGGTAAATTATAGACACTGCTAGCCTAATAAATCAAGGTAACCAAGGCGAAGCGAAATATTTATTTAACATTTTTGCGGATCTTGACCTTTGGTCTGGATTGTACTATGGAAGCTAATGTACTATTATACTCTGTAAGTACGTCACTAACACTTTACACAACACTAGATTATTTGTTTTTATTATTGTCGATATCATCGTTTTGTCCTATTTACAAAATACACAAAAGTTATTAATATCTTATATTAAAATAAAGAAAATTTATTAATTAAAACAAATATTCAGTGCAATAATTTCAAGTAATGAACATTTTTCGCTGTAATAGGATGTACTTTTAAGTTATAATTAAGAACATTCATTTTTGCAAGTGAATAAGTAATAATATAAAATGAATTCTATGAATGTTTGCCGCACGTGTATGAGTACTGCATCCTTAACACCGATTTTTCCTTTACCGGATATGCACGAACGATTTTCAAACACTATTTACCTTATCACTGGCATAAAAGTAAGTATAGAAAGAAAAATAAAATCACAACTTCTATTTTTATGAAGTTCTAGTACTTTTGGTAGCAAGCGAGCATACATTCCGCCTGATGGTACATTATATTACTTATGTATTATCTGTAATTACTTCACATAATAAAGGAATTATAACTAAGGTGGACTATCTTAAGACTAAGTTGATACATATAATTCTGATGATGTAATTTATTTTGGAAGATTTTTTTTTAGATTTTTATTGTAAGAAAAAATAGTCAGGTAACCAGGGCCCCAACTCAAGGGGCCCTGAAAGGCTGTCTCTGATAAGATTTTTAACTAGCTTAAAAAAACTTGCATATTGAGTATTTTCAATTTTATACTTTGTATTATTTGAGGCCCCACAAAAAATATCAGGGCCCCTTTCTTACATTATTTACACGTAATAGTTCCATATTTATATTTTGTTATATTTTTTCTATTATTTTGTGCAATTTTCTTAAAAATCTAAAAATGTTTTAATTCTTGTTCAGGTACAAATGAATGATGACTTACCACAAAAGATGTGTTTGGATTGCTTAAAACAAGTGAATGATGCAATAAAATTTAGAGCAAAATGCAAAGCAACTGAAGAAAAACTGCAGGAACTAAAAAAACAAACACATTCTGTTAATAATAATGAGTATACAAATAAAATACAAATTAATACATTAGATGGACAAACAATTACAGTTAAGAACGAAAAACTTCATGTAAACAACAATGTTACAGAGTGTAACGATAAATCCTTTGATAACGATAAGAATTTAAACCTTAATAATGTAGTTGAGAATCTTTCCGTTAATGAATGTAATGAGACATATGACTCCATATTAGAATATGTTAAAAATGAGAATATGTTACACATTGATGAAGCAGTGAAGACAGGTGATAACAAAGAAATTGTGTTTCATGATGAAAATACAGATATAAATATGCACAGTATTGAATATTCTTCGTTACATAATATAAATGTTGCAACTGAAAGTTTAGAAGTGAAAACCCCAACATTGTATGAAATAGACATGACTCGTGAGGGTAACAGAGTGACTTGTAAGCTTTGCCAGAAGAATCTATCTATCCGGAGTATTGAGGTGCATCTCTCCCGGAGTCATCCTGGCGCTGATGGCCGGAGAGTTAAGTGCAATCTGTGTGACAGTTTTATTACACGAGAGAAGATGACGAGACATAGAGTTATGATGCATGGGTCTGAGACTTTACAGTGTAGGGTAAGTTTTTTGCATAATCAAATTACTCCTTAATCGTTCATTCACTCAAAGCTGAGCATCGTGATGACCCACAGTCCTTTTTTGTACGAGCTCCCGCAATTTGTGACGGTCCGTGGCACAGTGCAAGTCAGTATCCAGTAGCTCAGATATCTGATCTGACCATCTCTTTGGGCTCCTCTAGGGTTTCTTGCCTTCTACCCAAATAATAAAATGACCTAACTATAGAAAAATTCTATTTTAAGAAACCAAAAATAGAACTAGTCAAATAATTATAAGAAAAATAACCAAGTGTTAAAAAATTAGCTCGCTATATCAATCCCACAGTGTAGACGAATCCAACGACACCTATGTTATAATAGGTCAAGCCATATAGAGCTAGTCGAAAACTGAGACAGAACACACACACTGGAAAAGCGTTTCCACGGTCGTGTAATAAAGCAAATACGATAAAACGCTTATAAATCACGAACAGCCCCTGCAGATTGAAGTAGGAATCTTGCAGTTAACCTGATGCTTATTAGCTTCTACTGCTAATGAACATATGTGCCACATATGTAAGTCAGCCATCATCCACACCTGTCCACCGCTATGTAAGAACGGCTTTACGATAGAAATCAGTGTGGCGGTGGTATAGTCCGCCAAACTGCTAGTCCGCTCTGAAGTTGTTGCGTGCAGGTAGTCATACAAGTTTATATGGCGACTCGATTCATTTCTATATTCAGAGCGGACTAGCAGTTTTACGCGGACTCTACTCTTACGTACTAATTGATCCGTACTGGGTCTACCACCTTTCGCATGATTTACTAATTTAACATAGGTATATAATATTATTTTTAATGAATATGTGTTACAGTATTGCAAATCGGCGTTTGAATTGGAAGATCAATTAATGGAACACATAGTCACATGCATGGCAAGAAAGAAACGAAATAACTCTGAAATGGTATGTATATAACTTTTTTTTATAATAATATAACAAACACAATGCTGTCCATCTGATGGTAAGTGAGAACTGGCGCCCATGGACGTCTGCAATCAACCCCAGATAGGATTAGATATAGTGTTCACATCACCCTTCCTTCATCGCACCACTCGCCGAAGGATGAGGTTCCACAACTTGACCCGTGGCGGTCCTCCACGGTTCGGTTTGCACGGTCTTTTTTGCCTCGTATGTGCAAAATGTGGAATGAACTTCCTCCTGAGGTATTCCCTCAGGACTATGACGTGGGGCTCTTCAAGAGGGGTGTAAAAAGAACTCTCCTTCAAAGCCGGTGATGCATTGTCGACTCCTTTGGTGTTGTAAATGTCCATAGGCGACGGTGACTGCTTTCCATCAGGTAGCCCGTCTGCCTTATCGTTAGGTTAAATATATAAAAAAAGAAGTATTTTCAACACAGGGCCCCTTGAAGGTGTTTAATGTTTGTAGCTTTTCAAAACCCTTACCAATATAGCAGCTTCATATTCCAGGGTCGAGAGATGACGGAGTGCGACGTGTGCCACAAGTCAATGCAGAGGGCCAGCTTGAGGCTACACAAGGCCATCAAACACGCCGGCCTGGGGCCTGTTTGTGAGGTAAGCTATTTTAGTATGTAGTATACCAAGAGATGGCGCCACGTTATTCTGAATCACGCTAGTAAAGTTTTTTAAACTCTTATATAAGTTCCTAACTGAGATGTTGACAGATTAGTTTATATAGATTTTTTTTTATATAATAGCAGACGTGCATGCAGTCCACGTTATGGTAAGTGGCTACTGCCGCCCGTAGACATCTGTAATCGACCCCAGATAGGATTAGATATTCCTTCCTGATGTCGGCCACAGATGCGCCGCTACCCCTGAGGACTAAGTTGGAATTCCTCGGAAAAGTATGTCTCCCTTACACATCCTTCAAAACGGAACACAACAGCGCCTAACACTGCTGTTATTATGCAGAAGTGTGGTGGTGGTGCCGCCGGAGTCGAAACACAAAGGGTTCTATCATCTTCAATTATACTTACTACTTTATCACCGTTTTCTGAAAGTACCTTAATTTAATTTTCATATTTTAAGGGGCCCCAAAATAAGTACAATATATTAATGATATATATTAATGGTATTAATGATATTTCTATTAATTCATGACTTCTCCTATGGGACCGCAAAAGCGATGTCCTTTTCTCTACTTGCCAAATCCTATTTTCTTTCTACCTCTTAACTCTCCTTTGTGAGCATCAAATACACGATTTTCTTTCTTAATTTATTCTCGTTATCTTTTCTTTTATTTTCCACAGCACTGCGGCAAAAGATTCGGTAACAAATTCCGTCTAATAGAACATTACCGCGCGAAGCATGGCTACGAGAAGTTTAAATGTTCCGTCTGTGAGTTCCAAAGCGCCAGCGGGCTGGCTATGAGGGTATGTCTTACTTTATAAGGTCTAGTAATACAGATTACTATTTTTTTGAAGTGAAATTCTTTAGCGGCGTTGTTTTCTTATTTTGATGGGTAAAAAATGTTGAACTCGCGTCAGGACATGTGGCCTGATGGAAAATTCGTAAGACTGTCATGTTTGTGTACGATAGCGCAATAAATGACTATTGTATTTTACCACATAATTGATAGTACTTTTATACTGATAATTAAAGCACTTCGTGCAAAGTTATTCCCTAATCATTCCAAAATATCAAAAATGCACAACGTAATGTTCAAGGTTTTACTTCTGCCAGCACTCCCGGAGTGCAACCGTTGATTTTTTAATTCTTTTTATTTTATTTATAATATAGGAGTAGCAGACGAACATTTAGTCCACCTGATGGTAAGTGGCTACTGCCACCCATGGACATCTTTAATCGACCAGATAAGATTCAATTACTACCTGATGACGGCGACGGATACGCCGCTAAGTTGGATCGCCTCGGAAAAGTATGTCTCCCTTACCACACCCTTCAAACCGGAACACAGCAGCGCTTAACACTGATGTTATTAGGCAGAAATAGGTGTGGATACGGTGCCGCCGGAGTCAAACCACCTTAAAAATACTATGTGATGTACAATTAAGTATTTGTGTGAATATTTATCAGAATCATGAGCGTCGCCACCGCGGAGAGAAACCATTCGTCTGTGAGAGTTGTGGTGCTAAGTTCCACGCGGCGTACCTGTTGGCGCAGCATCGACAGTCACACCGCACCGACAGGACGTATAAGGTATGGGTGGCCACCCATTTGTATACACTAAGGTTCATGGGTGTACTGTATAGTTTTAGCTTTGCTATGGAGGGGAGAGGTTACCAAATCCAAATAGAGTTATCGGAGAAAAAAAAATTACAATGACTATAGTATCGACGGGTCCTACGTAAACTGGTGCAAGTGCGTTTTCACAACTTTACAGTGGAGCGATTTGAATGTTCTAATGCGTGTAACTTTAACATTATTCAACGTACATAGTTAAAATTTTAAAATGGTATAATTGAATCCTTTTGAAAAAAAACTGCATTATACTTCGTAGAAAAATCTTCCTATTTGAAAAAAGCCTCCTATTTCTTGTCATTTAATTCAGAAATGTTGAACATAAATTTTACCGTGTAATGTAAGCAAATATATTGGTTTTAGGGGCCCCTCTTATATCGGGGGCCCTGGGCAGAGGCCCCCTGTGTTCTTATGGTAAAGATGGAATAGGCTACGGGGGTCCGGATCTTGTAAACCCCCTCTTATATGCCCATGACAAAAACAACTTTAGAAATTTCAAACAAGTAAATGACTTACTAATTTTCAATTTAATTTCTTTTGTTGTCTTCAGTGTGAAACATGCAGTGCGCGCTTCAAGACGAACAACGCGTTACATGCCCATCGGCGAGCCCGACACTCCAGAGTTACATAATCAGATATATATATAACATTATATAATATTGATTCATATGTTATTGTTTTATTACCCTTACCTGTTTGAGAAAATAATGAAAAATATATTTTAAACTAAATTCTGCTCGCGTTATACTAGAATAACCTAACCTAAACTAACTTAAACGTAATCAAACCAAAACTTGTAGTAGTTTTACATAAAATTAATTCGCCAAGTCGTATATGGGATTTGCCGCCCCGTATTCTGACATGAAAGGAAAAAATATCCTTGTAAAAATAATAAATAACATGAATTTTAAAACCAAGGAACAAACTGTGAATATACGAATAATTTTATGAAGTTTTGCCGCCCCGTGAAGGCTGGCAATATACGTTATCACGTGCGTCACTATGCTCCCAAATAGCTAGTTATTATTTTATATTAGTTTTTGCCCGCGGCTTCGCCCGCGTTTAAAAGAAAATAATATGACATACTAACATACATAAAACTGAAAATTCGTACCTTCATTGAAATGGCAGTGGAGCTATCTGGCGAAAATTGGTCGTACCAATTCTGAAACCTTCGTGGGCTCATGGACAACAACTTTGCTAAAGATCATCACTTGATCAAATGCATACTTTACGATTCAATTCTTACTAATATCGATTAAAATAATCGATTTTTTTGGTCCAAAAGATAGATTCTCCGATTAATCGATCTTAGGTCGCCATCCCTACTTCCCGTGGGATTTCCGGGATAAAAACTACCCTATGTCCTTTCTCGGGTCTCAGACTATCTATGTACAAAATTTCATTAAAATCGGTTCAGTGGTTTAGGCGTGAAGAAGAGACAACCAGACAGACAGACAGAGTTACTTTCGGATTTATAATATTAGTAAGGAATAAGGAATTTAAAGTATTTCACTAAGCCTAACGAATTATGCCAAGATTTAGTTGTTTACGTTTTCCACAGAATATTGGATTTTAGTAAAACAGATAACAGTATTTTTTCAATATATGTATTTAATCACAACAGCATACAAATTGTGTATCAATGACGCATCATACTTAGAGTTACAAATAAAATGAGATCTCTGCGCTCTTTACTTCAAATTACAGTATGAAATAGCTATAATACAAATTTAAGATCTAGATATAAAATTATAAATACAGAATTGTCTGTTTGTGGTAAATAATTACTTTTACCGCATTTTCGTTGGCTTAAATTTACATATCAAATAAATTCCACTTAATGGTAAGCGGCTGTCGCTTATCGTCCATTATTAATATTCAATCTATCCATTGTTTTACTTACCAAAGATCGAAACTTTACAATGACTACACGCATGAAGAAATTGTCAAATGTCAATCTCCGGTAGGCAAAACAATGGATAGATTAAATATTAACAACGTTCGTTTGGCCATCTGTAATAAACCTCAGATAGGTTTGCAGTACTCACTGTGGTTAGCTACAAATGTATTGCTATAAAAAAATGTGAGCCGTCACGGGACGCCTGGCAGATGTGAAACATCGACATTATTTTGTAAAAGTAATATGCAGAAAAAAACATATTGTGATAGGAACTAAATATGTCATAATGATAAAATAAAATATTACGATTTTTTTCCAGATAACGATGACTATTTATTGAATTCGATTGCGCATGGCGACGCGTCGCCATACCGTACACACTACTGCATATAGACTGTATATATATACCATCGTATAGCGTGGCCACGGCATGCGTCGCCACGCCAGAAATCGGTTTTACGTGCGGCTATAGATGTTTCACATCAATAAGACTTATGTTGCAACCCCTTACCACACCCTTCAAACCAAAACAGCAGTGCTACACTGTTATAAAACAAGTATGTGACGGCGGTGACGCTACAATCTATAAACGTTAATATAATACTTATTATAATAATATTTAACACTATTTAATATGTACACACAAAAACAGAATTGTTATTCACTTTCACATTTCATACACACTTTTACTAAATAAGTCTATTTACTTGAGAAGTCAGTACTATGAGACAAAATTTTGTGTTTCTGTTCTGTAGTTGAAGTTGTGAACGGGTGTACCTTAAACTATAATATTCATTCATTAGCTATACTCAGAAATGATCCCTCTAGAATAAGCAGCTAAACATCGGAAAAATTACTAACTAAAATAAGAAAAAGGCGTTATTTGGGAAATTTTGCCGCCCCAAAAGTGCCGCCAAGCGCGAATAACTATATCATTGAACATCTAAATAATCAAAAAGCATGTTTGTGTACGCAAGAAGCGGGTCGAGGGGAGCGGAGCGCGGGGGCATTGACCTCACCGGCGGGCGGGGCCAGTGCGCGAACAAACCTCGGCGCAGACGCACGCTCGACCGTTCCATATTTTGTAACGATTTATTACGATATTATATCAGCTTACCAAAACCGTATTTTATTGCTGCGCGACGAGAAGCCAACTTGCTCCTGAACAATGTGTGTACTTATTTACGCGCGCAATAAGTGAAATGATTACAAAAAAATAATACGGCACGACACGTATCATGTATTTAAATTAAAATAAGCATTTTAGTAAAACTTGCAATATTTATTAGACAAGTTTATAGTGTCGAATTATTATCTGTCGGTTTTATATAATTACTACTTACATTATTTTACCCAAAAGCCCCAAAAGAAGTATAACATCAAAAAGTAAAATAGTTTTCAGACCTCACACCTGTGGATGGCCCCCTGCTGCTCCCTGAGGACCCCGTGGCCTCTCACGAGGTGTTGCCTGACGTTGCCGGGTCGCGTGAACATCTCCCGGTACTTATTCAGTCTGTGCATCTTTATATTTGTGTTTATAGAAAAAATACGCACCTCATACTTCTGTATGGCCCCCTGCTGCCCCCTGGGGACTTCGTGGCCCCGCACGAGGTGCTGCCTCACGTTGCCGGATCGCGTGAAGCTCTCACCACATACCGGACTTTATATGTTTATATACTTGTTCTTGTGCACTTGTACATACGCACCTCATACTTCTGGATGGCCCCCTGCTGCCCCCTGGGGACCCCGTGGGCCCTCACGAGGTGGCGCCTCACGCTGACATATGTACCTACACTCGTTCAGTCTGTGCACTTGTGCCTATGTATCCACATATGCACCTCACACTTCTGGATAGCCCCCTGCTGCCCCCTGGGGACCCCGTGGACCCGCACGAGGTGCTGCCTCACATTGCCGCGTGAAAGTTTCCCCACACCCAGGGCAAATGTACCAATACTTTTCAGTCTGTGCACTAGTACATACGCACCTCATACTTCTGGATGGCCCCCTGCTCCCCCCTGGGGACCCCGTGGCCCCTCACGAGGTGCTGCCTCACGTAGCCGGGTCGCGCGAAGCTGTCACCGCACTCGGGGCATAAGTAACGATACTTGTTCGCTTTGTGCTTATTGTATCTGTGCACTTGGAGAAGTTTCTGCGACTTCTCCCATTTTAAACAGACTGGGCACTGGAATATAAAAAGTAATGGGTATTTTGGGTTATAATTCATTTTCATACACAGGTTTAGAGGCAGAACTGTCATACATAACATAAAATAAATGTATAATAATTCAGCTTCTATAGATTTGTACCCGCATAACTCAAAAAGAAGTTGGTGGATTAACTTGAAATATTTACAGATCATTCTATTTCAATATCTGAGTTGTTGTTTTTAATTACTTTTGTTCCGAAGTTAACTAATCATATCGAATAAAAACTGCACTTTAAAATAAAGTAAGGTAAAGGCACCAGTGGTTGACTTGATTTACAAGAAATAACTTTTATAATTAATTTATTTTAGTCACTAGTAGTTGACAGTGGTCCTATTGAAACTAAGTGGTTATGTGTGAATGAAGGCTTACCTACAGGGGCACTTACAAATTGTCAGTTACAATATATTTTTTTATACTAACACCGAAGCACAACACGACCTCAATTGAGAGAAGTAATTATTATTTATTTTATTGTACCTATATGAGACGTTTGTGTGACCAGCTCTCCTACCATTCGTAAATTATGAGTCTTACTGTAAATACAAATAATTTGGGCACAATGAAAGTGTTCGAAGGACAGCTCACACAAGTACACCTCGGGTAACTGTAGAAGGTATTAGATGTAGAAAGAAATACATAGCATTACAAAACATATGAACTTTTAACTCTCCTTTTTTGTATGTCGCACAAAAAAGCAATAAACAAATTAATTATTCATGTCATCAGAATTATTATACAAACACAAAACATTGGTCACATTCACAATTTGGACGTATCCAATGAAACCTCATAATAATTACTACTACTACTACAGTTAAAATCGCAGAGCGAGCCAAAAATTAGCCATACATTTGGTCGAAAAACATTCCCCATCGCAACCGGGTAACAATATTATCACACAAAATGAAACGTCAACCACTAGTGCCTTACATAACACGTCAAAAACGTAAAAAACGAACATACATATTATTGATGCCAATTGCACTGAAAATATATTTTCAACAAAAACAAATAGTTTTACAAATACCGGAAATCCATTAGCGTCATGTAGTTACATCAATTCACTACTAATATTACGTACGTTCGTTTCACTACTAATCAGTGGTCAACAACTGGGGTCTTTACCTTACCTCAGTATCTTCGGCGTCAGCTGTACAGTTAGGGGAGGGGGGAGCAGCGAGATTCGTGGTTTTAATCATTTTACATGTATATTTCAATTCTGTTTTAAATATTATGTTGCAGATCATTTCGTATCATCTCGTTTTTATGATTTTGGAAAGTTAATTATTTATTAATTAAATAAAGCGTTAAATATAGACAAATTATAAAAAAAAATTAAACATTTTTTTTTGATAAAATAATTTAATATCAAAAATGTACAAAGGAACTGTACCTACGTATTTTCATCATCATTCTAATACAAGTCTTATCAAATAAATCTATAGTCTACGCCAAAATATGGCGTAAAAACTTGGTAATTTTTATGATAAAATAATTTAACGATTAAACGTAAAACTCGAACCAATATGTAATTACCCCAATATTTAAAAAAAAAATACTCCCGAAATTGTAAAAAAAAATATTATATATAGTTTAATGGTCAAATAAGTATATTGTACAATCGATCTATAATAGAATTGTATGAGACTAAAAACGATTGATACAAAAAATCATATGCGTCTTCCCCTTCAAAATTGAAAAAAAAAAACAATTTATTTATTTATTTAATTATTACAAAATCCATAGTTCTTAAAATCATACAAATAAATTTCTTATATAGTATTTCTTACAGCCAATTACGGATTTACAATTTTTTAACTAAAAACTTATAAAAGACATAACCGTCACAAAAAACGTTATAACAGCATGAATAAGCGTTATATCTCCATTTTGATACACCACGCACCCCTAACCCCCTCCCCTAAAGTTGCACACGCACGACGGGCGGCTGGCGGTGATCGGGAACACCGTGAACCCGGCGAGTGTGCGCGCGAACCTTGTTCGGCTTCTCGAAGCGGTGCGCGCACACCGCGCACAGGTAGCCGTAGCGCTTGCCCGTGTGCGCGTTGTGCTTGTGGATCTGCAGCAGCTTGCGCGACTGCAGCCGCTTCGGGCACAGCTCGCACTGCCCGACCGGGGATATACTTTTTTATTTTTATACGTCAAATAACAAAATAGGATTGGTAGAATTATCCCGTCTGTTATTAAATCAAACTTAAAAAAAACCAAAAGAAAATCGCCAAAAATAGTAAAAAAGGGCAGTTTTTTGATAAAAAAACCGTATTGGCATCTTAAAAAAGTAATTTAAATTAAAATAAAAAATTTTGTCGCGGTTATCGCATCATCATAAAACACTAACTAACTTTTCGAAAAAAGTAAACAAAAGAAAATCGCACCAATATTAAAAAAAAGCAGTACAAATAGCAGTGTTACACATTAAAAGAAAAAAAATACCACCTTGATTTTTTTTTCCTTAAAAAAGTATCTAAAATCTTCATATACGAAAATAAAAAGGATAACACATTTATTGCGGAAAAAAAAACAAAATTGTTGGTTAAAAAATCTGCCGTATTACAAAAAATTACATACATAGCCTTAATTTACATTCTAGACCACCCAACAACCTTACACCGTCCAACGCGTGAAGCGCAGAGCCCCATCAGTATCGTGAGCGAGCGCGCACATTTTTCGGCTTCTCGTAAAAAAATGTGAGCCGTCACGGGACGCCTGGCAGATGTGAAACATCGACATTATTTTGTAAAAGTAATATGCAGAAAAGAACATATTGTGATAGGAACTAAATATGTCATAATGATAAAATAAAATATTACGATTTTTTTCCAGATAACGATGACTATTTATTGAATTCGATTGCGCATGGCGACGCGTCGCCACACCGTACACACTACTGCATATATACTGTATATATATACCATCGTATAGCGTGGCCACGGCATACGTCGCCACGCCAGAAATCGGTTTTACGTGCGGCTATAGATGTTTCACATCAAAAAGATATCGAATGAAAACGACATAAATATTAAAAGAAATCATAACTAGAAAAACCTACGTACCTATTGGTAAAAATACAAAATTACTACCACCTTTAAAAAGTCATTTACAGTGAACAAAAAAAAACCTGAAATCAATAAACAAAAAATCGCCTAAAATATTATAAATGAAATAACACAACACCACGTTTCTTACCTGGAAGTTCTTATCCGGTAGATGTATCGCGATGTGTTGCACCAGATTGGACCTGCGATGGAAGGTGGCTCCGCAGTGGTCGCATATGTATGGCCGTTCGCCTGTATGCCGTCTTTCGTGTATCTGCAATGTAACCGATTATGTACACTAATATTATAAAGAGGAAAACTTTGTTTGTTTGATTGTAATGAATAGGTTCAAAAACTACTGGACAGATTTTAAAAATTCTTTCACCATTCGAAAGCTACATTATCCACGAGTAACATACGCTATATTTTATATGAAATATATTTGATAAATAGATTTTGAGGCGGTACAAAGTTTGCCGGGTCAGCTAGTCTTGTATGAAATGAAATGATCTTATTTTTTTTTAAATATTGTATAGGAGTAGCAGACGAGCATGCAGTCCATCTAATGGTAAGCTACTGCCGCCCATGGACATCTGTAATCAACCACAGATAAGATTAGATATACTATACCTACCTGAGGTCGGCCACAGCGCCGCTACCCCTGAGGACTGAGCTGGAACGCCTCGGAAAAGTCTGTCTCCCTTACCACACCCTTCAAAACGGAACACAGCAGCGCTAAACTCTGTTGAGTGATGATATGAGACAGAAATAGGTTGTAACGAACTTCAGAACAAGCTAAATAATTACATTTACAAAATGTCTATCTTCGTACACAATATTGGTTACAGTAACTGCAACATTTACAGTTACGGCTCCATAAGAAAATAGCGGCAAATCTGCAAAACAATATTCTAAAATACTAGTAAAATATCCTCAAAATATTATTTCATTAAAAATGGTCCTCCGAGCCGGACACTCACCGTGAGCGCCTCCTTGGTCGCGGAGCTGTACTCGCAGTACGCGCACTTGTGTATCTTGCCGAGGCCGTGTCTCGCGCGCTTGTGCTCTTGTAGTTGGTTGTTGTTCCTGCATCTCTTGCCGCATGCCTAGAAATATAACGGAAAATTGAGAATTTTTTGAAAAAGCAACTCTTATCTTATCTGGGATTGATTATAGATGTCTAAAGGCGGCAGTAGCCACTTACATTCAGATAGGAGATCTCATCCATCAGATTCTCAGATGGGAGAAACCTTTTGTGGTTAGACTGTGGCAGCACCACCACACACATATTTCTGCCTAATAACAGCAGTGTTAAGCGCTACTGTGTTCTGGTTTGGTTTGGTTCTGGTAATTAGACTTTAGGGGTAGTAATGCACGTGTGGCCAACTTCATTTAAGAATCTCTTCTTATCTGGGGTTGATTAATCTTATATGGGTTTGAAAAATGTTTAAAAAATGTAGTTTTTAGATCATTTACGAATGAAACGATATTTCTCCGCGCTTTTTCTTCGATTTCGTGTTTTTGCACCACTTAACTGCGCATGTTAGCATTGTTCCGCGTAAATTACACCATGACAGCCATTAAATTAAACACATTTGTCAGCCGTGTAAGCCATTTAACGGCTTCCTTCAATTACAAGGCAGTGAGATATCTATACTTATTTATGCTTCAATGCTATATATAAAGAAATATATTTCACATACAAACCTCACAAACACAGTAATTGGTATGGAATCGCATATGCGCCTTGTACGTGGCCTTCATCCGAAACTCCTTGCTGCACCAAGTGCATTTGTATGACGATGCGTTTGGTATTTCCCCTTGCTTCTTCTTGGATGGTGCTGAGGGTTTCTGAAAATAATATGTGGAATAGGATCTGTATTAACTGGTCGAAAAGAGTGAGGATGTTGCCGGAGACATATCCTCATCAACCCATTACTGTCTTACTGCTGGTCACGGGATTCTCAAAATGAGAAGGATTAAGCCATAGTCCACTGCAATAATAGTTTTGAAGGTGGTAGAACCCTTTGTGGTTCGACTTCGGCGGCACCACCGCCACACCTATTTCTACCTAATAACAGCAGTGTTAGGTGCTGCTTTGTTCCGTTTTGAAGGGTGTGGTAAGGGAGACAGACTTTTCCGAGACGTTCCAACTTAGTCCTCAGGGGTAGCGGCGCATCTGTGGCCGACCTCAGGTAGGAATATCAAATCCTATCTGGGGTTGATTACAGATGTCCATGGGCGGCAGTAGCCACTTACAATCAGGTGGAATGTATACTCGTCTGCTACTCCTATATTATAAAAAAAAAAATAGATAAATGGGTTAAAGTTACCTGTTTTATTTTCTTCTTAATTAACTTAACTTCCTCCTTAATTATCTTAACATCCTCCTCCACCTTATAATCGTCATTCTGGAAGTCGTCTCCGAACGCTTCACAACCAAACGCCTCTCCATCATCAAACTCCTCAACTTTCGGCTCCGGATTCTCAACCGGTACGGTCACTTCAATGTAGGGCTTAGGCTTCACGGCTAAGAGGGACTTGTGGGTCTTCCGGCTCGTACGCCTGAACTTAAGGGCTGATTCGAGGGACTCTATGCATTTTGTGCAAATTTTCTGTGAGAGGCCATCATTAATTTTTATCTGAAATGTACAAAGTAAAGAGAACATAGATTATTTTGTATTTAAAAGTTACATAGACATCTAATAAAGAACTCAGATTATATATTTGATAGTTGTGTAAAGTGGAGGTAGTGGAACCCTCTGTGATATATCACTGGAGGCACCACCGCCACACCTATTTCTGTCATAACAGCAGTGTTACGCGCTGCTGTGTTCTGGTTTGAAAGGTGTGGTACGGGACACATATATTCCTCAACCCAACTTTGTCTTCAGTGGTCTTCAGCAACGCACCTGTGGACGACTTCTCAAATAATCTAACCTCATCTGAGATTGATTACATATATCCATGGGCAGCAGAAGCCACTTACCATCAGGTGGATTTCATGTCCTTTTGCTACTTAAATGTTGTATCAAAAATAATACACTAACCTCAAGACCGGTGATCGTAAACAGATCCCTGGATCGCTTCTTGTCCGAATCTTTACTATTAAACAAAGCGACTAAACTTTCAGTACTTAAACACGTTCTGCACTGTTCTAAGTCTAGTTTCAGCTCCGCTTTAGCTTCTTTCACCTTACACGACTTTTTCCGACTAGTTAGCATTCTGTTTATTAGTAATACAGCTAACATTTTTAATATTTCACTAAGATATCCTAAAATAAGTGTAACACGCGTTGAAAGCGACAGTAATAGTGTGTAACATAATCGCCGATATCTAAACTAAGATTTAACACGATAACTTTTGTAAAAACAGAACAATTATTTCAAAGATCATCAATTTATAAACAAAACATTGTCTGTTTACACATTCTCCATTTTATTTTCGGCAATTTGACAGTTGTCATTAATTACACAGTGTTGCTATACTTTGTATTTCTGGTTAACGTAGTACCTAGTGTTGTATTTTTGTACCATGTCAATCATTAATAATCGATTTACTCTGAATCGATGTTCGATCCGAGCAATTTATTAAAATCATTATTATTTTAATATAACAGCTCGTTATTATTCAATTATGTATTAATAAAAACTAGAAACAATGTTAACAATAGCATTCACTATTATAAAATAAATTATTTTGATAAAAAAAAGAGAAATCTTAATATTCTTAATCGTCTCTGTCGTGAAGTGGAACGTTTCCATTTTGTTTGAACTTTTTTTAATTGCAACTTCAACTTGCCGTTTTGGCGTTGATTTTTTTTGTATTTCGTATATTTTTATTTAGTTTTTTATGTTGAAAATGAGTTAAATGTGTATTATTTGAAGAATATACAGAATGCAGCCTTGGAATTGTTGCAGGACGTGTTTGAACGTCCAAAATCTACATCAAATATTCCCTCTACCTGAACACAGCGGAAAATATACTGAAGTTATATTCAATACTACTGGAATAAAGGTAGAATTTTATTAATTTATATATGAAACTTATGTATACGCTGCTTTACAAAAGTCTTGAAACTAGGAAGTCCGTGTTTACTCCTTTTATTATTACTTATACCTTTGATTTATACAAAACATTGAATTGTAAGCCCTATACTTTTTGCATTTACATTAATAATAATTGCAAACATGTATTACTCTTATATCCTTTTGTCATGTATACCCTTAAAGTGTAATTCTAGTTGGAAAATAGTAATACACAACTGGAAAGAAAATTAAAAATTAACTTATTATATTTTTCAAATTTATATTAAGTTTAGAGTTATAAAGGTCCAGTTCTATACTTCACATTCTGGGCCCTCTTCTGAAAGCCAATTGCAATTTATATAAAGGTACTAGATCCCTTTGTGGTTCGACTCCAACGGCACCACCGTCTCACCTATTTCTGCCTCATAACAGCAGTGATAACCGCTGCTGCTTTCGGGTTTGAAGGATGTGATAATGGTGACACTTTTTCGAGGCGTTCCACCTTAGCTAATTGTTCTTAGAGGTGGTCTACCTCAAGTCATTCTAATCTTATCTGGGGTTGTTTACAGATCCACGGGCGGCGGTAGCCACCTACCATCAGGTGGACTTGTATGCTAATATTATAAAGAAAAATATATGTAAAATTGCTTATTGAAACCCAATTAAAATCATTCATTCATCTTCTCACAGGTTGAACCCAACGACACACTGCCCCAAGAAATGTGTTCACCGTGCATATCATTTATAAACGAATCTTACAAATTCAGAAGAAAATGCGAATTAGCACAACAGGCACTATTAGACAATAAATACGTAGATATTAAGTTAGAAAACCCGAGCTTTAAGATAGAGAATACACAAGTCTGCATTGACATATCTGACCTTATTCCTGAGGATGACTTTAAGGACTTCGACGACAATATAACGTTAGATACATTACAATATAATTATGATACACAAAAAGACACACAGACACAAGAATTGACAAATTTTGACGAAAAACCCCTAGAAATAGCAGAAATAGTATTTAATGGTAAAGCTAAGAATTTAAAGAAACCAGTAAGAAGAAGAACGTTAAGAAAGAAGGAAGTAGAAGATAAAAAAGATAAAGCGGAAAGAATTAAAGAGGAGATCCAATGTGAATATTGTAAAAAAGTTCTAACGTCGAAGTTATCTTTGCGTAACCATTATAAGATTCATACAGGATTTGATGTTGTTTGTGAGGTAAGAATTTAAAGATATATATTCTAGAAAGATAATATAAAGATAAAGAAAGACTTTTTATGATATAGGAGTAGACAAGCTTGCGGTGATGGTAAGCGGATAATGCCGGTCATGGACCTGCCTCAATCTCAGATAAGCTTAGATCAGATACCTGAATCAACCTCAGATAATATTAGATTCCTGCCTCAGGTGGGCCACATTTGCTCCTCTATGCCTGAGAATTAAGCTGGTACATCTCGGTAAATATGTCTCTCTTACCACACCCTACAAACCAGAACACAGCAGCGGTTAATACAGCTGTGTGGTGCCTCAGAAATCAAACAACAGTTTCTACCACCTTAAAAACTAAAATTTCCAGGAATATAATATTGAAGATATTATAATTTTGAAGGTGGCACCACCGCCACATCTATTTCTACCTAATAATAACAGTGTTAGGCGCTGCTGTGTTCCGGTTTGAAGGGTGTGGTAAGGGCGACATACTTTTCCGAGGCATTCCAGCTTAGTCCTCAGGGGTAGCGGGGTAGCGGCGCATCTGTGGACCGACCTCAGGTAGGAATATCTAATCCTGTCTGGGGTTGATCACAGATGTCCATGGGCGGCAGTAGCCACTTACCATCAGGTGGACTGTATGCTCGTCTGTTACTCGAATATTATAAAAAAATATATATATAATATTCATTAAATTCATAAATGGTTTTATTGTATTCCAGCATTGCGGTAAAAAGTTTATCACGAGGCGTCTTCTTCTTATGCACTGCAGAGCGAAGCACGGTTACGAGAAGACTGACAAATGTTCCTACTGTGATTACAAGGCTTCTAATGCTGAGCAGGTTAAGGTAAGAAGTTAGTAAATTACTCACATTTTTTAGCGTTCTGTACCCAAAAGGTAAAAATGGAACCCTAATACTAAGCCTCCACTGTCTCTCCCTCTGTCACAGGGTCCATCTCCTGAACCATTATAGATCATCATCATCAAACCATAATGGTCCCACTGATGGGTACGGGTCTCCTCTCAGAATGAGAAGGATTAGGCCATAGTCCACTGCGCTGGCACTGTGAAGTCTACCAATACGCACTTGCGTATTGGTAGACTTCACATACCTTTGAGACTTTTTTTTCTAAATCTCGAAAGGTTTCCTCACGATGTTTTCCTTCACAGTTTTAGTAAGTGATAATTAATTGACGGAGCGGAGCGGATTGAGCGGACTAGCAGTTTTACGCGGACTATATCTGTGTATGTATGGAACGAACGGAATCTTGGAATTCTATTTTTATTTATATACAAAATTCTGATCAACAGATCCATGAACGACTTCATACGGGTGAAAAGCCATATGTGTGCAAGGAGTGCGGAGCTGGCTTCCATCGTAAGAGCAGCTACTTGCAGCACATTGCTATACATCTTCCAGAGAAAACTGTGCCGGTGAGGAGTTTTTTTTTATATAATGTAGGAGTAGTACATGAGCATGCAGTCATCCTAATGGTAAATGGCTACTGCCGCCCATGGGCATCTGTAATCAATCCCAGATAAGTAAGAATAACCTAATGAGGTTGGCAACAAGTGCGTCGGTACCCCTGAAAACTAAGTTGGTTAATTATCACCATCAACCTGTCATTTCTACGATCCCACATATATTAGCAGAGATTATTGCGATGTAGTTTTTATCCTAACTTTATATCTTGGGTTTCCGCAAACTAATGCCTGATACTATAAATAATATTGTTTGATTACAGTGCGAGCAATGTCCAGCGCGTTTCAAATCAGTAACTTTGATGCGTATCCACGCGGCCCGTCACCGAGCACCGCGCTACGCCTTCCGCTGCGGACTCTGCGCGGGGAGCTTCGCCAGACGACGGAATGTCGCGCGACACCTGCAGAGAGTGCACGCGGACACCGACACTCGACACATACAGCGGCTGGCGCTGGGCTGATACATCGCTCACGACTCTAGATCAACTAGAGCTCTAACGGACTAAAGGGGGCAGAAGGGGCGAAATTTTGAGGGGGCCCAAACACAGTCGCTAATCCTTCCGAACATTATATAGATGCAATCTCTGTATATGTAATGTGTATATGTGTGTATAGTCCGCGCCAAACTTCCAGTCCGCTCTGAAGTTGTTGCGCGCAGGTTTAGTTAGCATATACTCCGTAACGTAAGGGCACACTAACGCAGCTATGTACCCGTGGGCAATGTCGTGGGCGCGACTAGTTTCTATATTCGGAGCGGACTAGCAGTTTGGAGCGGACTCTACGTATCATCACTCATCAGCTAAAAAAACTCACTGCATTTTTAAGCAGGCTCAGTTAGACCTGTTGTAAGAAGGCTAGCAATAAAAAATGTTGGAATATTAGTATTATAATTTGTAATAAAGTATTATCTATACAATAAAATATTTTTGAAATTTATATTTGTTTTCTTGAGTACCATCGCTTGTACTCTTCGAACGTAAAAAGTATGCAAAAATTAATTGTTTTTGTGAAACTGGCTTATTGTACATGGAAATAACAGATTAGTAGAAATAATTATAGTTTAAAAACTAAAACCACGCTAAAATCGGAAAAGGAAAATCGTTAATGTTGATTCCTGACGATCCTGATGAAGTGAATGGGCTAAAATTATTTAAATCGCGTATCATTCTTGATATTTTTTCATAATTTTAAATTGATCGGACCGTTCAAAGTAGCGAAAATCGAGGTCAAAGTTTCCGTTATACACATACATATAGGTCAAGTTAATAAAAGCGTGGTAAAATAGGTATTTTACGTGGTAAAATAGGTAAGAAAACGCAGTTACTGCCACCCATGGGCATCTGTAATCAACCACATAAGATTCCTACCTGAGGTCAACCACACATGTGTTGCTAGGTTGCTACCCATGTGGACTAAGCTGGAACGCTTCTGATATGTATGTCTCCCTTACCACACCTTTCAAACTAGAACACAGCAACACTCGACATTGCTGTTATTAGGCAGAAATAGGTAATGGTACATCTGAAGTCGAAACAAAGGGTTCTACCACCATTAAAAGTGCATAATGAAGAATTCGGAGGCCTATAATTAGAAATCTCTAGCATTTAACTCTGTTTTTAGGCATTTATCATTAAATAAAACAAAACAAATGACTAGTAAATAATTTATTTAAATTATATACACAATAATAACATGCACTTAACAAAAACAGTACCTAATTTGCAAGATTACAACTAATTTGGTTTAAACAACACGAAACAATTACAAATAAATGGCATATAAGAAAATTATTCACACACAACTAAAGCTATATAAGCTCATTTTTGGTAGTACATATGCAGATGTAAGATAAACGAATAGACGTCTCAAACTGCACAGATTTACTTATTTTAAAGATATTTCGTAAGTCTGGCTTCATAAATATTAAACGCCTACTATTATTGGACAAAATATATGCGAGCTTAGAGATGATTTCACAGAGTTACACGAATAAAAGTTAATAAGCTTAAAAAGCCTTTTTACTTCATCTGATCCTAATTCCTAGTACGTACGAATTATTTAGCGCGGTAAATACTCAGGGGCACCACAGAATAAAAATCCATTGATTTAAAATGCGCGGGTTAACATTTGACATTATAAAACAAAATATTTGTGATCTAGGGCCACAGTAAAAATTGTGCGTCGACCTTAATAATTAACTACAATTTAATTTAAATTATTATTATTTTGTTAGGTTGGCGACATTGCTAATATCCGTTGCATTATAACGTACGAAATAGCACGCTATAAATAATGTTTTTAGGTGTTTTCTCGAAAACGCAAAACGAGTTACCATCATGCTAATATTTTATTAATGTTTTCAGGCGCTCACTTAAAAAAGACTTTTATAGAATATCCGCAATTGAATTAAATATTTGTTGATAATTTTAGGGATTAATTGTGAAACATTTTGTATAAATTCCTCCTTTAACACAATTTTAGTCGCATATACAGTACTTCACTATAGAACATAGAGCTATAAGATATTTATGTTATAATAACGTAACCTAGTATTACAAAAATTGTTCTAATAAAAATTACAGCCTTCAATCTTTGTGCAGCTAATTTACAGCCAGTCAGTAACAGAAACATGTAGGTATAGTCCGTGCCACACTGCCAGTCCGCTCTGAAGTTGTTGCGGACAACTACAAGCATATACTCCGTAGCAACGTAAGGGCACACAGGGCGATGTGCCCGCCGCGCTGTCTTTCTCCCGCTAATATCTACAATTTGCTATTCGACGCGACTCGTTTCTATTGTATCAACATCATCATCAACCCATTATTGTCCCACTGCTGGGCACGGGTCTCCTCTCAGAATGAGAAGGATTAGGACATAATCCACGGCGCTGGCCAAGTGCGTATTGGTAGACTTCACATACCTCTGAGATTTTTTTTTGTTAAATCTCTCAGGTATGCAGGTTTCCTCACGATGTTTTCCTTCACCGGCTAGCAAATGATAATTAATTTCTAACACGCACATAAATTTGAAAAATCAGAGGTGCGTGCCCGGGATTTGTACCTCGGACCTCTCGACCGAGAGGCCGTGTTTCTTAACCACTAGGCTATCATTGCCTTCTATTGTATATTCGGAGCGAACTAGCAGTTTGGCGCGGACTATACATTACTGTCACTACGTATTAGAATTTATACTTATGTATACTTACCTACAAACAATTTTATATTCAAGGATTTTAAACAACATTACCCGAATTTCCTATAATAACTTCAAAGTTATACGTTAATACGATGATTCTTCGTAAAATACAAAAAAAAAATTGAACGAAATAAAACACGAAATAGAGTCAGTTTTTTGACGTCCCACGTGGCGCGTACACCGTACCGTTCTGACGCGCAGAGGGTTCCTGGTTCGATCTTCGACCAGACATAACTAAATGATAAATTTAAGTTTCTGTTCTAGGTCTGGGTGTTTGTGTGTCCATGGCACCCACGATACAGATTCCTAGTGTGGGGCTATGAGTATATACAGGGTGAATTTTTCAAATAGGCCTTCAGGGTCAAATCCGAGACTATAAGGTTTAACGAAAAATGCTGAAAGGAGTTACGAGGCCGATTTTGATAAAAACTAAAACTGAGTCATTACTTTTTTAAAATATCCCTTGATGAATGAATTAAATGAATTGAAACTCTAAGCCACAAAAATAGCGAGAACTTAATTGCCAACTTAATAAGAAAAAAATGTGTATTTTCCTAAAATTGAGGCTTTTCCTTTAATTTGTCATATAACATTACTTCCCAGAATTTGATCCTTATAAGCAACACTATCAGATGGTGGAATAATATAGTGGAATTTTTTTTTTTTTTTTCAAAATGAATCGGCCTCTTAATTCCTTTCAGTATTTTTCGCTAAACCTTATAGTTTCGGATTTGGCCCTGAAGGCCTATTTGAAAAATTCTCCCTGTATATCTTGAAATTTTATAATTCCTATTTCTTTACATTTACCCTATAGATCTGGACATCGCTGCTTTGCAAGAATAATGGCATAATTCAAAATTAATTTTTCTGTTAAAGATACAATTGAATCCCAAATATTTCCTATTTTAATGAGTCTTATCAGTGCTGTGGTTATATAAATAACTACTTATAATTGTATTTATCATTATTTTAATTCTCATTTAAATAAAAGATTGATTGATGAACAAAAACATTGTTTAGTTTTAAACTGGCTCGCTTTGAAAATTACCTTTTTACTTGTACCATTGTTCTTGCAAAGCAGCGACATTATTTCCTATTCTTACCGTACACATAGTAACTATAACTTATAGGACAAAACAAAATCTTTGGTTGCAATCACTGCGATATGAAACTGGGAACGAATCTTTTGAATCTAGTCCCGTTCTTCGCGTCTTCGAATAAACTCTTCACGAAGAATACCTGAAATTCCATTATTCCTACTTAAAAGGGAAAAGTAAAGTCCATGTTTTTAAAATAAAGGGCAGCAAACAAGGTAATCTATGTAAGAGATATGGTATTGTGTCTGATGGTAAGTGATTTCTTTAATAATTCCCAAATGTAATTATATTTTTTTTATAGAGTAGCCGACGAGTGTGCAGTCCACCTGATGGTAAGTGGCTACTGCCGCTCATCGACATCTGTAATCAACACCAGATAGGATTACATATTCCTACCTGAGATCGGCCACAGATGCGCCGGTACCACTGAGGACTAAGCTGGACCGCCTCGGAAAAGTATGTCTCCCTTACCACACCCTTCAAACCAGAACACAGCAGCGCCTGACACTGCTGTTATTAGGCACAAATAGGTGTGGCGGTGGAGCCGTAAAAGTGAAATCACAAAGGGTTCTACCACCTTCAAAATTTAAAATTCTCACCTGGGTTACTCCGACCATCAGCATCAGGAATATTTGCACCATGGACCACCTTAAAACTCTGTAAGCAAAATATAATTCTTTAAACAGAAATCACACATTATTACTAAAGATAGGTATTATTTTTGACAGGTATATGCCTTGATATGCATATCTTAAAATTTATTTGCTTGCTATGTCACGAAACGAAATGAAACGTAACGTGACGTATCATATATGTAAATAAAGAAAATCCCATCCAAATGGAATTAGCAGTTTTTGAAAATAGCGAATATATAAAAATATCACATATACATATCACATAATGGCAGAAATCTGAAATTATTTTTGAAGACGGTTAAAAATAATTCAAGTCAAGAACACAAATTCGTGGATTCATTTTTAAAATAAATATAATAAAAAAATTTAACAAACACGCTTTTATGATACAGTCTAGGGATCAATGAAGAAACAGTAAATAGTATAATTGTAAAAAGATTTTGTTTTTAAATGGCGAACACTGATAAATGGAGCACTCCACGCGTTTCCCACCACAAACATAGATACATATAAGTGAAGTTAACAAAATCGTGTTAAAATCACTTTCACAATTTTTCCCAATCACCAAAACCTTTCCCTATAATTCTCACCGCGAACACATCTCCTCAGCGAGGTTCCGATCGCGTGCCTCGTGTGCAGAGAGTAACTCCTGAAGCCTACGAGCCGCCGACACGTTGTCGCGGACGCGGGCGACCGACTCCGATATGTCGCGGACACGCATCATGTAGGTCTCCGCTGCTGTGCCTAGGCGGGGAGAGTAACGGTTGAAGTGTATGTTAACTAGAAAATTCGCAAAAAATAGAAACAGAAAGCTAAGTGTGTTTGCGCGTTCGTGTGTGCGTGTGTGTGTGCGTGTGTGTGTGTGTGCGTGTGTGTGTGTGTGTGTGCGTGTGTATGTATCAGCTTCGTTGCACAACTGGAGTTTTTACACATATAAGTATACAACTATAGTCCGATTCATAATTAGGTGTCCAAAATGTAAACAAAGAAATGTCACTGTCAAAATTAACAAGACACAAAAACTTTTAACAAATTTAACAAACGCGCTACGAAACTTAAAAATGACGGCACAAGATTGTTGATTGTTTGCACAGAGAATGTTTTGGATTCTGATTGTGTTACCATTATCACATTTTAATTTTCTACCATAAACCTTGTTTTTTATGATTATTACTGTATGGAACGAAATTGAGTTAATATAGATATTGGAAAATGTGAATTGTTTTTAATTTATTTAGATTATTATTTTATTATCGTTGTATTAATTTAATATTGTCAAAAATAAGAAACTACTATTTGAAATAAGAAACTACCATTTGGTAGGTCAACACCTTTGTTTACATTTTGGACACCTAATTGTGAAAGGTGTGCAATGTACGTTCAGTTACGTATTAATTTAAAACATTGTAATTTCTGAAAATAGATTCATCAGGAGTTATAGGAGGATAAGTAAATAATATTCATAATAATTGGTGACAAAAAATAGCGCGCTATATTAAGCAATAGAGCAAAAATAGCACGTTATATAAATAACGAAACGCACAACAAATAGCATGCTATGTAAATAACGGGCAACGAGCAAATGTGGCGCATTATTTTTTCACTCTATAGTCTGTGTATTATCTATAAAATGAAGCATAGAGTACGTATTATTTTTTTAATTTTAAACATGAATTTATTTACAAAATATGTTAATGTTCACACTTACCTAACTCCATTTCCTTATCATCGTCGTAATCCTTTTCGGGCGATTCTTCACTCTCGATCATTAGATCGAAAAATACCTGCAATTAAACATATAAAGATATTTTAATAAAATAATTTGTCAGACTGCATTAAATCACCGATTTACACGCAAGAAAACAGTAGTGTTAAGTACTGCTGTGTTCTGGTCTAAAGGGTGTGGTAAGGGAGACATACTTACCCGAGGCGTTCCAGCTTAGTCCTCAGGGGTAGAGGGACATCTGTGGCCGACCTCACGTAAGAATCTAAATCTTATCTGGGGTTGATTACAGATGTCCATGGGTGGCAGTAGCCACATACTCGCCTGCTACTCTCATATTGTAATATTAAAAAAAATATATGTATGAAAAAGTATGACAAAAATGACAAAGAACAATGCCCATGAAAGTATGGACCGCCGTCCAGAGTTGCATCAAATTGAAACTTGTTGTGGACGATGTATAATTAACCAAATACTACCACCAATTATTATTTTTTAGATCAGATCTGAAGCTATTTACCGAAATGCTACATAACCTCAAAATCGAAAATATCCGACGATAGATTGATGGTCGGTTTGATAGTAGGTACCTATAATGTATTTCGATTAACATATTCCATTTACTTTTAAAGGTAGCAAGTAAAAAAACCTAAAATAATGAATTCCGAGTATAAAATACCGCCATTTTAATTTTTTAAGAACAACAATCAACATTTCGTCTTATTTTATCTTAAATGGAATCCCCTGTTCAAAGAAACTATTCTGATTGACAAATGTAGAAAAATCAAAAAAATAATTTTAATATTACTTTCATTTTGATGCATGAGAAAAATCAGTACCAAGAATGGGTATTCTCCTTTCACTAAAATGTCTCCGTTGGCGAAGATTTGATTTGAAAAACACCCAAA